>CM059202.1:32690036-33050241 GCA_030323885.1 Branchipolynoe longqiensis | reverse complement strand
AGATGAGTTAAATGACCACGGAGGTGGTCATTTGCTGTCATTGCTGGGGGCAGGGGGAGGCCAGTGAAGCAGCCACGCCCACCTCTCAGTCACAAGCCCACCACTGCCCTGATGGGCTAATCCTCTCACCCAATCACAGGCCCCCCTCCCTCACTCTCACGCCGACTCCATGTCGCACACACCTCCTCACTCCTCCACCGACGCTCGGCACCTACACACCTCCACGCAAAAAACAACCCACCCACCCACTACCCTTGTCTCGATAGAAATCAAAACACTACGAGACAAATTAAAACAAAAAACATGTAATGATACAAAAACCACCCCCACGTCATTATCCTAAAAAATATCAATAGGTTAACTTCTCATGTTAGCCACTCATCACTATCCTAATATATATCTCTCCATCAGGTCACCAACCTGATCAACTACCCTAAATAAAACCCGTTCAGCTATATGATCAATACTTATAACATGGATGAGTCGTCTCACTCACTCCACTCATTTACCCGCATAGATTGTGTGTATATATACTGTATTGCTATATTCTCATATATTCTGATATATTGCCTTATATATTCTGATATACCTCCCTCACATGATGAAATGTTACGTTTATAAAAACCATTGTACTTATGTTCTTTACGATTACATTTATCTACTTGCATAACTTCATGTTCATGGCAAGACCTGGCCTGCGGGCAGGTTCGAAACGCGAAACACTGTAAACGAGACTGCCGTTGGATGAGATTGTCATGAGAATAAAGTTATGTCATTCCCAGCTCTGCTTCCTCGTTCATCCCTGCCCAAATGCCGGTAATGACCACCACCATTACTACCACCACCACCTCTTTTACCTCCATCTCATCCACCACCACCACCTCCACCACCTCCACCACCACCTCTACCATTACCACCACCATTACTACCACCACCACCTATTTCACCTCTATCTCACCACCACCAGCACCTCCACCACCACCACCATCACCTCCATCATTACAACCACCATTACTACCACCACCACCTCTTTCACCTCCATCTCACCCACCACCACCTCCACCACCTCCACCATCACCTCCACCATTACCACCACCACCACCTCTTTCACCTCCATCTCATCCACCACCACCACCTCCACCACCACCACAACCTAGACCATTACCACCACCATTACTACCACCACCACCTCTTTCACCTCCATCTCACCCACCACCACCACCTCCACCACCACCACCACCACCACTATCACCACCACCATTACTACCACCACCACCTCTTTCACCTCCATCTCATCCACCACCAGCACCTCCACCACCTCCACCACTATCACCCCCCCCCCCCCCCCTCCACTATCACCACCCCGTCCACAGCGAGCCTGGCGGCAGCGACCTAACTGGCCGGGAAACAATCCGGAAACAGCCGGGGAAGCAGCCGGGGAAGCAGCCGGGGAAGCAGCCGGGGAAGCAGCCGGGGAAGCAGCCGGGGAAGCAGCCGGGGAAGCAGCCGGGGAAGCAGCCGGGGACGCAGCCGGGGAAGCAGCCGGGGAAGCAGCCGGGGAAGCATCCGGGGAAGCGGCCCGGGAAGCAGCCGGAGAAGCAGACGGAGAAGCAGCCAGAGACGCAGCCGGGGAAGCAACCGGGGAAGCAGCCAGAGAAACAGCCGGGGAAGCAGCCGGAGAAGCACCCGGGGAAAGCACCCGGAGAAGCAGCTGGGGAAGCAGCCGGGAAACAGCCGGGGAAGCAGCCGGGGAAGCAGCCGGAGAAGCAGCCAGAGAAGCAGCCGGGGAAGCAAACGGGGAAGCAGCCGGGGAAGCAGCCGGGGAAGCAGCCCGGGAAGCAGCCGGAGAAGCAGTCGGAGAAGCAGCCGGGGAAGCAGCCGGGGAAGCAGCCGGGGAAGCAGCTGGGGAGAGCAGCCGGGGGAAGCAGCCGGGGAAGCAGCTGTGGAGAGCAGCCGGGGGAAGCATCCGGGGAAGCAGCCGGGTAAGCAGCCGGGGAACTAGCCGGGTCGAGCAGCCGGGGGAAGCAGCCGGGGAAGCAGCCGGCGAAGCAGCCGGGGAAGCAGCCGGGAAGCAGGGGGAGCCGGGGAAGGGGAAGCAGCCGGGGAAGCAGGCGTGGAGGGCCGCCGGGGAAGCAGCCGGGTAAGCAGCCGGGGAACTAGCCGGGTTGAGCAGCCCGGGGAAGCAGCCCGGGGAAGCAGCCGGGGAAGCAGCCGGGGAAGCAGCCGGGGAAGCAGCCGGGGAAGCAGCCGGGGAAGCAGCCGGGGAAGCAGCCGGGGAAGCAGCCGGGGAAGCAGCCGGGGAAGCAGCCGGGGAAGCAGCCGGGGAAGCAGCCGGGGAAGCAGCCGGGGAAGCAGCCGGGGAAGCAGCCGGGGAAGCAGCCCGGGGGGGCAGCCGGGGAAGCAGCCGGGGCAGGGGGCGGGGAAGCCGGGGAAGCAGCGCAGAACTAGCTTTTGGTTTTTGTACATGTAATGGTGTGAGAGCAACTGACCTTTGATGACGCTGTAAGTTATAAAAAGCTGGGGAAATCCAAATTTGCAGAGGTGGGGGCATGGGGAATCGAACCACCAACCTTCAGATTAGGTTGATTTATTGATTGGTGGTTCCTTTATGCCATGTCGGCAGCATAGGCCATATTCACGGTGAGTAATGTTTGTTTTTTTCTTCAAACCATCACTTTTACATGTAAAAGCAGACAATCAATTATGTGCCAATAGATACTCATCATATTAGAAAGCTCACAATCATATATTTGTGGTCAAGGGAAACAAATTCCCATAGAAAAAGAAAAGTTTTATTAATAATTGATATAATTTATTTAGTAAACTATATGAGGTGGTACAGTCCAGCTGGCCTCAAATAGGCTAAAATGTTTTCTTGTTTGACTTTAGTAAAAAGGTCATGCATACTGTCTGCAGTGTAGAATTGTTGGAGCAGGGCCAACAAATCAGAGATGGTTCAATTTCTTTAAGTTTATTAATGGTTTCATCCCACTCATGTTGCCATTTGGATGTTATGTGGGTGGCTATTAGTGGTTTCAGATTAGAGTGAGGGATCAGACACGGTTCAAGATCACAGTTCAGGGCCTTCTTCGCAGCCCGATCAGCTCCTTTGTTTCCTTGTATGCCGGCATGGCCAGGCACCCAGCACAGGTGGATGTCATACCCATCCGTTGGCAGTTGGTTCATTTTATAAATGACTGTTGCTAGAATAGGGTGATTCATTTTCAGTCCAGCAACAGCATAGTTAGTGTGGTTGGATACCTCAATACACTCCAATGCCAGAAGGAGTGCTCGGGCTTCCGCAGTGAAAATTGAGCTCTGATCGGGCAAGCATACGCCAAATCTTTCCCATCGGCAGACTGCCGCAGCAGCTACCCGGCTTTGGTCTGTCGAACCATCAGTGTATCAGATTAGGAGTCCAACCTAGAAAAAAGTCAGACATTCTAACCACTCCACTAGAGAGAACACAACCGGTGATATGCAGTATGTGGTATGCGATATGATTTCAAACGCTACTCTCATAAATTACGTACATGGATTTGGTGCGCACACTAAAAAGCACCGGGTCCCCACGAGGACCGATTTGAGATCACGCTTTTCGTATCGACCAGTTCAGCGAAGATTGGGATGTTGTTGGAATTTTGCGTTCTGGCAAAATCTAACGTCATATCAGGACGGATACCAACTTGTGTGACAATATGCACTCATGCCGCCTATATAGTGCTGCCCCACTGGGAGACCAGACCGCCTGCACCATGACCTGATAGATCACGCAGTCACATTATCCTGACACTGACCCAACCACTCCGTGCCCTATCCTAATAAAGCCAAGCGCCTGGCTAGGAAATGGCAAGTATACATTTTTAAGTCATCGGTTTGATTCTACCAGCGTTCACCGTGACTTCGAATCCCACAATCTACCAAAAAGGGAGACGGATGCTCAACTCATTCATTCGGCCATCCCATTTTTGTTATTCCAAAGATAGTGTCACTAGAAAAGGTGTTAATGTGGGGTGTTCATTTGAGGTTTTACATCCTAGCAACATCTGAGGTCATATCAGGGTGAACAACTAGAAAAAGAGAATTAATTCTAGCCTTCCGAGTGCAGAAAAGCCAGTCCGTGATTGATTCCATCCTTTGTCTGTCTGTCTCCTCAGATTGTGGAAACCAGCATCACCAATTAAATCGAATGGATCTATTCCAAAAACATTGTTCCCCGTAAATCAAAGGTAATTACGGCTAATTGCCAACATCGTCCAGATTGCTTTGGGTAGAATTAGAAAGAGGGCCTGTTTCTGGTTAAACTGGCGTCAGCAACATATTACTCCACTCAAACCAATTCCTAGTGGTGACCAGGTGGGATGGCCGAATGAGTAATACCCCTGTCACACTACGACGTAAGAAGGTAACGTAAGCCGACATAGGTGACGTTTCATCATTACATTGAGGTACGTCGAGTTACGTCGTGCTTACGTTAGACTGACGTCGATTTACATCGAGTTACGTCAGGTTACGTTGAGTTATGTCCAGGTTTTGGACATGTCGACAACTTTCGACGTAGCTCAATGTGATGCTCTGACGTTTGGGTGACGTCACACTCATGTTACACCAACGTTACATGTGCGGGAGGGATGCATCGGCTATGTTAGATCAATGGTGCGTTACGTCATAGTGACGCACAGGGAGGAGGACTTTGCGGCTCATGCCGGTGACGTTGGACTGACGCCAGCCTCTCGGTTGGTCGACGTCGACTCACGTCGGGGAAAATGATTGTGTCGGACGTGACAACATTAAGCGATGCTAAGCGGCCGCTACTGTCACGCTAGGTTGACGTCGCGCGCTGGGGTTTCGCAAGCCTCATGTTTACATAACGCGTTATGATGTAGTGTGACAGCCCCATTAGTTGAGCGTCCGTCTCCCAGTTTGGTAGATGGTGGGATTCAGACCCACGGGTTGGAACCCAAGTCGATTCAAAGCGATGACTTAAAAAATGTATACTTGTCACTTCCTAGCACGGCGCTCGGACTTATTCGGATAGGGCAAGCACTGGTTGGGTCAGCATCACGGATAATATGCCTGAGTGGGATATCAGGTCATGGTACTGGTGGTCTGGTCTCGCAGTGGGACATCACCATAAAGTTGCAATGAGTGTGCATTGGTACAAGTCGGTACCCATCCTGATTTGACCTTAGATGCTGCCAGGACGTGAAGCTCCAACAACAAACCAATTCCTATTGGACCCAATCTTATAGCAGTCGGCTTTGCTGACCAATGTTTGTTTGTTTGTTGTTTTACGCCCTAGCAACATCTAAGGTCATATCAGGACAGGTACCGGCTTGTGACAGCGCGCACTCATGCCAACTTCATAGTGATGCCCCACTGCGAAATCAGGCAACCGGCACCATGACCTGATATCCCACTCACATTATCCTGACACTGAGCTAACCAATCCTTGCCCTACCTGTTAATGCCAAGTGCCAAGGCCAGGAAGTGACAAGTATCAATTTTAAAGTCATTCATTTGACTCGACCGGGAACCGAAATCCCGACCTTCCGCGCACGAGGCCTGCACTCTACCGATTAGGCCACCGCGCCCGCTGTCGAGCTGTGGGTATTTGTGGCATTCAACCCTAATGACTGCCCTCCGTAATGCCTTATGTGTTGGGGCTTTATGTCCTGGCATCGTATCAGGATGGGTAGCGTCTTGTGACAGTGTGCACGCATGGTGACTTTATACTTTATAGTTCTGCCCCAATGGAAGACCAGATGCCTGGCACCATGACCCAATTTCCAACTCAGTCATATTCTCCTGATACTGAACTAACCAGTCCTTGCTCTATCCTAGTAATGCCGGGCGCTAGGCTATGTAGCGCAAGTATCAATTTAGTAAATCATTGGTGTTTTCTCGGCATGGATTCAAACTCCAGACTTTTCGCACGTAAAGCCTACACTCTACCAATCCGGTCCACATGTCCAATCACCATTAGGAGACCAGGCTGGGCCAACTTAGTTTTATTATCCTGATACTGATCAAACCAGCCCCTCTCTTATCCTATTATCAGATTATTGCCAATCACCAGGGTAAGTAGCGATATATATCAATTTAGTAAGTTATTAGGTTAACTTGGCCTGGGTTCCAACCTAGGACCTCCTCAGGGGGAAGTCGGTTGGTGCTTATAGCTTGCCCCATTCGGCCATCCAGTGTCGTATGAATCAGAAGACGTGATGGCCGAATGAGTTGAGCGTCCACTTCCCGTGTGCAAGGTTGTGAGATTCGGAACCCTGGCCGAGTCAAATCGATGACTTAAAAATGTATACTTCTCACTACCTAGCCTGGCGCTCAATATTACTAGGAGCAGCGCAATGAGGAAAACCAATTTACGCGTGATTGAAATTTCCCCTGCTTAACTAGGCACAATCCGATGGTTTTGAGTTTGTGTGATTTTTCTGAGATAAATATATTGATTTGATTGTTGTGACCTACCTTAATTTAGTTTGAAGTAATTTTTATTTTACATGTCAAAATCTGGAGATATCTGAAGTGTAAACAAGTCAAATTAGTTTTGGCATGCATGCCAAAACTCTACACCATAGGCTTATGTAGAAATAAGTTATATTAAATTGACTCAGTAGTTATTCCCTTCTATATATGGTATAGCAATACCTCAGGGAGTTTGACGCCCCTGCCCTGCAGAGTTGTAAACCACTGCCTTGTGGTACAGGTTCATGACAGAACCGAAGGCTAAGGGAGCAAACCCTAAACAGAACACCATGTCACTGTGGCAGCATTAAGGGTGGTTGATGTATGGAACTCCCAACATCTCCCGACCAGCCACTGCAGGGACAAATAGTTTTGCACCTGTCTTGACATGTTCTTGCCGGTGTGAAACCTCTATTTGCTCCCCGAGAGAGTGCCGCTGGTAACTTGCAAAAGACAGCAGCACTTCAACACTTTTGCAGGCAGCTTTCATGAAATGTACAACCGCAGAGCGGCAGTCAAGTAATGAAAGCAGTCTTTGTCGCATCGGGACCGACAGCATGATGATGATGTGGCAACAACAACTTTAGTAAGTGCATCGGTATCTAAGTTAGATATATAGAATCAAATCTAGATAATTAATTTGGTTATGAAAAGTTAATGGTTATTAGGACCAGGCAGCTTTTATCAATATATGTAATACACACAAGTCATTTCATGGGGTCTAACAATGAAGCCAGTTCTAATCAGATAAATATCCTCTTAGTCACAAACATTTCAAAAGAAACTATCCTGAGGTCGATTCATTCAGAAAAAATCGATCTTAATGAAACATGATTCGTTCTTTTGCTCCAAGTTAGTTAAATAAAGAAATGATTTGAAAAGTGGGATCATTGACATTTACTTTCTTTTCCTCTGTCTCCAAAGAAAGTGATATGTTTTTCAGGTGGATTTTCTAATTGAGACAGTCTTTCCATGAAGAGAGCTTGTGCGAATTGATTTCTTGCGAGACAAAACAAGAAGAACCAATAACAACACACTTGGCGGTTTCGGCTCCGAGTAGTCACGACATCCGCCTCTTGTTTGTCTGGTCCTGGGATCGATTCCTGGCCGAGTCAAATTAAGAAATCACAATAATGACACTTGTGTTTACCTCGCCTGATTCTCGGCATTACTAGCATAGGTGGCGCTTGGAATTATTAGGATGGGGCAAGGACTGGTTGGTTCATTGTTAGGATAATGTGACTGAGTGGGATATCAGAGCATGGTGATAGTGGCCAGGTCTCCCCATGGGGCAGCACTATACAAGTTGCCATGAGTGTGCACTGACACAAGTTGGTAGCCGTCCTGATATGACCTTAGATGTTGTCAGGACGTAAAACTCCGACAAGCAATCTACTAGTGAGATCATGTTTACGCCGAAGATGGCAATCAAACAGTGCCGGTGGCGGATCTTAGCCTCAACCCCAGCCATGGATGGGCCTGAACAAAGACAAGTAAGCATATCCACTCTAAGAAGAGACACTCTAAAATCACTTAGTTTCTATTTCTGCGCGCGGCTCAATTTGTTGGGGTCAGAAATCAAAGAGTTGGAGGGCTATTAGGCGTCAGATTAAGAAGTGATGGTTAAAATGAGTATAAAACCATAGGAAGCTTTTCGGGCTTAAAGCTGCATAGTCCGATGAAGCGTCAAATTTCTAAAACCAAAACACTCACCTAGATTTGATTCTACATATCTAACTTAGATACTGATGTAGTGGTCTGCACTGACCTCTCAGGCAAGTAACCACATAGACAGGTAGGCGTGGGGAGTGTATTGATACCAGGGAGCCTAGGTGGTGTAATGGTTAGCACACTGGCCCGGAATGCAAAGAGATGTGGGTTCGAGTCCCGCTCTAGGCACAGTATTTCCCATTTTCATCACCCCCATGACACTGGTTGCCGTGATCAGGATCCTGTACAAGCTTTGCGCTGTATGGTTGTTGAACCTACCCTGTGTATGTATGTGTTAGTGCATTGCCTGTATGTATGTAATTGTAAGCATTACAATACTTACAATTCCAGGGGGACGAGTGTAGTGGTCTGCACTGACCTCTCAGGCAAGTAACCACATAGACAGGTAGGCGTGGGGAGTGTATTGATACCAGGGAGCCTAGGTGGTGTAATGGTTAGCACACTGGCCCGGAATGCAAAGAGATGTGGGTTCGAGTCCCGCTCTAGGCACAGTATTTCCCATTTTCATCACCCCCATGACACTGATGTACTTATTAAGCATCTGTTGCCAAATAGGCGGGAATACCGAGTCAATTTAATAGAACCTGTTATTGCATAAGCCTATGGTGTCAGAGTTTTGGCGTGCTTGCCAAAATTAATTGTCCATGTTTGTGCTTCAGATTCCTCCAAAGGTATGCATTCAAACTAAAAGTTATTTCAATCTAAATTGAAGTAGATAATAATGATCAATTAAATGTATGTATCCCAGAAAATTGCAGAAATTCAAAACCATCGGACTACAGGTCGATGCAAATTAAAGATTGTCTGATCCAATGGTTTTTAGATGTCTGCTATATTCTTAAAACGCCTGTCACACTATGCCGGATTGAGCAACAGAGAGAATTGTCTAGTCTTGTGGTGTTTGGGCATGATGAGTATCAAAATGTATTAAAATGTGTCAAAATGTTGTGATATCAGGTTAAAGGCCGTTGGACGAATGGACATGGAACGGACATGAAACGGACATGAAACGGACATGAATGGATAGCCAACAGACAGTAGGTGGACTAACCAGACTCAAGCCAGACAAGAACCATAGACGTCAATCCGGCGGCATCCGTTCCAAGTTTTGTGCATGTTCTAAACTTGTAACGGAACAATCCGGTGAAGTGTGACATAGCCTTCAGATATGTAGTATTCTGCAGTGACGTCTCAGGCAAGGAGCCGCGCAGTCCGGTGGTTTTGGATGAGGTTGTAAAATATTCCGATATAGGGCAGGGGAGGGAGTGCTATTATGTGAGGTGTTATTTGTATGCCTAGCCAGTGGAGCATGTCATCATCATCATCATGCTGTCGGTCACGATGCAACAAAGACTGCTTTCATTACTTGACTGCCGCTCTCCATTTAGCTCTCTGCTGTGAGAGTTGCGTCCATGAGTCGGTCTTAATGTCTCTCAGCTTCAGGTTTCGCTTTTCATGAAAGCTGCCTGCAAAAGTGTTGAAGTGCTGCTGGCTTTTGCAAGTTACCAGCGGCACTCTCTTGGGGAGCAAATAGAGGTTTCACACCGGCAAGAACATGTCAAGACAGGCGCAAAACTATTTGTCCCTGCAGTGGCTGGTCGGGAGATGTTGGGAGTTCCATACATCAAAAGCCCTTAATGCTGCCACAGTGACATGGTTTTCTGTTTAGGGTTTGCTCCCTTAGCCTTTGGTTCTGTCAAGAACCTGTACCACAAAGAATTCCACAAAAGGCGTCTGACATGGAAATAACTTACCTTATATTATATTGTCAATATCGAGTTATTATACTGTCATTCCAAACAAAGAATTCCATGTAAGGAATCTGCCACAGAAATAACTGAAATTCATGCTTCATTCTCGATAACCTGTTATGGTCCAGACACTCTAAACAAAGAATCCCACAGAAGGCATCTGACATGGAAATAACTCAAGCTTATGCTACATTGTCGATATCCAGTTATTATATTGACACTCTAAACAAAGAATCCCATAGAAGGCATCTGACATGGAAATAACTCAAGCTTATGCTACATTGTCGCTATCCAGTTATTATATCGACACTCTAAACAAGGAATCCCACAGAAGGCATCTGACATGGAAATAACTCAAGCTTATGCTACATTGTCGATATCCAGTTATTATATTGACACTCTAAACAAAGAATCCCACAGAAGGCATCTGACATGGAAATAACTCAAGCTTATGCTACATTGTCGATATCCAGTTATTATATCGACACTCTAAACAAAGAATCCCACAAAGTGTCTCTGACACGGAAATAACTCAAAGTTACGCTACAAAACCCAAGTCCATGCAAGATTGTTGGCACCCCGAAGAAAGAGCCTTCCCTTCTCAGGCTCTCCCGTGTGACTGATGGTCATGTGACCTTGCAAGGTCACAACGCCTTACGTCATCGCTAATGACGTAATAAGGCGTGCATCAGTGAGGTCACGAGGTGAGCGCCACGCCACCTAGCGGCAGAAGGAGACACTACTGACGATCAGGTGGTCGCAAAGTGGATAATAGACACGACACGTGATTGGTCCACGTGACCATGTCCTGTTGTTGGTTCTTGGAGTTTTACATCCTGGCAACATCTAAGGTCATATCAGGACAGGTACTAACTTGTGACAGTGTGCACCCATGGTGAATTTATAGTGTTTCCCCACTGGGAGAGCAGGCTGCCAGCACCATGATCTGATATCCCACTCAGTTACATTACCCTGAAACTAAGCCAACCAGTCCTTACCTAATCCTTATAATGCCGAGCGCCTGGCTAGGAAGTGACACAAATACATTTTAAGTCATCGTTTTGATTTGACCAGGGTTTGAATTCCACCATTCCACCCATTCCGCCATCCCGTCTGGTCGGCCATGTGTTGTAGAAGTGCTGAGAACATCCGGTAGGGGGGGGGGTGAGCTGGCTAGGGAAAGCACTGTCAACATAAGGATCTTATCTACATGAATAATCAGACGGGATTGCCGAATGAGTTAGCGCATCCGTCTCCTGTGTTGGTAGATCGTGGGTTCGAACCCTGGTCGAGTCAAACCAATGACTTAAAAATTTATACTTGTTGCTTCCTAGCCAGGCACTCAGCATTATTAGGATAGCGCAAGGAGCAGTGGAATGAGGAAGACCAATTGTCCGTGATTAAAATTTCCCCTGCTTAAACAACTAATGTACCAACAAAGAAAAGAAAAAGGTGAACATTTTTAGGGGGCTAAATATGTTCATTCCTCTGATCAAAGTATATTTGTTGTGCCCTGAGGCATTCGTCTTCCAGCCATTGTTGGTAGTTATTAACACCCTAACAATATATATTATTGGGGTTTACTGTCCTAACAACGAGTTCTAGTCAGATAAGGTCCCATTTAGTGAGGGCAATAAACAAAAATAAAGCTTGTTTTATTCAACGACTCATCTAACGCACACTCATATTTATCGTATCATCGGCTATTTGAAAACAAACATATGGTCATTCTCACATATTTCTTTGGAGCAAACCCGCTGCCACCACATAGGCTACTCTTTCCAATAAGCAGCAAGGGGTCTTTTATATGCACTTTCCCACAGACAGGACTGCACATACGACAGCCTTTGATAAACCAGTTGTGGACCACCGGTTGGGAAATAGACAAGACACTGATTTTGAGATTTTCTTGAAAGTGCCAGGCTTGATGCGAAGAACAGGTGTTGCTTAAATTACCTGATGGGGGTTTTACACCCTTGAAATATCTAAGGTCATAGAGACCAGGCCGCCGGCAGTATGAACCGATATCAAACACAGTCATATTATCCTGACACTGTGCTAACCACTCCTTTACCTATCATATTAATGCCGAGTGTCTGGCTAGGTTACCGGCATGCATCAATACTAGAAGTCATTGGTTTGACGCAGTTGGGATTCGAACTCCCGACCATCCGCATGGGAAGCCTGCGCTCCAGCGATTCTGCCATCGCGTCCAGTCTGAGCACAGCCTTTGGGCCCAGTGCAGATTTAAATTCCGGTGTTGCAGTTTCCATGGCACACCAGTTTGCGAGGGACACATCACTTCTGCGCATGCGTCAAAATTGAACAGCATTGTCACTAACCTTATAAATTTAATATAATGTTTTTGGTAAAGATGTTATATATATGTGTAACAGGCGATTTGTTTCTAGGTGGTGTGGTTTTAGATATATTTCACTTTTGCTGTATTTTCTGTATGCAGATTGCTCATGACCATTGGCAATGCCTTGAGTTTGACGTTACATGCAGTGCAAAACATTAGTTTTATTCAAAATTAATAGAAATCAAGAACCCTAACCATATAAATTTAATATAATCTTTTTGGTAAAGATGTTTTCTATATCTGTACCAAGCGGTTTGTTTCTAGGTGATGTAATTTGAGAGATATTTGACTTTTTCTGTATGAAGATCACTCATGGCCATTGAAAATGCATTTGACTGGATGTGTCCCGCGCAAACTGGTGTGCCGCGGAAACTGCAACACTGGCAATTGTGTTATGCTTCTCTATTGCAGCACTGACTTGACAGCATCATTACATTATATCCCACTCAGTCCGGCTATCCTGGAATGACACATCTCCTCCCCTGCTCACTTACACTTTTGACTCTAATTCAGGTGGATGAACGAGTCCATCTCCGAAAGAAAGTTGTTTTATTTGACGACGCCTCTAGAGCACATTACTTTTTGTCATCGGCTATTGAACCTCCAACATTTGGCCATTCTGACATATTTCTTTGGAGGAAACCTGTTGCCGCCAACATATGCTACACTTTCCGATAAGCAGGAAGGGATCTTTTATATGCACTTTCCCACAGACAGGACAGGACATACCACAGCCTTTGATGAACCAGTTTTGAACCATTGGCTGGAAACAGGAAAATAGCCCAAACTGCAAATGAGTCCACTGAGCAGGTTTGGTTGGATGACCCACACCTGCACAAGTGGACACTCTACCGCCTGAGCTATATCCCGCTCCGAGTCCATCTCCCATCCACATGATTGGCTAGCGGGCTGGTCACACCTTTTCCGCCATCGACCATAGCTCATCCATCTCGCGTCACTTCTTGGTGAGTTGTTGATGCGCATATTTCTCTTCCCCCCCACCCTGCAGACACAATTTGTTTATTTCGGGGCCCAGGCATTCTTTGCTCCGCTCAATGAAACTTGTTTTTCCCCTAAAGTACTGCTCTGTATCGTTGTTCCTTTGGCAAATCAAGGATACCAATCCCAGTTCTACCCTAATAAGAACCAGACGGGATGACCGAATGATTAGAGCGTTCCTCTCCAGTGTTGGTAGATCGTGGGGTCGTGGGTTAAAACCCTGGTCGAGTCAAACTAATGACTTAAAAATTTATACTTTTTGCTTCCTAGCCTGGCGCTTGGCATTATTAGGATAGGGCAAGGACTGTTTGGCTCAGTGTCAGGATGATGTGACTGAGTGGGATATCAGGTGATGGTGCTGGCAGCCTGGTCTTCCAGTGGGGCAGCCCTATAAAGTCAGTACCCATCCTGATATGACATTAGATGTTGCTAGGACATAAAACACAAAACAAACACTAATAATGCCGAGAGCTGGGCCAGGTAGCTTGTTTTGTTGTTGTTATTTTATGTCCTAGCAACATTTAAGGTCATATCAGGACAGGTGCCGACTTGTGACATTACACACTCATGGCAACGTCATAGTGCTGCCCCACTGGGAGACCAGGCCGCCAGCACCATGACCTCGGTCACATTATCCTGACACTCAGAACACCACTGTTTGCCCTATCTTAATAATGCCGAGCGCCTGGCAAGGAAGTGACAAGCATACATTTTTAAGTCATTGGTTTGACCCAGCAGGGATCGAACCCACGATCCCATGGGTTAGGATCCCCCTATCTCCTCAAAACAGGAGGTGGATACTCAACTAAAGCAGCTGTCACACCTCGCCGGATTGAGCAATGGACAGAATTGTCTAGTCAGGTGGTGATAAGTATCAAAATGTATTAAAATGTGTCACCGCTCCGTTCCCACCTCTTCCTTTGCCCGCTTTGTCTTCTTTCCCGTTTTCTCTGTCACACCGCCACGCGTCAGACATTCCGAATTTGAAACCCCAACTGACATGTCACGTGATCATCTCCCGTGACGTCACAAACCGGAAGTAACTGAACTATTTTCCTTGTTTCTGGTGTCAAGCAACATCAGTGACAAACACGTCTTTCACTCGTTAAGAGACAACCAGGGGTTTCATGCGTTAAGTTTGTTTGTGTGTTGTTGTTTTACGTCCTAGCAACATCTAAGGTTATATCAGGACGGGTCCCGACTTGTGACAGTGCGCACTCATGGCTACTTTATCGTGCTGCCCCACTGGGAAACCATACTTACCTATCTCATGTATAATATAATTGTATGTGTTTACATGTGAAACACCAACCAGCAGCCGGGCTGATCAAACCCACCACAAGGTGGCACTGCAAAATTTACATGGGAGAGATAGGGAGTGAGCCGTCTTAGTATTATAGGGTCTTTGATAGTATCCTTGAACTGGAGATGAGGGCACCCTCTCTTTCTGTAACAAGAAGACAGTTGGGAGTAGAAAATCTGCTTTAGTAGCCTGTCTTATGGCATCTTCATGAGGTGTCCAGTCCACCGGAGATTCTTTTTGATTAGAAGATCTTCCATAGAGGGCAGCCCTGTCCGTTTGAGTATTCCCTTAGTTGTCACTTTGTCCTTCCAGGTTAGCCTCATGATCAAACGCAGATGTCGCATCATGAAGGCATGCAGCTTTTTCAACTGTCGTCTGTACACTGTCCAGGTCTCGGCTCTGTATAGTAGGGTGGATAGCATGATTGCATGGTAGATCTTGCCTTTGACCCACATGGACACATGGTGGTTGTTCCAGAGTCTCTGGCGTAGTTGGCCGAAAGATGCACTAGCCTTGGCGATCCTCCTCTGCTCCACATATACTAACTATGCTATGTATACCACATATAGACCAGGTACCTTCAGAATTACGTCATGTTACAACAAATTGTTGCTAAGTAGAAAATCCTCCAACAAACACAGTATACTGTATGTATTATCTAAATTGCATTATAATATATATATATGTATAAGTAATATACTATATTCTTTAAATATACTACATATATACTATGTTATATATACCACATATAGACCAGTTATCTTCAGAATTACTTCATGTTACAACAAATTGTTAAGTAGTAAATCCTCCACAAAACACTATATTACATGTATTATCTATATTACATAATAATATAGGTAATATACTATTGTTTAAATATACTACACAATGACTATGTTTTATATACCACATATACAGATATATATATATTTTTTTTTTTTTCTTTTTTTATTGAGGCTGTATTTATTCTGTCCATAGCATGTAAGCCTGGGTACCCAGGCTTGTTTTCAATGCTGGCCAGCTGTAGTGTTGGTGTTGTCTTACCAAACAGTAGCTGCTGATAAGTTATTTGATTGTCTGCATTTCAGTAGCAGATAGATAGTCTGTTGGTACGTTTAGTAGTCCATGTTAGTTTTTTGGGGCCCTCTTGGCATTGTATTTTTGTTCTATTCTTATTACTATGTTAGTTGTTTTCTTAAGGTTCTATGTTAGTGTTTTGGGGTTTTCTTGGGAAGAGTTTTCCGCTTTTTTCTACTTAATTCTGTACTAGCCTATTTTATTTACATGTCCATAGGCTTGTATGTAATAGGTGGTTGAGTTATGTTTGTTTGAAATTGATTTGATTTATATTGTTGTTGGATATGTTATCTGGCTTTTATATTTCCGGTTATCCCGCCCTGGGCTGTCCAGTTGGTGACCAGATATAGACCAATTACCTTCATAAGTAGTTCATGTTACAACAAATTGTTGCTAAGTAGAAAATCCTCAAACACACCATATTGTATGTATTATGTATATTACATTATAATATATATATATGGAATATACTATTTTCTTTAAATATACTACAAATATATTGCGTTATATATACCACATATACACATATAGATCAGTTACCTTCAGAATTACTTCATGTTACAAAAAATTGTTGTTAAGTAGTAAAACCTTCAACAAACACACTATACTGTATGTATTATCTATATTACATTATAATATATATATAGGTAATATACTATATTCATTAAATATACTACACATATCCTATGCTATATATACCACATATATAGACCAATTACATTATGAAGTTTGTTTGTTGTTGTTTTACGTCCTAGCAACATCTAAGGTCATATCAGGACGGGTACCGACTTGTGACAGTGAGCACTCATGGCAACTTTATAGTGCTGTCCCATTGGGAAACCAGGCCGTCGGCACCATGACCTGGTATCCCACTCAGTCACATTATCCTGACACTGAGCACACCAGTCCTTGCCCTGTCTTAATAATGCCGAGCGCCTGGCTAGGAAGCAACAAGTATCAATTTTTAAGTCATTGGTTTGACTTGATCGGGGTTCGAACCCACGACCCCACGATCTACAAGCACGGGAGACGGACGCTCTAACTCATTCAGCCATCCCGTCCGGTTACACTATGATGAGTTCATGTTACAACACATTGTTGTTAAGTACTAAAACCTCCAACAAACACACTACGCTATATTGTATTATCTATATTTCATTATAATATATACATATATATATATATATATATATATAAAACTGGCTATGGTGAGGAAGATAAAGAGAGAGAGTCGAAGCGAGGAGTTGGTGGGAAGCTTCTAATTTTATTTTTGCAACGAAGGCCCATGGCCGGGCAAAAGAAATAGCCCTACCTATATAAAAGCTAAAATTGTGTAGTAGCAGCGAGCTGAGCGCCAGCACGAATGAATGAAAAGCGGCGGAAGCGCCATAGCAGCGGAGCAAAATGCTAGGCCCACAGAATATATAGAATAATTGAGAATAAATAATAAATAATTAAATAAGGTAGGAGAAACCCCGCCTATTTATATAGATATAATAAATTATATTTTGCATATATATAGGTAATATACTATATTGTTTAAATATACTACACATATACTGTGCTTTTTATACAACATATACAACATATAGAACAGTTACCTTCAGAAGTAGTTTACGCTCCAACAAATAAAATCCAAACTAATCAGCTCAACTGCAGGCGCGCCCCCCCCCCCCCCACCCTCCAAGTGAAAGTTTTGATATTATCTCGCTCTAAGTGACATTTACCATGCGCGTATCAAGCAATGCACAATATCAACACACCGCGCATGTCAGTAAAACCGGAAGTGACTCTCCTCATCCGGAAGTGCTGGGTTCTCTATTAGTGGATTACACGCGGGCAACCGGATGTGGATGGGCGCCGCCGCAAGGGTCGATGGGAAGAGATGGACACTGATCCATGGCAACTGTCAGTGTGGAGACTGCGCAGATCTGTCTTCGTACTTTTGACTAGCAGTGCACCTCAGAGAGCCACCGCCTCCAGTATGGACAAAGCATTCAACACTGCGCATAAAGGGGGCCACAGAAAGTTTCCAACATTTTTATGGTCGTGCAAAGTGTACTACTTTTCAAGACACGCTCCCCTCCCACCCCCTGTCCCCAACAAAGTAGTACCGCTTCAACAATTTATTACAGAACATAACGACAAGAATATGAATTCGTTAAGTATCAACATTTGATGAAATGATAAAAGTTGTACTTGACTGACAAACTCTGTCTTACGCTTTTACACAACCGTGAAAATGTTGAAAACTTTGGATGGCCCCCCCCCCCCCATAGGTCCCCATAAATTATCTGTGACTTGGGGTGGTGCTCCCTCATGCAAGATACCAAATGAGCAATTTGGTTCAGAACTGTGTCTAAATCCAGGAAATGAATGGGGTTTTTCCACGGTAGCAACATTTCAGGTCAGATCACACACTTGCTTTCAGTGGTTTTGTAAACTTACACAGCAACATCCCCTCATTTCCCAACACTGAAGCTTGCTTGTGAAATGGGGGTTTTACAACCGAGGAACATGTAAGGTCATATCAATAAGGGTACACACTCGGGACGGTGCGCCCTCACGGCGACTTTATAGTGTTGCCCCAATTACACCGTTGGCACCATTATATCCCACATAGTCAGTTTGTTCTGACACTACTCCTATCACTATTTGCCTTAGCACAGAAATGCCGAACACTAGGCACAAAATAATGCAATGCATCAGCAAGTAAGTGTGATGGTCCGCGGTCTTCCACACTGCCACACACTCATGGAAGAACACCAATATTGAGTAACAGTATGCTTCAACTGGTTTATTACAAAACCTATCCGCTCACCTCGGCGTTAACAGTCAACTGACCCGCCCCCTAACTCATCAGGGCCCATGTTGCCTCTATAGGTGGGTGGGGTGTGTGCTAGCCACACACAGTAGAGGGCAGCCCGGTGGCTAGGATGCCGCCACCTAGTACAGTTCAGTGTAACTGCTTAGGTGTGCGGCATAATGTCTGCCATCACGGCGTGGTACTGGAGCTCATGTACAGACTACTACATTAGTATGAATTCTTTCCATGTTTAGTTTGACTCGTCCTGGGATCATTGTTCAATCACTCGAAATGTTTGATCACTCTGAATTTCCCCCTCTCTCCACCAAACAAACATACACTGTAAACTCAACTAGTAGTGACCAACTAGACCAACAAATTCATCTACAACAGAACGAGCCTGGAAATCATTCTAGTTGGATCCTACTGAGGTACATGATGAATCAAAATTAACCGACTTTCCCAACCTGAGATTACCATGAACCAGTTCAATCACAAAGGCCCACCCTACATTCCATCACGCTTTCAACGAGTATGTTACCACTAGAAAGATAATCAGCTATGCCCCACTCCCTAGTAACGCTTGCCATACCAGTCTAACATAGTTAGCTCCCCGCATATGTTTTCTTTTTTCTCTTATATTGTTCTTTACCTGTCATTCATGTGCCAATGTTTTGCTTATTCCCTGTAATTGTCTATCTATTTTGTTGTAGCTTTGTTTACTGTATAGTAGCAATTCTCTTTAGGGTTGGAAGACCAGTGTATTAGCACTGACAACATGTTATTCAGAGGAATAAAAACACTTGAACAACAAAACAAAAAATGTGTATACTGTGATGGACCGCATCCTAGTTGACTTAAAGATGCATAGTCCGATGAAATGTCACATTTTCAAAACCAAACCAATTATCTAGATTTGATTTTACATATCTAACATAGATACTGATGCACTTATTAAGCATTTGTTTCGGCATAGAAGGCAATACTGAGTCAATTTAACACAACTTGTTACTGCAGAAGTCTATGGTGTCAGAGTTTTGGGAAGCATGCCAAAACTAATTTTCCATGTTTGCACTCAAAATATCTCAAAAGTTTACCATTTAAAATTAAAATAACTTTGAACTAATGTAAAGTAGATACTAGTGATCGATCTAATATATTTATCTCAGAAGAAATACAGAAATTCAAAACCATCGGACAACTTTAAGCAATAAAAGAGTAACGCTGAGATCGCTTCAAACCCAGGGTGCTTCCTTTCTGGTTTATCCCGCCAAGATCAGAATATAAATGACCCTTCACTGCCCAGCCAGGTAGCAGGGTAGCACGTAGCCTTCTTTGTATGCGGCCACTACCAATAGATGAAACAGTCCACCCTAGGGCGTAATCGATTAATCAACTCGGGTCACCCGAGCCACTTTTTGGTGGATGCTCACATCCTACAGACTCGGGTTGAAGAAACGAATACGCTCGGGGTGGACAAAATGGTGGCTTACTCTGAAACTTAATATTTTGTTTCAATAACCGATAGAAGTACAGCAAAATAGGATTTAAAGTATTTTATGATTGTAGAAGCTGAAAATCTGGGTTATTAAAAAAAAAGTATTAAAACAACACATAGGACTTGTACTGGTAGCTGTTATGCTACAGGTACCAGCACAGATGTAACATCATCGCTTCTAGCAAACCCCAGCAAAGAGGTGGGTTACTGGGTTCAGATCGTTTTGCACACGGCATGTGTATTTCTCGACTCCACTCGCTGTGTTCGATTTGAAATTCTGACGAGTCAGGTGACCCGAGTCGCCCGGGTCGTGTTAATCGACTACGGCCTTAGTGATTGTTCCAGTTAGCGTGCTGCCACCTGTTGCTACAACACATACCACATCCTTTGATGAACTAGTTGGGGACCACTGGTTGGAATGGGAAAATGACCCAAACTGCAAATGAGTCCACTTAGCAGGATCGAGAGACTGACCGACAGCTTCACAGGTGGACACTCTACCGCCTCGGCTACGTCCCACACCGCCATACAGGAAGACAGAACTCCGCTGACTCGGAGATCACTTCCGGTGGATAGGAGGAGGAAGAGGAGAATTGGTCTAATTGAAGAAATGCAACACCATCAAACAGTCTGCCAGTGGACTGACATCAGCAAGTATCTACTAATGGCTTCCCGAGGCGTTTACGGTTCATGGGTGCTATACTCTCTGATATATACAATATCCCAGTGGACTGACATCAGCAATTCTCTTTTAATGGTTGTGCTAGGCGTTTATGGCGCCTGGATGCTATACTGCCTGATATATCACACTTAACTTCACACAGTGAGCTGGTGTGCACTTAAAGCTGCATAAGCTGTGGAAAGTTATCGCACATTTTCTAAACCAAACAAAACTTACCTCGATTCGATGAACAAATATTTTGCCTAACCTAGATCCTTGTGTATTAATTTTTGGGGGTAGATTAGTTGATTAAGCAGAGGAAATCTCAATCGCAGACATTTGGTCTTCCGCATTCCACTACTCCTTGCCCTATCATAAAAATGCAGAGCGCCTGGCTAGGAACGGACAAGTATCAGTTTTTTTTAAGTCATCGGTTTGACTCAACCACAGTCCGATATAAGCCACACATTTTCAAAACCAAAGCAATTATCTAGATTTCATTATACATATCTGACTTAGATGCATGTATTAAGCATTTGTCACAATTTAGAAGGGAATACTCCGGCAATTTAATAAAACCGGTTACTACAGAAATATATGGTGTCAGAGATTGGGCGTGCTTGCCAAAATTAAGTTTGCATTGTTGCACTCCAAATATCTCAAAACTTAGCCATTAAGAATTAAATTTCAGTTAAACTAAGGTGAAATAGATTATATTGTAACCATCAACCTAATATATCCATCTCAGAAAATGACAGAAGCTCACAGCCATTGGACTATGAAACTTTAAATAAAATTAAAAAAAAAAAAAAAGGTTCAGTGCGATTATCATGTGCTTGACATGCTTACGCCTCCCTGGGGCCTGGAACAGGAAACACGTGACCTCTCACTGAGTGCCCTAATGTGCATGTCTGTCAAACACAAACTTCCTGGGCAGTGTCTTCCGCAGTAGGCAGCAGTAGTAACCCAAACAGGAGGAATGGGTTACCATGGCAACGCGACTCTAAACTCCAAACAAACATTAGTGGTATCAATTAAAGTTGAATGGTTCGATGGTTTTGAGTTTCTGTCATTTTCTGAAATAAATATATTAGGTTGATCGTTATAGTCTACTTTACTTCAGTTGGTATGCAGGTATTGCAGGTATTTCAATACCTCAGGGAGTTTAATGCCCCTGCCCTGCAGAGTTGTAAACCACTGCCTTGTGGTACAGGTTCTTGACAGAACCGAAGGCTAAGGGAGCAAACCCTAAACAGAAAGCCATGTCACTGTGGCAGCATCAAGGGCGGTTGATGTATGGAACTCCCAACATCTCCCGACCACCCACTGCAGGGACAAATAGTTTTGCGCCTGTCTGGACATGTTCTTGCCAGTGTGAAACCTCTATTTGCTCCCCGAGAGAGTGCCGCTGGTAACTTGCAAAAGCCAGCAGAACTTCAACACTTTTGCAGGCAGCTTTCATGAAATGTACAGAAAGAGAGGGCGCCCTCGTCTCCGGTTCAAGGATACCATCAAGAGAAACCTGAAGCTGAGAGACATTAAGACCGACTCATGGACATCACTCTCACAGCAGAGAGCTAAATGGAGAGCGGCAGTCAAGTAATGCAAGCAGTCTTCGTCGCATCGCGACCGACAGCATGATGATGATGATGACTTCAGTTTGAAGTAACGTTTACATTAAATGGCTAACTTTTGAGATATTTGAAGTGCAAACATAGAAAAATAATATTTGGCAAGCCTGCTAAATCTCTGATGCCATAAGCTTCTGCAGAAACCGGTCTATTAGTATTCATTTCTATGTGGGAACAAATTTGTAATAGGTTCATTAGTATTGTAATGGCCCACGGCCCTCCGAATGCAAAGATCCAATATCAGTATGCTTCAACTTGGTTTATTGAACCAATCTGCTCTCCGTGGCGTCCACAGTCAACTGACCCGCCCCCTGACTCGCCAGATCCAACATCGACTCTATAGGTGGGTGGGGGGGTGAGCACGCAGTAGAGGGCAGCCAAGTCGGGGTCTGCCCGGTGGCTAGCCTGCCGCCACCTAGCGCAGTTCAGTGTAACTGCGTAAGTGTGCGGTGTAGTCTCCGCCGCTACCGCGTGGTAGGAGGGCTCCTGTACAGACTACTACAGTATCTAAGTTAGACGTATAGAATCAAATCTTGATAATTGTTTTGGTTTTGAAAATTTGATGCTGTCATCGGGCTATGCAGCTTTAAGACCATGCCTTTAACAGCTAGGCATACAGGAATACAGGAATAGCGTTGTTCAAAAGACAGGGCTATAATTGGAAAGTATTAGCCAAATGTAAAAATCCCAGAAATACATATGCCTTTAAACAAATATTGACACACAGAAGTATGTTAAAGTTGCATAGTCCGATGATTTTGAGTTTCTGTCATTTTCTGAGTTAAATATATTATGTTGATTATTATAATCTACCTTACTTTAGTTTGAAATAACTTTTATTTTGAATGGCTAAATTCTGAGATATTTGAAGTGCAAACGTTCAAAATTAATTTTGGCAAGCACAGCAAAACTCTGATGCCATAGGCTTTTGCAGTAACATTTTCTATTAAATTGGCTCAGTACCTTCTATGTGGCAACAAATGTTTGATAAGTGCACCAGTATCTAAGTTACATATGTAGAATCAAATCTAGATCAATGTTTTGGTTTTGCAAATTTGAGGTTTTCATCAGACTATGCAGCTTTCAGAAACACTGGACTTTGGAGGATTGTCATTGTTGCTTTTGTTTTACGTCCTGGCAACATCTAAGGTCATATCAGGATGGGAACTGACTTGAGACAGCACACACTCATGGCAACATTATAATGCTGCCCCACTGGGACACCAGGCCAACGGCACCATGACCCGATATCCCCCACACACACACATTCTCCTGACACTGAGCTAACCAGTCCTTGTCGTATCCTATTAATGCCGAGCATCAGGCTAGGTAGCGACAAGTATAAATTTGGTAAGTCATTGGTTTGAGGTGGGTGGGATTCAAACTCCCGACCTTCAGTCCGGAAGCTTGCGCTCTACTGATTCAGCCACCACGTCCGGTAGGAATATTGTCTTTAATGAATATTTAATTCTTCACAAACATATTCACCAGCACTGAAACAAACACAGGTCTTCAGACAGTTGTTTCGAAACAAATCACCTCCATCTCATGAATAGATTAGCGGAATGAGAATGTATTGAGTGATGGTTGATTGATTGATTGATTGGTTGTTGTTTTACGCCGTGTCGGCAGCATAGGCCATATTCACGGTGAGAAATGTTTGTTTTTTGTTCAAACCATCGCTTTTACATGTAAAAGCAGACAATCAATTATGTGCCAATAGACACTCATTAAATTAGAAAGCTCACAATCATATATTTGTGGTCAAGGGAAACAAATTCCCATAGAAAAAGAAAAGTTTTATTAATAATTGATAGAATCTATTTAGTAAACTATATGAGGTGGTACAGTCCAGCTGCCCTCAAAAAGGCTAAAATGTTTTCCTGTTTTACCTTAGTAAAAAGGTCATGCATACTGTCTGCAGTGTAGAACCGTTGGTGCAGGGCCAAAAAATCAACGCAACTTAGTAAAATGTGTTTGAGTGTCAGTGGGGACTGACACCCAATACATTCAGGGGGAGGTTCCCCCTTGAGCAGAAAAGCATGTGTAAGCCACGAGTGGCCAATACGGCATCGGCTAAGGACCACTTGGTCCCGCCGACCTCCCGCATGAGTCTGTGGTGGCTTTCCCACAGATGGTTCAATTTCTTTAAGTTGAGTTATGGAGAATGATGTAGTTTAATATTTATAGACACATTTGATTGGCAGTGTTGGCGTAGAAGTCAGAAGTCAGCCACACGATGGATTGTCAAACATTACAGTTAGTTTCATTGTCGCCAGTAGGTTTCATTGGGTAGATTTCTTCTGCAAAATTCGTCGCCACTAGTGGGGAAATTATCCTGATTTGTAAAACCCATTCGCTAATTGAAATCCACACGCACTTTATCCAAGTGCAACCCGAAAACCTCCTACCCTGACAGTTTGTTTCAATGGTTAGATCCCTTCTACAAAATCGATAGGCAGCATCAATCAATATACCATTCAGGTAATTATCCTGATTTTTAAACCCCTTAATGAATAGACATACACAAATGCTCCAAGCGCAAACCGAAAGCTCCTTATCGCTTATACAAACAGCTAATTTCATTGGATAGATTCCTTCCACAAAATCAATAGGCAATATCAATGCACCCTTCAAGAAATTATCCTCATTTGTAAATCCTTTCACGAATTGAAATCCACGAGCACTTTATCGAAGCGCAACCCGAAAAACTCTTAACACCCACAGTTAATTTCATCAGTTAGATTCCTTCTACAAAATCCATAGGCATTATTCATCCACTCTTCATGAAAATATCCTTATTCGTAAACCCTTTCGCAAATTAAAATTGACAGGCGACAAAATCTCTTTCTGGCAATGTGTATATTAAGGATCCTGGGTAGAGGTTATGACGTTCTTATTCAATGAGAGCCTCTCACTGGCAACATTTAGAGGGTATACCCTCTCCTCCTATGGGTCCCAGAGGATCAGAAGCCCCCAGGGAAGGATCCCGAGGAGATTTGTTTGTTTGTTTGTTGTTGTTTACATCCTATCAACATCTAAGGTTATATCAGGATGGGTACCGACTTGTGACAGTGCACACTCATGGCAACTTTAGAGTGCTGCTCCCACTGGGAAACCAGGGCACCAGCACCATGACCTGATATCGCACTCAGTCACATTATCCTGACACTGAGCCAACCAGTCCTTGCCCTATCCTAATAATGGCGAGCGCCAGGTGAGGAAGCAACAAGTATCAATTTTAAAGTCATTGGTTTGACTCGACCAGGGTTCGACCCCATGACCCCACGATCTACCAACACCGGAGACTTTGAAGGTCAATTCAGGATCGGCACCGATTTGTGGCAGCACACACTCATGGGGACTTTATAGTGCTGCCGCTGCACTGGCAGGCCAGGCCACTGGTAGCATAACCTGATGTCCCACACATGACAATTATCCTGCTACAGTCCCACCCAGTCCTTTCCCTATCCTAGCAATGCAGATGTGCTAGGATAGGTAGCGACAAGTATCAAATTAGTATGTCGGAGATTCAAACTCCTGACCCTTGACATGGGAAGCCTGTCTTCCAGCGATTGGGCAATTCCGTCCGGTCGTAAGGAAGGAGGGATTTGTTTGTCTGTTGGGGTTTAAGGTCCTGACAATATCAAAGGTCATATCAGTATGGGTATCGATATGTGTCAGTGCGCTCTCATGGCTAATTTATAGTGCTGCCCCACTGGGAGACCAGGCTGCCGGTGCCATGGACTGATATCCCACTCAGTCACATTATCCTGCTACTGAGCAAACCAGTCCTTGTCCGATTCTAGTAATGCTGAGTGCCAGGCTCGGTAGCTAGGTAACGGCAAGCATCAATTTTGTCAGTCATTGATTTGACTCGACCAGGATTCAAAGTTGCGACCATTCACATGGGAACCCTGCGTTCATACAGATTTGAACACCGCATCCGTTAGGCCGCAAAGAAGAAAAAAATACTGCGAAGAAGGGAGCAGCACAAACAAAGCGCCAGAAAATAACGGGTGGTGAGAAAGGAAGTGAGTTGGGGGTTGGAGGGGGTGGGGGAGCAATGTGGGAAAGGGGAGGGTAGTGGGTGGACAAAAAGAAAGGAGAAAAGGGTGTGTGGATGCATGGTGATGTAAGAAGTGCTGGACTCTCTGCCCTGAGTGCCTGATACAAGACAGCGGGGTAGGAGGCGGTGAGAGCACTGCCTCCACGTGTCCATGGCTACACAACAGACCAGATAACCCATGGGGGTAGCTTCACTAGCGGATCGTCGAACATCTTCGACAAAATATACGGAGCAGAGGAAATGTTCACTGAGTTGGAGAATTCATTTTGCATGGAATATACTTTTATCTGTGGGTGATATAGATATATTTGTGTATGTGTGTCGCGATATGATTCAATTATGGGAATATGAACAAGAGTATGGTGGTATCTCCATTTAAAGGCCCAGTCACACCTCACTGGACAGAAAATGGACAGAAAACGAACAATGTCCGGTTTGTGTCCGTACAAGTTTTGAACATGCACAAAACTAGGAGTGGATGCCGCCGGACTGACGTCTACGGTTCTTGTCCAGTTTGATTTCATTTCGTCTGTTAGCTATCCGTTCATGTCCATTTCTTGTCCGTTTCCTGTCCGTTTCAAGTCCGTTTCATGTCCGTTCGTCCAGCAGCCATTTACCCGATAGTGCAACATTTTGACACATTTTAATACATTTTGATACTTATGATGCCCGGACTAGACAATTCTGTCCGTTGCTCAATCTGGTGATGTGTGACATGGGCTTAATACGATTAACATAATTATATATAGATATATATAAATGTATGCACATATATGTGGTTTGTTGTTCAAGTTTGACTTCCTGGCAACATCTAAGGTCATATCAGGACGGGTAATGACTTGTGGCAGTTCACATTCATGGCTACTTTATAGTGCTGCCCCACTGGAAAATCAGGCCACCGGCATTATGATATCCCACTCAGTCACATTTTCCTTACACTGAATATGTGCATATATAAGGGCATTGATGGTTTGGTGGGGGGGGGGGGGGTTGCAGGTCCATATGGGAAGAACGCCGAGAAGTAAAGAAGTAAAGAAGGAAGTTTGTTTTCATTGTTGATTTAAGAGAAGTAAGGAAGGTCGAAAGGTCCCAGTCAGACCTTACCAATCGGTTCATGGCGCTGGCTACCTGGACTCCCAATGGGGTAGCACTATACATCCACCATGAGTGCACACTGTCACAAGTTGGTACCCGTCCTGATATGACTTTAAATGTTGCCAGTATCGAAAACCCCAACAAACAACCGCTAGTACTGCATCGCCATGGATACTGATTTATGTTTGTTTTGTTTGTTTGTTGTTGTTTTACATCCTAGCAACATCTAAGGTCATACCAATTTGTGACAGTGCACACTTATGATGACGTTATAGTGCTGCCCCACTGGAACATCAGGCCGCCAGCACCATTTACCTGATATCGCACTCAGTCACAGTATCCTAACACTGAGCCAACCAGGGCCCATATGTATGTGTCTGGGTTAGCGGTCGTAACCCTGCGTCATGCGGATTTCCGGGGTTAGAGGCGAAAACTGCATATGTATGTGTCGGGGTTAGACAAATTCGGCGAGGTTAATGTCGCCTGCACTAACCCCATGCGAAAGGAGGGGTAAAGGTGGGGTTAGGCACCGATTATGGCCAAATCTATTCAATGCGATCATATTTAACAGAATTACATACACAATAAGTGAAATTTTATCAATTTAACCCTAAATTCGAACCCTCCTTAAGGCTACCGCCGCATTGGCGGGGATATTAATAGTTATATTTTCGAATCGACGAACGTAAAGTAAACAAATCGCCGCCGCCGCCGCATCGATGTCGCTTTCCATACTGGCGGCGGCGGCGGTTTGTTGACCGTACGTTCGTCGATTAGAAAATATAACTATTAATATCGCCGCCAATGCGGCGGTAGCCCTAAGGAGGGTTCAAATTTAGGGTTAAATTGATAAAATTTCACTTATTGCCTATGTAATTCTGTTAAATATGATAGCATTTAATATATTTGAGCCTAATATATGGCTACAAACGCAGAGGGATTTCCCAAATCTATAAATAACTGAAACGTTAGCTAACCCGCGCACGCTTTGGTCACATACATCCCCCGTGACACATTTGGAACTCTGGGGTTAGCTAACCCAGCACCCTCCTTTAACCCCGGTCCGGTTAAAAATTGGCTCATACATATGGGCCCAGTCCTTGTCCTATCCTATTAATGCCGAGCGTCAGGCTAGGAAGCGACAAGTATACATTTTTAAGTCATTGGTTTGAGTCGACCAGGCTTCGAACCGATGACCCCATGATCTACCAACACGGGAGACGGATGCTCTCACTCATTTGGCCATCCCGTCTGGTCTTTATGTAGCCATGGTAATGCACTGCAAACATTGTATAGGCCTATTTCCTGCTAATCATCGCTAAAATGTATCAAATGCACCTATGTACAGAAGCGCAGTCAAGATTTATTCGTTTTAATCCAAGACAGCACTGGCATTAGCACTGACATCTTATTCAGAGGAATAAAAACACTTGAACAAAAAAAAACAAAAAAAAACAGCGGAATAAAATAAGGCCACTTAAAAAAGAATTGGTGTTCGTCTCTGCCCGATTTTAATTTCTTTTTTTTAAATTAGTTAAAAATGTGTCGGGCTAGCAGCAATTCAACTTTCGTAAGCGCACACTTCTGTGGTTTGTTATGTGAGTTTTATGTTCTGGCAACGTCTAAGGTCATATCAGGATGGGGGTACCAACTTGCGACAGTGCTCACACCAATGACCATAATCCAAAACAGCACTGGCATTAGCACTGACAACATGTTATTCAGAGGAATAAAAACACTTGAACCAAAAAAACAAGAAAAAAACAGCTGAATAAAATAAGGTCCTTAGCTTCATAAGGCCACTTAAACAAAAAATTGGTGTTCGTCTCTGCCCAACTTTAATTTCTTTTTTTTAATTAGTTAAAAATGTGTCGGGCTAGCAGCAATTCAAATTTTGTAAGCGCACATTCTGTGCAATATAGTTATGGTTGGTTGGTTGTTGGACATTTCTGTCATGGCAATGTCTAAGGTCATATCAGGACTGGGGTACCAACTTGTGACAGTGCACACACCAATGACTTAACAATTCATACTTGTCGCTTCCTAGCCCGGCGCTCGGCATTAACATGATTGGACAAGGACCGGTCGGCTTGGTGTAAGGATAATGCGACTGAGTGCGATATCAGGTCATGGTGCTGGCGGCCTGATCTTTCAGTCGGGTAGCACTATAAAGTCGCCATGAGTGCGCACTGTTACAAGTCCATACCCATTAGTTACATATTACATATACATCATATGCAAGACAAAAATAAAAGTAAAAATAAAAACCGCCCTCCTTACACTGACTTCCGTGATCAAAAGGGCGATCACAAACTTGTTTTTTGTTTGGCCTAAAGGATAAATGAGTGAATTTGTAACCATTCTGATTTAATCTAGTTTCTTTCTTTTTTGAATGATTTGTTTTGTTTTTTTGTTTTTATGGGGGTCCATTAGTTGTTTAAGCAGGGGAAATTTCAATCGTGGAAGATTGGTCTTCCTCATTCCACTGTTCCTTGCCCTATCCTAATAATGCCACGTGCCTGGCTAGGAAGTGACAAGTATAAATTGTTAAGTCATTGGTTTGACTCTACCAGGGTTTAAACCCACGACCCCACGATCTACCAAACACGGGAGATGGATGCTCTAACTCATTCGGCCATCCTTGTCTGGTCTGGTCGTTTGCTGTTGTTTCACTTCCTAGCAACATCCAAGGTCATATCAGGACGGGTACCGACTTGTGACAGTGCGCACTCATGGCGACTTCATAGTGTCATAGTGTCTAGGAAGCGGCAAGTATCAATTTGTATGTCATCGGTTTGACTCGACCAAGGTTCAAACCCAGGAGCCCATCGGTTTATTTACTCCTGCCGCCCTATTGGACTCTGTAGAGCGCAGGCTCACAGTGCCGGCACAATGATCTTCCAGTGGGGCATCACTATAAAGTCGCCATGAGTGCATACTGTCGCAAGTCCATACCAGCCCTGATATGACCCTAGAGATGTTGCCAGGATGTAAAACCCCAACAACTAAGTAATTACTCTGACATTAATCTGTTCTCTGTGGTGGAGTGCTTAGAGTATCTGACTTTCTTCTAGGTCAGACTCCTAATCTGAAGGTTGGTGGTTCGATTCCCTGTACCCGCCACCTCTGCTAATTTTGATTTCCACCGCTGTGTATAACTTACAGCATCATCAAAGGCCAGTTGCTCTCATACCATGTCTATGTGGTGTGGGAGGTTAAAAATCCCTTGGGTTGGTAAAAGTGTAGGCTTAGGCGTTCTATCGACAAGCTGTCTAATGCTGAAAACAAGTCTATTCAGACTTATCCATGATAGGCAGTATAAATCTTCGAGAGAAATGACATCCTCACTCCATGTTAACCTAAGTTACACACACCACCATGACTGCTCTGTGAGTACCCGCTCGTACCATAGTTAAAATCAGACCATTTAAAGGCACATCAAGGGGCTCATGGAAAGAACCAGCAGCAGGTTTATTTACTCCTCTCCAGCCAGGCATCTTCCACTTCCGGTACACCAATCGGAGGTCACATCGGCCGTAATCGATTAACACGACCCGGGCGACTCGGGTCACCCGAGTCGTCAGAATTTCAAATAGAACACCGCAAGTGGAGTCGACAAATACACGTGCCGTGTGCAAAACAACCCGACCCCAGTAACCCACCTCTTGGCTGGGGTTTGCAAGGAGCGATGACGTCACATTTGCGCTGGTACCATCCTGCAGGATAACAGCCACCAGTACCAGTCATACATATTTTTCTTTGGTAATATCATAGATTAATGGGAATACCACTAAACTATGCCATCATAAAAATAGTTAAATCATATTTTGCTGTAATTATATCGGCCACTAAAAAAACTAATAAAACGGCGACCATTTTTGTCACCCGAGCGTGGAGAAGCTTATTCGATTATTTGACCCGAGTCTGCAGGATGTGCGCATGCGCCAAATAGTGGCTTGGGTGACCAGAGTCGATTAATCGATTACGCCCATCGGGGGTGAAAGGGGATCGCACAGGATCAACCTGCGATAGTTCCAAACGCAAAGTCGGTTTTTGGCAAAACCTTCCATTTTTACAGGTGCCTGACTCCTCTCCAAATGGGTTTGTTTCACAAGCGCCTCAGCTGGTATCCGCAGGGAATTGAACTAACACATCACCATCACCTTTGTCGATGAAGTTAGTTTAAAGATCTGGTCATGTGATTTTCACAATGTAATCCTTTGGTGAATAGTCAATTGTAGAGACCAATGCTCGGAACTGTGGCTGTGTACGTAGGCTATGAGGAAAACAATACAGACAAAGAGAAAGGAAGAGAGTAAAGTGTGAGAGAGTGAGAGTCCATCCCGCTGGTTTATTATATATAGTACATGGATTCTTGGAATAGGATCATGCCATTCACTTCAACCAATAGGGATGCAGCATTCCCAGTTCCTCAAATAGGGACTCAGCATTTCTGGTTACCATGACCACCAGTGGTCTGCCCACCACCAGAGCTGGTTGACCTGTGGCCACCACCAACCTTGACCGCTGTGTGAATTGACCCCTACCTCAGCAGGAGCCAGGCGCTGAGTGGTCTCACCCAGACCTGCCAATCAAATCTATGTCTCTAATTACCTGCCCTCAATCATGGGGCAAGCCATATATATAGCATACATATACGCACACTCTTGGCCGCCCACACATAATAATAATAGAGGATTTCCATTTCCCCCCTCTGCTGATTATCAGAATATTTTACCCAATGTTGCGTAATGAAAGGGTTATTTAAGTGTTTAGCGCAGTGGTCTAGGATTGGTCTGCTGAGCAGCATTAAATGTGGAGTACCTGGAGAAGAAGGGGATGGCCAATGCTAGCGCATCTTTCGGCTAACTACGCCAGAGACTCTGGAACAACCACCATGTGTCCATGCGGGTCAAAGGCAAGATCTACCATGCAATCGTGCTATCCACCCTACTATACGGAGCCAAGGCCTGGACAGTGCACAGACAACCGGTGAAAATACTGCATGCCTTCATGATGCGACATCTGCGTTCAATCATGAGGCTAACCTGGAAGGACAAAGTGACAAATAAGGAAATACTCGAACGGACGGGGCTGCCCTCTATGGAAGATCTTCTGATCAAAAAGAATCTCCGGTGGACTGGGAACCTCATGAGGATGTCATCAGACAGGCTACCAAAGCAGATCCTCTATTCTCAACTATCTTCTGGTTACAGAAAGAGAGGGCGCACTAGTCTCCAGTTCAATGATACCATCAAGAGAAACCTGAAGCTCAGAGACATTAAGACTGACTCATGGACATCACTCTCACAGCAGAGAGCTAAATTGTGAGTGGCAGTCAAGTAATGAAAGCAGTCTTTGTTGCATCGCGACGGACAGCATGATGATGATGATGAGTCTATGGCTATTATTAGTACTGCTGTGAGGTCACACCGGGAAGGAAAAGGTGGACTTACATCATCTAAGTTTGATCACTGCTGTATTAGTTACTGCACCGATCCTGTAGACTTAAGTGAGTGGCTGCTGCTGTATAATGTACAGCACCAGTCACTGCGGTTCATGCAAAAATGGGGAGCAGCACCGAGTAGAACACTAATAGCCACAGTGGCCGTATTCAAGTAAACAACTCGGATTATCCGAACCACCTTTTGGCGCATGCTCAGATCCTACACAATCAGATCCTACAAACGAACACGCTCGGGGTGGACAAAATGGTGGCTTAATCCTAGACTTCTTTTTCTCTTTTTGTTTAGTAATAACCAATATAAATACAGCAAAATAGGACTTAACGTATTTCATGATTGCATAGTTTAAGGCCCTGTCACACCTCCCCGGATTGGGGGAAACGGACAGAAACCGAACAAAGTCCGGTTTGTGTCCGGACATGTTTTGAACATGCACAAAACCAGGAATGGATGCCGCCGGATTGACATCTATGGTTCTTGTCTGGTTTTAGTTTGTTTTGTCCGTTGGCTATCTCTTCATGTCCGTTTCATGTCCGTTTCAGGTATGTTTCATGTCCGTTTCATGTCCGTTTCATGTCCGTTTCATGTCCGTTTCATGTCTGTTTCATGTCCATTTTATGTCCGTTCGTCCAGCGACCATTGACCCGAGAGCGCAACATTTTGACACATTTGAATACATTTTGATACTTATCGCCACCGGACTAGACAATTCTGTCTGTTGCTCAATCGGGCGAGGTATGGCAGCCGCTTTAAATATATGTCCATTTCATTAATCTGTGTTATTACACAGAAAAAAACATTAAACAATCACATAGGACTTGTAAATGGTAGCTGTTATCCTACAGGTAACAACACAAATGTGACGGCAAGCATGTAGGTCACTGGGGTTGGGTCATTTTGCACATGGCCTGTGTTTTTTTTGGCTCCACTCACGGTGTTCTATTTGGAATTCTAACGACTCGGATGACCCGAATCGCTTGTATGTTTTTTTGTTTGTTGTTGTTTTACGTCCTAGCAACACCTAAGGTCATATCAGGACGGGTACCGACTTGTGACAGTGCATGTCTACCATATCGACATAGCGATATGGTAGACAGGAAGTGTGAACACTTATTTGTCTCTCATTTTTGTTGTTGTTGGTACATTAGTTGTCCCAAACAGGGGAAATCCCAGTCACAGACAAGTGGTCTTCCCTACTCCATTGCTGATCGATAGAAAGCCCGAGCCTACACTTTTACCGACCCAAGGGATTTTTAACCTCCCACACCACATAGACATGGTATGAGAGCAACCGGCCTTTGATGACGCTGTAAGTTATACACAGCGTAATCATTGCAATGTTCATAATTCCCTGAGCGATGTGGACAAATAATAGCCCTCCATGCCCCAATTCTGTGTACCCTCAAATACTTTTCTGGCGGAAACACTGTGGTGGTACTGGCACCCGAGCCGCAATGTGCAGACACGCTTCTCCTATTGAGCCACCTTTGCTCCGATAAATGAAGTCATTCTATTTGAAGTTTCACGAGATGCGGTGGCTGAATCAGTAAGAGCGTAGGCTTCCCATGCAGAATTTTGGGGATTCAAATCAGGCCCAGAGTCAAACTAATGACTTACTAAATTAATACTTGTCGCTACCTAGCCTGGTGCTTGGCATTACTATGATAGAGCAAGGACTGGTTAGCTCTGTATCAGGATTACATGATTGAGTGGGAAATCGAGTAACTGGTCGCCCCATGGGGCAGCACCATAAAGTCACTATGAGTGTGATCAGTCATGAGTCAGTACCCATTGTGATATGACTTGAGATGTTGCCAGAAGGTAAAACCCCACTAAACAAACAGAAAGGGCGTTGTGTGTACATGTGTTGTGTTGCTTGTCTGGATTGGAGGTGAATGGTGTACTGAGATTTCCTATTTAATGAGATATCACTTTCAGGAGGCTTCTTTGTTTGTTCAGGTTTATGCACCGATCACATACACGTTAGTGGACGTAGTTGAACATAGTGAAGGCCTACGTAGTTGAATGTGGTTGAATGTAGTTGAATGTAGTTGAATGTAGTTGAATGTACTGGCATCCATACTTGTCCGGGATGTTAACTTGGTAATAACGTGGGTGAGCCGTGATGTCCGATTTAATTTTTGGACATGTTCAGTTCAATAGAGTGCTATGTTAGAGGCTGAATTTGCAACCGTGATGTTAACGTACTCTAGCATACTTTGGCATACTTTAGCCTACTCTAGCATACTCTAGTGTACTCTAGCATGCTCTAGCATGCTCTAGCATGCTCTAGCATACTCTACCTTACTTGGCCGAAGCCCTGGTCACATAGCCATTAGTGGACGTAGGTTAAAGTAGCGGAGGCTAACATAGTTGAACGTAGTTGAACGTAGTTGAACATAGTTGAACGTAGTTTAACATAGTTGAACATAGTTGAACGTGGTTGAACATAGTTGAACGTAGTTGAATGTACCGGCATCCATACGTACTTATCCATACCATAGGATATTTATCCGTACCAAAAACTGCCGTACCTTAACATATTTCAATGTAGTTTAACATACTTACACCACATTTGACCCACGTTAGCCTCCACTAGGTTCACTTACGTTCAACTACGCCCACTAAGGTGTATGTGACCGGGGCATAGGTAAAGCTTGTTTTTTTTGTGTTTTTTTTTATATATTTAGGGTTTAGGGTGGAGTGTGTGTGAGTGTGTGGGTGGTGTCTCAGTAAATAGTTGGCCCTTATGTAGACATTCCCGCACGGGGGCGCCACTAGCGTGTAGGTATTCGGAATTAAACTAGGAACAGTTACGTCTACCTCAGATCTTATACATGCAGGAGACTCAAGTTGGTTGGTTCTTGGAGTTTTACATCCTGCCAGCATCTAAGGTAATAAATATTAAGTCAGATACCGAATTGTGACAGTGCGCACTCATAGCGATTTTATTGTACGGCCCCACTGGGAGACCAAGACGCCACCACCATGCTCTAATATCCTACTCAGTCTCGTTATCCTGACACTAACCCAACCAGTCCTTGCCCTATTCTAGTAATGCCGAGCACCTGGCTACAAAGCGACTATCAAATTTAAAATAATTGGTTTGACTCGATGGTGGGTTTGAATCCCACAATCTACCAAAATGGGAGACGGGCCCTCAACTCTTTCGGCCATCCAGTCTGGTGCCAGGCAAAACAGAGTTCTATATATGCATAGTGTGTTGGTCTATATTGACCTAATCCATTCATCATCATCATCATGCTGTCGGTCGCGATGGGACAAAGACTGCTTTCATTATACCCCAGTCACACGGGAGGCAGCGTTCGCCGCCAACCTCCCTACGCCTAAAAGGACGCCAACCACCCAGCGTTCCATTCGATATATTGATTCAAATACATTTTAGGCGCCATGTTGGCGCCATGTCGGCGCCATGTCGGCGCCATGTCGGCACCAGGTCGGCGCCAGGTCGGAGCAGACCACACGGTGACTGTAGCATCACATGTGTTGGTACCAACCGAGGGCGGCTCCAGGGCGGCGCCAGGGCGGCGCCAGGGCGGCGCCAGGGTGGCGCCAGGGCGGCGCCAGGGCGCCAACCATTTTGAATGGCGCCGCCGGAACAGGGCGTAAGGAGGTTGCACGTGCAGCAGCAGCAACCTCCTTGCGCCCACAATTTCCGAAATGGACGCCGGGAGGTTGGCGTCTTCGCGGCGACAGCACTCAATGAGGGCGTAGGGAGGGCACAAGGAGGACGTTTTGACGTCGCGAATCGATCGGAAGCAAACGCAGGCCTCGTGTGACTGGGGTATTACTTGACTGCCGCTCTACATTTAGCTCTCTAATTCATTCATATACCACATAACCATGCAGGATGGCCGAATGAGTTAGAGCATCCGTCTCCTGTGTTGGTAGTCCATGGGGTCGTGTGTTTAAACCCTGGTCGAGTCAAACAAATGACTTAAAAAATTGATACTTGTCGCTTCCTAGCCAGGCACTCAGCATTATTAGAATCTGGCAAGGAGCAGTGCAATGAAGAAGACCAATCGTCCACGATTGAAATTTCCCCTGCTTAAAAAACTAATGTACCAAAAAAAACCTGTAATAAATCACATCACATCACCACTCTCACGTTTTTAGTTACATCCGTCTGTGCTGACCGGACGCGTGGTCGATTCTGTAGAGTGCAGCCTTCCAGTGTGGAAAGTGTGGGGTTCGAATCCTGGTCAAATTTATACTTGTCTCTACCCAACGGATTGTCACTACCTAACGGAGATTCCCCACCCCCACCCCCTCCATAGGATTAGCATTGTAAGGGAATATCGGAAAAATGCCAGAAGTCAGGTTTCAAGTCTGCTTGTTGTGACTATATTATCGCTCATGCCCAACTTTCTTGTTTGGGTTTATGTTCTACCAACATATAAGGTCATATAAGAACGGGATACAAACTAACCAATTGTGTTGAAGATTTATACTGCCTATCATGAATAAGCCTGAATAGGCTTGTTTTCACCATTAGACAGTTTGTCGATAGAAAGCCCGAGCCTACACTTTTACCGACCCAAGGGATTTTTAACCTCCCACACCACATAGACATGGTATGAGAGCAACCGGCCTTTGATGACGCTGTAAGTTATACACAGCGGTGGAAATCCAAATTGGCAGAGGTGGGGGCACGGGGAATCGAACCACTGACCTTCAGATTAGGAGTCCGACCTAGAAAAAAGTCAGACACTCTAACCACTCCGCCACAGAGAACACCAATTGCTGTCTCGAACTAACTGATTGCTGTCATATATGGTGATTTGAACTAACTGATTGCTGTCATATATGGTGATTTGGGATTTTTACATCCTCCTAGTAACATCTATGGTCGTGGTGTTCTCTGTGACGGAATGGTTAGAGTGTCTGACCTTTTTCTAGATCAGACTCCTAATCTGAAGGTCAGTGGTTCGATTCCCTGTGCCCCCCCCACATATGCCAATTTGAATTTCCACCGCTGTGTATAACTTACAGCGTCATCAAAGGCCATTTGCTCTCATCCCATGCCTATGTGGTGTGGGAGGTTAACAATCCCTTGGGTCAGTAAAAGTGTAGGCTTTGGCTTTCTACTTCTATCGACAAACTGTCTAATGGTGAAAACAAGTCTATTCAGACTTATCCATGATAGGTAGTATATATCTTCTAGAAGATCGCCGTGAATATCTCCTGTGCTGCCGACACGGCGTAAAGCAACCACCAATCAATCAATCTTCTAGAAGAAAAATATATATCAGGACCGGACTGCCATTTACATAGGTATTCTGTGAACCTTAATTGGTGAATACCAAAAATCGTGAAATCTGCGATTTTTCATCCCTGTAATAATAAGACAACGTTCCTTGTGAGTATTGTGGCTAGAACTGCAGACTCGGCGTTTTTGACTGTCGATAATGGACAGCAAATGGGAAGACAGAACAGTTCACTTGGGGAGGTCAATGCACCGCATTGCACACATATAACTTCGGGTTTGCTTTCGCTATCACTTTGCTTTCACTGACACTAATGTTGTTTCAGTCCTTAGTGTCCCCATGAGAAACACACTTAATTTAACTTCGGCTGCACTTTTGCTAGAACACGGTCATCTGCCTGATGCAAACATTGTTTGGTAGTTAAGCGCGTGTTCATGAGAAACGCTACTGATTTAATTGTGGCTTTGCTTTCGCTAAAGCCTCATTCTGCATAATGCGAAAGTCATTCGGCAGCCCTTAGTGTGACAATGAGAAACATGCTAAATTTAACTTTGACTTCACTTTCACTAGCGGGGCAGTCTGTCTGATGTGATAATTGTTTCACAGTTAAAAATGTTCAAAACGCGCTTGATTTTACTTCGGCTTCACTTTCGCCAGCGGGTCGGTCTGCCTGACATGACTATTGTCCAGGAGTTAAGAATGTTGCCATGACAGACACACTTGATTTTACTTTGGAGAACATACCGGAGAAGTATGGATGCTGGTATGTTCAAGTACGTTCAACTACGTTCAACTACATTCGAATACGTTCGACTATGTTTGACTACTTTCGACTACGTTCGACTATGTTTGACTATGTTTGACTACGTTTGACTACGTTACACTACGTTCGACTATGTTTGACTATGTTTGACTACGTTTGACTACGTTTGACTACGTTTGACTATGTTCAACTGTGTTCAACTATTTTCATCTACGTTTGACTATGTTCAAATATGTTTGACTATGTTTCACTACCTTCGACTATGTTCAACTAAGTTCAACTAAGTCCAACTACGTTCAACTACGTTCAACTACGTTCAACTACGTTCAACTACGTTCAACTACGTTCAACTACGTTCAATTACATTCAACTATGTTCAACTACTTCAACTACGTTCAACTATGTTCAACTATGTTCAACTACGTTCAACTATGTTCAACTACGTTCAACTACATTCAACTACGTTCAACTACGTTCAACTATGTTCAACTATGTTCAACTACGTTAGCCTCCACTATGTATCATCAACTACATCCATTAACGTGTATGTGACCAGGCCTTTAGAGAATAGTAAAGGTTAAGGCTGTGAAGCATGCCACATTGCCGTGCTATATTGGGTGGTATAAACTGATACTCTGTGATAGGTCGCTCTCTAGATATACCACTGGGTTTTGCCATACGGGACGAAGGTTGGATTGTGGTTGGTGTTTTACGTCCTGGCAACATTTCCGGTTAAATCAGGACATGTACCGACTTGTGACAGTGCGCATGGATGGTGACTTTATAGTACTGCCTCAATCGGAGACCAGGCCACCAGCACCATGACCCGATATCCCACGCAGTCTCATTATCCTGATACGGAGCTAACCAGTCCGAGCCGTATCCTATTAATGCTGCACACCAGGATAAGTAGCAACAAATATGAATCTTATAACTAATATAAGTCATTGGCTTCGACTTGATTGGGACCAGACAGGATGGCCGAATGAGTTAGAGCGTAATCTCCCGTGTTGGTAGACCGTGGGATCGTAGGATCAAACCCTGGTCGAGTCAAACCAATGACTTAAAAATTGATACTTGTCGCTTCCTAGCTTGGCGCTCAGCATTATTAGGACAGGGCAAGGAGTGGTTGGCTCAGTATCAGGATAATGTTACTGAGTGGCATATCAGGTCATGGTGCTGGCAGCCTGGTCTTCCAGTGGGGCAGAGAAACCCACAAAAGGACATGTGATAGGTCACGGTCCACAAACTGGGCTGTCCCAAGGGGGTAATCTGGACCACCCTCAGTAGATAATGAACAGTTACAAACTATACATTGTACAAGCCTATGAATGTAGAGTAGGCTATTTCATATGTAGTAGTAAAACAAAAACAAAAAAAACAAAAAAAATAATATACTATTCGCACCCACTACAAGGGTGATCAGAAAATAAAACCAATAATACCTACACTTAGACTTAAAACCATTAGCTATCTAACGGTCCTTCCCTATTTCAGATCTACTTTGGATAGTCAAACCCAACACAAAACAAGTTCAAACATCTACGATCCAAGAACACACTTAACTGCCACGCCTAACAGCTACCTAGCAGTCTTTCCCTATTTCGGATCGACCTTGGATAGGAACCCCAACACAAAACAAGCTCAAACATCTACAGATACTAAATAATCACCATGTACCTGCTACTGTGTGAGAAACAAAAACATCTTATCACCTCCTACTGTGTGATAAGATTAAATCACTACTACAACTGGCCAGCATTGGTCGTAATGCGAAGCATTACGTTTGATGCGAGGGAAGGAGGAGACCCTCCCCCGCCGTGTGGCGCTGCCTACTCACCTCGGCCGAGCCCCGGCTCGCCCTTCTTATTTCTACCTACACCTACCACTGTGCATATATTCATTATTTGTATGTACTTAACACTCCCGCTATTTACCACTGTGCATATATCTTCTTATTTCTACCTACACTTACCACTGTGCATATATTCATTATTTGTATGTACCTAACTTTCTCCGCTGAGGCGTGCAATAAACACGCCTTTCTTCCATCCCCGCCTTGCTTTCTTCCTTCTCGCGCATCGAAAACAAGCCCAAGCACTCAAGCGTACCTGCTATGGTCAGTATAAACACAGCAACAAAATAAAATAAAAGTACGAAAAAAAACAATTACAGCACAGTATATCTTGACAGCTGTCGTGTTATATATCAGAGGAAATAGCCAAATCTTGTATTATGCATCTGTTTTGTACTATATTGAACAATAGAGCATGTTTTCCCTCAATGGGGTTATCTTCGTTAGCTACACTGCCAATGGTCGGTGTGAAAAGTTCAAGTGCAGTAACACTTGGGATTATCTAGGCAACAGTAAATACTTAAAGACTGTGCTACATGAATTTACCATCTATTCATTACATGCATCTTAACTAGATACATATCATCTCTAGTGCCAATTGTACATGTTACCTGGTAACATGGGTAATTCTCGGCACGGCAAGGAGTCGTTTGAATCTACACATCTTATATACATACTACTGCTGCCACCTATCGGATTAAGTATGTTCCCATCAGGGCATTGAATTGAAACCTATTATTTTATCTATTACATAAGTGAGAAGAGCTATCTCTGGCTGGACCGTCCTTAAAAGGCCCCTCCGCTTTATTAAAGTCAAAATTCTGCGCGAGTGAGGCAGATAGTGGGGGAACACGCGCGCATGTGAGCCCCCTGAGTCGGTAGCTCCCCATATTGGGAGTCTTGAGCTGGTAGCCAAGGCGCTCCACCCCAGTCAAGTGAGCAGTTGACAAGCAAGCAATTACAACCATAAGAAGTACCCCTACCGGAGTGCATGTTGGCCTGTTGACCTGAAGTACAAAGCTACACAATAGCAGCACTCAGAGATATATCATCTTTATATTGGGTGGCTCGCAGGCACCATTCTATTACAAATACACTGAGTCGCATATCGCCCCCTACTGGCCGGCAGACCCAATAATTAACCACATCGATCATATAGCGCCACAAAGACATATATATCGGTTAATAGCAGACAAGCAATGCAGGGGTACTCCATTCCAAATAATATTCGCATAAACAAGTTATACAACACATCAATTGTGCCGCCGCCTAGGACGAATTTGCTCCTCCAGCCTCGCTGACATCACAACCGCCTCCGGGTTCAAACTGACTCACTTCTGCACACAAACCCGTGAGGCTGGGCCGACTACCTTTTTTGTTGCAGCCACCCACCCCATAACTTACTTTAAGACTGTTCTGATTTGCAGGGTTGAGCGCTGAGGTTTTATTGATCTACCTCTCTTGCCTGTTAGTGTTATGATTCTGAATAAAAGCGCTATTATGTCACTCCTTGGTTCATCATGAATTACCCAACTTACGGACAACATGAACAATATATACATATATTGGATAAACTACAAAGACTACAACATAGAGCACTTAAGATATGTCTGAAGGTGGAACATAGACACCCAACTGATGACCTCCGTAGGAAAGCAAGAGTCACACACTAAATGACAGGAGAAAAGCACATCTCAAAAGAGCAGCATTCAAGGAGACACGGAAGCCTGGGAGGGTGCAGGTAACAAAAAAGGCAACACGAGGTAGTTATGGCCCCAGACTGATAATAAACAGAGCTAAAAAAAGATGATATGAGAGGAGTCCGAGTACACGAAGGCAAGGGAATGGACTACACTGCGAGTAGAAGAAAGAAGTACAGGGACAATAGAAATATATCAAACATTAATCAAAAGAGAGCTAAATGCACTGCTAGACTAATGACACCAACAAATAAAATGATTTAAAAACGAAAAAGAAGGATAACTAAATAACTAAATAGAAAATACACTGATAATTCAGGCAAAGTTTTAGGGGGTACATATGCTAGGTATGATACATACAAAAGGTAAACTTTAAACTTAAATTCAAAACCTAATGACCAGTAAAATAGCAAAGTGAAGACATTCAGAGAATTTAACTATTGGTAACCAACCAGTTATCAGATTGGAGAATGAACAAACTCACAGAGGTTTGGGGGATGTGGGTGAATGCTTACAAACAGAGAAAGAATGCATGCAGAAGTTAGCTACACAACAACTGAAAGTGACAAAAAGAAGGAAAGTCACAAGACTATTCCTGTCTAGCGGCAAAAACAAGTCATTAGACTTAACCGTTATGGGCAGCATAAATACACCCATCACAAAAAAAAAAATATATATATATATATTTTTAAGCGAGTGGTACAGGCAAGAGGTGGAGTTGTGAGCGCTTAATAGGCCATGGAGCAGCACCATGCAAGGCAGATAACCTGTCCATTCGCCTGAGTTGTTAAGTGTCAGTAGTTGTGAGGCGTCCAGATAAGGTGCAACGAGAGGCACCATTAAAGGATAATCAGTTTACGGATAATTATACTGATATAATGATTATACAGCACATATATATCTATGACATGAAGACTAGGAACTCTGAATACTTTAATTTTCCTCATTTATCTGATGTATATTTCTATTCTGAAATTGTATTATATTCAAGCATTATATATATGAACTCTGTTCCGGAATTCACCTACCTCGGAAGCACTATATCAAATGATGGATGCATTGATGCTGAAATACAGAGGAGGATGGCCAAGGCTAGCGCATTTTTCGGCCGTCTACACCAGAGACTCTGGAACAACCACCATTTGTCCATTCGGGTCAAAGGCAAGATCTACCGTGCAATCGTGCTATTCACCCTACTATACGGAGCCGAGGCCTGGACAGTGTACATATGACAGGTGAAAAAGCTGCATGCCTTCATGATGCGAGATCTGCGTTGAATCATGAGGCTAACCTGGAAGGACAGGGTGACAAATAAGGAAATACTCGAACAGACAGGCCTGCCCTCTATGGAAGATCTTCTGATCAAAAATAATCTCCGGTGGACTGGACACCTCATGAGCATGTCATCAGACAGGCTACCAAAGCAGATCCTCTATTCTCAACTGTCTTCTGGTTACAGAAATAGATGGTGCCCTTGTCTCCGGTTCAAGGATACCATCAAGAGAAACCTGAAGCTGAGAGACATTAAGACCGACTCATGACGCAACTCTCACAGGAGAGAGCTAAATGGAGAGCGGCAGTCAAGTAATGAAAGCAGTCTTCGTTGCATCGGTACAGACAGCATGATGATGATGATGATAAATATATATATATCTATTCTAAGTAGGCCCAGACTACCGGATGGTATGGCACTGAGGTCTGGGAGAATCCGCAGTATTAAATGCATTGTTGCTTGCTGCCTGCATTGTGACCCAGCCTACAGAATCTCCCAAAGGAAATAACGCTACATTACACTCGCTGCCCAAATGGGACAGCGAGTTTGCCTGATGGCCATCGCCTACTTGTCCGCCTGGCGGATAATATAGAAGCGCCGCATTACTGTATGAGTTTTACGTCCTGGCAACATCTATGGTCATATCAGGACGGGTACCAACTTGGGACAGTGTGCACTGCTGGCGACTTTATAGTGCTGTCCCATTGGATGGCCACCAGCACCATGACACAATATCCCACTCAGTCACATTATCCTAACACTGAGCCAACCAGACCTTGCTCCGGCGTAATAATGCAGAGTGCCAGGCTAGGAAGCGACAAGTATCAATTTTTTTAAATCATTGGTTTGACTCAACCAGGGTTCGAAACCACGGCCCCATGATCTACCAACACGCGAGACGGACGCTCTACCTCATTCGGCCATCCTGTCTGGTCCCAATCAAGTCGAAGCCGATGACTTATAGGATTTATACTTGTTGCTACATAGCCTGGTGCGCGGCATTAATAGGATATGGCAAGGACTGCTTGGCTCAGTATCAGGATAATGTTTGACGCGACCAGGTCGATCTACCAAAAAATGATGAAAGGAGAAGTACAACCAGTATGTAGAACAAAATATTCACCCCTACCCACAGTAGGGGTAGAGGACAAATTCTATGTCTAAATGCAAGCAAAAACTGTCCTGGTATGAACCAACTGTAGATCAGAGGTAGAACTCCCTATTCCACAATCCAATGTTTATCTATGTGGGATTAGATTTGACAAAATGGGATAGAATGTGAACAAAACAAAATGGCGGCCATTGAATGCTCTTGATCTGCCTCATCAAATCTAGATGATGTAATAAATAATTCACTCCAATAATTAGTTGGCTATGCGAGATAAACATATGAGCCTTGTTGTTAACACCGTAGATTGCAATAGATAATACATGTTTTGTGCTTTCAAAGTGAGCAGAGTGACAGTTGGCTCACCATGTAGAGGAGGCGGCAGAGAGAGAGAATGCCCGTTCCGCAGTGAATAACATGGAGGTTATAGTTGCATAGTCTGATGGTTTTGAATTTCTGTATTTTTTCTGAGATAAATATATTAGATCGATCACTAGTATCTACTTTCCATTAGTTCAACATTATTTAAATTTTAAGTGGTAAACCTTTGAGATATTTGGAGTGCAAACATGGAAAATTAGTTTTGGCATATTTGCCAAAACTCTGACACCATAGACTTCTGTAGAAACATGTTCTGATAAATTGACTCAGGGTTTGTTCTACGCAGAAACAAATGCTTAATAAGTGCATCAGTATCTAAGTTAGGTATGTAAAATCAAACCTAGATAATTGGTTTGGTTTTGAAAATTTGATATTTCATCGGACTATGCAGTTTTCAGGTTGTGAGAGGGAAACAGTAAGGGGCTGTCATTATTTATATCCACATAATTTATATAGTACATGTATATTATAATATATATGATAATATATAATAAATTATATACAATATATGTTTTATAAATTATTATATATATACTAAATCTTATATATTATATTATGTATCCTATATATTATAATATATAGCATATTATATGTGCTATATATTGATATATCAAATGTAGTAAAAACATTGTAATGCATAACATACATATGATAAATAATATATAACATAATATTTAATAATATTATAACATATAGAATTCATAGCATATATTGCCATATATCATATATTATATGAAATGTACAATATAGAAAATACAATGTTCAATGTACGATATACGACATACACTATACACTATGCAATATATAAAATACATAATTTATACAGATAATACATATAATACATACGTTGCATATCATACTATATGATAAACACATTATATATATTATAATATATAATATATTGAATGTGGTATATTTTATATGTTGTTTGTTTGTTGTTGTTTTACGTCCTAGCAACATCTAAGGTCATATCAGGACGGGGGTATATTATATGTTAATAATATATACAATGCATCTAATATATAATTTACATAATATGTATACATATATATGCGTCATGTTATACACTTAGATGTTGCTTCCAAGTAAAACCCCAATAAAACAATGCCGGCCGGATGGCAGGAAGGGTCAAATCCTCCTGTTCACATGGTGTCAAGTGACATATTGTCGTTTTGTATATGCCTGGCATGGGACTAGTCTGCATAGTTAGCCTGTGAGCACTCATACAGCAGTATATTTAGAGGACCAGTGTGTGTATATATATTTATATATATATATATATATACATATATGACACTATAACTATGTGTATATACATGTATATATATATATATATATATATATATATATATACATGTCAGCGAGAAATGTTTGGTTTTTGTTCAAATCATCGCTTTTAGATGTAAAGGCAGACAATCAATTATGTGCCAATAGAAAACTTATTAAATTTGAAAGCTCACAATCATATATTTGTGGTCAAGGGAAACAAATTCCCATAGAAAAAGAAAAGTGTTATTAATAATTGATAGAATGTATTTAGTCAACTATATGAGGTGGTACAGTCCAGCTGCCCTCAAAAAGGCTAAAATGTTTTCCTGTTTTACCTTAGTAAAAAGATCATGCACACTGTGTGCAGTGTAGGGTTGAGCGCTCAAAGTAACTATGTCCTGGTGTAACCATAAACATGTATCCATGCTACATGCACAGAGTAGCAATAGTTTGTTTGTTTGTTGTTGTTTTACGTCCTAGCAACATCTAAGGTCATATCAGGATGGGTACCGACTTGTGACAGTACGCACTCATGGCGATTTTATAGTGCTGCCTCACTGGGAAATCAGGCCGCCGGAACCATGACCCAATATCCCACTCAGTCACATTATCCTGACACTGAGCTACCCAACCCTTGCCCTATGCTAATAATGCCGAGCACCAGGCTAGGAAGCGACAAGTATACATTTTTAAGTCATTGGTTTGACTCGACGGGAACCAAATTCGCAAACTCTCGATCTTCCACACGTGAGGCCTGTGCTCTACCGATTCGGCCACCGTGCCCGGTCGAGTAGCAATAGCATAAAGTTACCATCACAAATCTAAACAAGTCTAACGGTCAGTTATGATTTAACTTCCACACAGCCACGACCTGAGCCTGCAGTATCTATTTTTTACCTCCCACACTCCCTCCAATCCAGGGCTCACCCAACAAATAACGGCTGAGTGTCAAAGGTGCAGCCTGGAGGGTCCTACCTGTGAATGTTGGATATGGGTCATTCTTTAAAACTGGGCATGAAAGTGTGACATGGAAACCAAAAGTGAAAACCTTCCAAATAATACCAAAAAACCTTCCAAATAATAGCCTAATACAATGTCCTATGAAGGTTTGCATGTTGTGCATATGTCAGAGTTGAAAAGAATTAATACAAATTACAGCAATACATCACTCGTGTGACATGAAAATCAAAGACACATCCAGAGCCTTATTTTAACATATTCAACATAATCAAACAAGATTGTATTGATTACTCTTAAGCATACAAGGTTATGACTTACAAGAAAACAGTTGAAAAATAAGTTGAAAATAAGTTTGGCCACATGCATAGTGTAAATGTGTAAATTTTCACTTGATCAGATTAGCACAAAATCATATATATAAGTAAACGTTTAATTTCTTTCTTGGGATAGCTTCAATAAATGTACTATTGCTAACATACGTAATACACAGAGTATACAATAATTATTTGATTTGCAATCAATAAAAGAAAGAACAAATTAACAGCATCGTAATGTGGAAACAAAATATGTGGTGCCCAGTTTTAAAGAATGACCCATATGCATATAAGAAAGTATAAAGTTGAATACCTGGAGTTATTTATTGCGTGCAAGTTACCCTGTAGATATATATATATATATATATAAATAAAGGCCCTACTGACCATTAGCCAATAATATAATACTATCACACTCTGACTTAAATGTAACTAGCAAGTTGACCCTTTGAAGTGATATTTTAACATATCCTAGTAGATACTGCATTAGTTGGTGCAGACAGAGTAATGAGTATGCTGATACACTGAAATTTTACACATAGACCGATGTAACTTACTAGGGTGGCTATTTGTACATTGATTGGATCTTAAATAACTCACACAGAACAGATTGTGTCAAGACATCAAAATCACCTATAAGCATACTTGAGGATGATACTTATAAATAGTGCTGCCCCACTGGGAGACCAGGCTGCCAGCACTATGACCTGATATCCCACTCAGTCACATTATCTTGACACTGAGCCAACCAGTCCTTGCCCTATCCTAATTATTCCGAGCGACTGGCTAGGAAGCAACAAGTATCAATTTTTAAGTCATTGGTTTGACTCGACCAGGGTTCGAACCAACGATCCCATGGTCTACCAACACGGGAGACCGATGCTCTAACTCATTCGGCCATCCGGTCTGGTCTGAATTTGATTCTAATTTCTACATCTCTAAGTTAGCTGTGCAGTTATTAAGCATGTGTTGCCACATAGAAGGGAATGCGAATGCTATCGAATAGAACATCTTACTGCAGAATACCATGGTGTCAGAGTTTTGGCATGCCTGGCAAAATTAATTTTGCATGGTTGCAATTCAAATCTCTCAAAGCTTAGCGACTTCAAATAAAAGTTACTTCAAGCTAAAGTAAGGTAAAAAATATTTATAGCGATCAACTTAAATGTATTTATTTCAGAAAATGTCAGAAAATCAAAACCATCGGACTATACAACTGTAGTAGTCTGCACTGACCTGTCAGGCAAGTAACCACATAGACAGGTAGGCATGGGTAGTGTGGTGATATCAGGGAGCCTAGGTGGTGTAATGGTTACCACACTGGCCCAGAATGCAAAGAGATGTGGGTTCGAGTCCCGCTCTAGGCGCAATATTTCCCATTTTCATCACCCCCACGACACTGGTTGCCGTGACCATGATCCTGTACAAGCTATGCGCTGTCTGTTTGTTGAACCCACCCTGTGTATGTATGTGTTAGTGCATTGCCTGTATGTATGTAATTGTAAGCATTAAAAGACTTACAATTCTAGGGGGACGAGTGTAGTAGTCTGCACTGACCTCTCAGGTGAGTAACCACATAGACAGGTAGGCGTGGGTAGTGTGGTGATACCAGGGAACCTAGGTAGTGTAATGGTTAGCACACTGGCCCGGAATGCAAAGAGATGTGGGTTCGAGTCCCGCTCCAGGTGCAATATTTCCCATTTTCATCACCCCCACGACACAACTATGATGAAGTAATTGTGCATATTATTCATAGCATGCATAATTTACGGGTGGAGGCGTGATCCTTTCCCATTGACTTATATTTACCATAGCCCAACCTGGCGCCATCTATCTGCTCCCGAAACAACTAGCCCCAGCGCCTCTGCAAGTGGAGCCGACTAGCGGTTCAAACCTGAACTACCACAAAGCAGACCCTGGAGACCCAAGCACTGAGTCCCGCCAAAACGGTCATGTGACTAAGTTTTCACTTTCAAATTTCAGCCCACCACCTCCACAGTCTCACTTCTGCGGCCGCCACCATCCAGTAAGGCCCAACACCACCTTTCTTCACCCACCCACCCACACCTGATAAAGACTCAACGGTAGGGCTGAGGGTTCGAATCGGGCACTTCACCTGAGAATCTAAAGACTAAGAGGGGCTGGGACAAGGGGGGGGGGAGGTTGAAGGGGGAGGGGAGTTCGCATAATTATATTTACTGCATACCTTGGTGTTTTGTCCGAAAAATAAAAAACAACATATATGAAACCAACATATATTGTGGTGTTCTCTGTGGCTGAGTAGTTAGAGTGTCTGACTTTTTTCTAGGTCGGACTTCTAATCTTGTTCGATTCTCCATGCCCCCACCTCTGCCAATCTGGATTTCCACTGCTGTATATAACTTACCACCTTATCAAAGGCCAGTTGCTCTCATACCATGTCTATGTGGTGTGGGAGGTGAACAATCCCTTGGGTCGGTAAAAGTGTAGGCTCGGGCTTTCTATCGACAAACTGTCTAATGGTGAAAACAAGTCTATTCAGACTTATCCATGATAGGCAATATAAATCTTCAAGAAAAGAAGAAAAAAAAACTCTCTGCCTCCGCCTTCGTAAATTATAAATAAGTATAGTTGTGTTGGTTATTGTATATGCCCATTTCATCAACAACAGTTAAAACAAAATAAACACACACAAAAAACCAACACAACACTATCTAACGAGTTAAACATGTACATTCATGATGCTTTCTCATGTATTCTCGTTGCTCACGTTAGCTTTCCCACCGACGGCGAGATTTGCGCCCGACACCTGGAATGTAATGGGCTGATAACTAGATCGCTCAGACGCCCGCCAGCCTCAACAATCTCCTTTCCATTATATCAACTATGAAGGAGGTATTTCTCAATTCTACTATACAGGAACAAAGAAACATCCCAGTCTCTCTCACTAGATATTGAGAGACTGTAGCACCAGTCTCTCTCACTAGATATTGAGAGACTGTCATCATCATCATCATCATGCTGTCAGTCGTGATGCGACAAAGACTGCTTTCATTACTTGACTGCCACTCTCCACTTAGCTCTCTGCTGTGAGAGTTGTGTCCATGAGTCAGTCTTATGGTAACCCGGGTGACGACCAAGCTGGTATGGTGTTTTGTGTGGTTGTACATTTCATGAAAGCTGCCTGCAAAAGTGTTGAAGTGCTGCTGGCTTTTGCAAGTTACCAGCGGCACTCTCTCGGGGAGCAAATAGAGGTTTCACACCGGCAAGAACATGTCAAGACAGGCGCAAAACTATTTGTCCCTGCAGTGGCTGGTCGGGAGATGTTGGGAGTTCCATACATCAACCGCCCTTAATGCTGCCACAGTGACATGGTTTTCTGTTTAGGGTTTGCTCCCTTAGCCTTCGGTTCTGTCAAGAACCTGTACCACAAGGCAGTGGTTTACAACTCTGCAGGGCAAGGGCGTCAAACTCAAACTGTAGCAGAAGAACAACTAGATAAAAGATTCAGCTGGTACTTGTAGTATATGGGTGAATGACAACGTAGTCTAAATGCTGGCGAAAATAGCTTTTGTATGGAACAGGAAGTAGAATGCCTGGTTCCAATATCAAATGGCTACTTATATCGGCACAGAGTGTGTGAAATGGGAGAGAATGCAAAAAGACAATATGGCGGCGATAGACCGCCATCGATTTCACTTTTAAATCTTATTAAACTAGATGTTTTATTATATTTTTCAATTCAAAGGTAGCGGGGAAATAATAAGACATATACAAATAATAAATGTTCCTTCTTAGATTGTGGATTTAGGCTCTCATTCTATTTCCCCGCTTTTTCGACAGCTTTTATATAGGGCCTTGTCTTCACCCGTGTACTGCATGTACAGGGTGAATCCTTTATCTAAGCAACAACATGCTCAAGGTATGTGTTTACAAGCTCTCTAACCGACCACCTCCACAGATCAACCATTCCACTATAGTGATCGCTTTATTTTGGTCCCAAACACGTGCCCATGCAATACCATATTAATGATTAAACAAAACTCCCTAAGCCGACCACCTCCATAATTGGACCAGCTAAAGTAGGACCCATGGTCAGTCGATTTAAAGAGGTTTTACTGTATATTAAACTATTATATATGTACATATATATATTAAATCTAACAGGTCACGCAGGTGTGGAGGCGGTAGTCACCAGACGCAGCTGGTATCAGGGTCACCAGGAGCCACTCGCAGGTGGCGCCGGTGTGGCAGAAACAGGAACTAACTCATGTATCAGGAGGGTAATACTAATAGATAATAACTAATATAGAGAAGGGAACTGATAAGTGGCAGTGTCCTCGTATATACTCCCATAATATAATATAGAGCACATATATGTAATACATATGCGGTTCAAGGATACCATCAAGAGAAACCTGAAGCTGAGAGCCATTAAGACCGACTCATGGGCATCACTCTCACAACAGAGGGGTAAATGGAGAGCGGCAGTCAAGTAATGAAAGCAGTCTTTGTCGCATCGCGACCGACAGCATGATGATGATATATACAATGTGTATATACACATACAAACACATTCACTATCTTGATGGTATGTTAAAGTGTATAAATATTACACATATATATATATATATATATGTATATATACACATTGTATATATACATATATATATGTATATATACACATTGCATATATACATATGCACAGACATACACACATACAAACAATTGGTCATATTGTTGTTACCTTAAAGTGTATAAATATTATGCGTATATATATGTATATATAAAATGTGTATATATACATATACACACACAAACAGATTATTAGGACAGGGCAAGGACTGGTGTACTCAGTGTCAGGATAATGTGAATGAGTGAGATACCAGGTCATGGTGGCGGCGGCCTGGTTTCCCAGTGGGACAGCACTATAAAGTCGCCATGAGTGTGCACTGTCACAAGTCGGTACTCATCCTGATATGACCTTGGATGTTGCTAGGACGTAAAACAACAACAAACCAAACAAAACCTTGTTGCGAAGTGCTGATAAAACGACCCCAGCTGTGCGCGCATTCCGAGTCAATATTTAGGTACACGTACCCCGCCCCAGGCTCGCGTCCGCCGCGCGTGCGCATTCTCCCCGTAGCTGCATGACGTCACGCGGGAGTCACGTGACAGAGGGCAGCAGGGACCACGTGTTCAAATTATGTAAATATGCACGGATGTGAAACCTAGCCTAGCTTATTGTGTAGAATTGTATGTGTTCTATAATTGCATTGTCATCATCATCATCATCATCAGGCTGTCGGTCGCGATGCAACAAAGACTGCTTTCATGACTTGACTGCCGCTCTCCATTTAGTTCTCTGCTGTGAGAGTGATGTCCATGAGTCAGTCTTAATGTCTCTCAGGTTCAGGTTTCATTTCATGAAAGCTGCCTGGAAAAGTGTTGAAGTGCTGCTGGGTTTTGCAAGTTACCAGCGGCACTCTCTTGGGGAGCAAATAGAGGTTTCACACCGGCAAGAACATGTCCAGACAGGCGCAAAACTATTCATCCCTACAGTGGCTGGTCAGGAGATATTGGGAGTTCCATACATCAACCGCCGTTAATGCTTCCACAGTGACATGGTTTTCTGTTTAGGGTTTGCTCCCTTAGCCTTCGGTTCTGTCAAGAACCTGTACCACAAGGCAGTGGTTTACAACTCTGCAGGGCAGGGGTGTCAAACTCCCTGAGGTATTGCAATACCTCATCATCATCATCATGCTGTCGGTCGCAATGCGACAAAGACTGCTTTTATTTCTTAACTGCCGCTGTTCTGTGCGGTTGTGCATTTCATAAAAGCTGCTTGCAAAGTGTTGAAGTGCTGCTGGCTTTTGCAAGTTACTAGCAGCACTCTCTCGGGGAGCAAATAGAGGTTTCACACCGGCAAGAACACGTCAAGACAGGCGCAAACTATTTGTCCCTGCAGTAGCTGGCCGGGAGATGTTGGGAGTTCCCTTCATCACCGCCCTTAATGCTGCCACGGAAGCATGGTTTTCTGTTAGGGTTTGCTCCCTTAGCCGTTGATTCTATCAAGAACCTATACCACAAGGCAGTGGTTTATAACTTTGCAAGGCAGGGGCGTCAAACACCCTGAGGTATTTTTAGCAGATAGGTACTGCATTACCCGCATACCCTATATACATACATACATGTAGAGTAAACATGCAAATCAGTGGATTATAATTATAAGAAATACACTGGTATCTAGTAAAAAGGCATACCGACATGCCCGTGGATGTAAGTGAGAGGGTTGTAACCGGAGGTAGGCATGAGAGACTGCATTGTGCGAATATAAATTGAGTGGGGCGTGGGGTGCTTATCATATCAATACCACATGTTGTGCCTTTAGAACCTGGAACTGCATCTTATCTGCTTTTTTAGTACCCAGATGCATATATGTAATGCATAGATTAGATTATATTAGATTGGATTAGATTGGATTAGAGCTGTATGCTCGTGCCAAGTCAGAGACTCCACCATTAGGGCCCACTTCATGTGATGAGGATGCTTTGTTCAGCTTTGTTGCGCGCAACAATTTTTATTTATATTTATTGTTGGTCCATTAGTTGTTTAAGCAAGGGAAATTTCAGTCATCCTCATTCCACTTGGTCTTCCTCATTCCACTGCTGGTCGCTAGAAATCCCGAGCCTACACTTTTACCGACCCAAGAGATTGTTAACCTCCCACACCACATTGACATGGCATGAGAGCAACTGGCCTTTGATGACGCTGTAAGTTATACACAGCGGTTGAAATCCAAATTGGCAGAGATGGGGGCATGGGGAATCGAACCGCCGACCCTCAGATTAGGAGTCTGACCTAGAAAAAAGTCAGACACTCTAACCACTCCGCCACAGAGAATGCCACAATGGAAATGAATCTGCTGGCGTTAGCTCGGTGCACCCTGGAATCTGTGGTTCATCTGGTGTTGTTGTTAACACCTTGTCAAGCTGCCTTTTGAATGATTTTACCCTGCAGTTTGATTGCTATCTTATACAAGCTGGCATTGTATTGAAGATTTGGACTCCCAGACGGAAAATCTTCCTTCACGTAAGCGCTTTTGTTGACTCTGAGGCTTTTGTATTTATAGCTGGTATCTTACCAAGTCTACGATATCGTTGGAATGATACATTTTCATGCCATAGTTAGGTAATTTGCCTTCAATCATTTAAGGACTTTTAATCTGTCCCAGTAATCCAGGCTCTTGGTATCTTTGATATATGACGCTGCATTGCAGTGACTCTAGCTTTGTTATCTGTTCTATTAGAAGTAAATACACACTGTTGTGAACATTACTCTATCCATGTGAGTATTATGGACATCCACAAGGTTTTCATTATGTCAACACGTCACTTCTTCTTAATTTGTGTTCAGTATGTTCGGTATAATCCAATATTCTATAGCTGACTATTTATATATGTTCACATATATTATAAGTATATAAATACACATATATAATACTGCACAACCTATGTTGTGGCTATAAATAAGGAATTGTGATCCACGTCAGCAAGTATTACTAGGATATTTATGCTAGGCACTTATTATCACTATTCTGGTCTCAGTTGTCCACCAGTCTGTGCATAAATACATCTAAATACATCTAAATACATCTAAAAACATCAAAATACATCGAAATACATCAACATAGATCAAAATACATCAAAATACATCAAAATACATCAAAATACACCTAAATACATCTAAATATATCTAAATACATCTAACTACATCTAACTACATCTAACTACATCTAAATACATCTAACAACATCAAAATACATCAACATACATCAACATAGATCAAAATACATCAAAATACATCAAAATACATCAAAATACATCAACATACATCAAAATACATCAACATACATCAACATACATCAACATACATATACATGCATCTAAATACATCTAAATGCATCTAAATACATCTAAATGCATCTAAATACATCTAAATACATACAAATACATATAAATACATACAAATACATAAAAATACATTCAAATACACATAGATACATATGAATACATATGCCCAAACATAAATACACATACATACATATGAATACAAATACATACATATAAATCGATATATATGTGTATAATTATGACATAGCAGGATGTATGTGTATGTATGTATATATAATAATATATATGTGTATAATTATCACATATCAGGTCGTATGTTTATGTATACATATATAATAATATATATGTGCATAATTATGACATAGCAGGATGTATGTTTATGTATGCAGATATAATAATATATATGTGTATAATTATGACATATCAGGTTGTATATTTATGTATGTATTTACACATATATATATATATTGATGTTTAGTTACATATGTATAGTTACATATGTATATTTAGAAATATGTGTATGTGTATTTATAGATGCATATTTACATAAATGTATATATTGATATTGATTTATGCATTTCTATATATATGTATATATATATGTATATTTATATACATGTATATACACACATGGGCATTTATTTATAGTTATGTATTTTATATATATTTATGTAAATATGTATTTGTATGTATTTATATGTATTTATATGTATGCATATGTATGTCTTGTATATGTATATGTACTTATATTTATTTATATGTATTTATATTATGTATTATACATTCATATGTATGTATGTGCTCGCCCTGAATATGCAAAATGCTGCTGACACGGCATAAAGCAACCACCAATCAATCAACGCATGTTTATATGTATTTCTATGTATTCTATGTATTTCTATGTATTTCTATGTATTTCTATGTATGTCTATGTACTTCTATGTATTTATATGTATGTATTTTTATTTATGTAATCTATATTTATTCATTTATATGTAGTTATATGTAGTTATATGTATGTATATGTATTTATATAATGTATAAGTATGCATCATACATATGTATTTATATGTATTTAAATGTATTTATATATATATTTATATGTATTTATATGTATCTGTATGTATGTACGTGTATTTATATGTAGGTATATGTAGTGATATGTATCTATGTGTAGTTGTATGTATCTATATGTAAATATATGTATTTATATGTATGTATATGTATTTATATGTATTTATATGTATTTATATGTAGTTATATGTAGTTATATGTATTTATATGTATTTATATGTATGAATGTGTATGTATATGTATTTATCTGTATGTATTTGTATTTATATGTAAGCATATGCATTGATATGTATCTATGTGTATTTGTATGTATTTGTATGTATTTATATGTATTTATATATATTTATATGTATTTATATGTATGTACATGTATTCTATATGTATTCTATGTATTTATATGTATTTATATTATTATATATGCATACATAGAATCAACAGGCACACATATCCAGATAGCTTTCCCCCGCTGTCCGCTCTAATTTACCAACCCTGAATTGCGCTCGTCAGAGGGCTATCCATGTCACTTCCGGTTCCGCCGGGGGAGGCAAGGAGCCAAGGAGGCGGGGTAGCGTCAGGTCGTGGCTCCACCGGGTCCAAGGTAAAGAGTAAGTGGATCCGCGGAACTATCAATGGCTACCTGCGCTGTTTACCTTCCGTATCGACCAGACGGGATGGCCGAATGAGTTAGAGCATCTGTCTCCCATGCTGGTAGATCGTGGGGTCATGGGCTCGAACCCTGGTCGAGTCAAACCGATGACTTAAAATTGATACTTGTCGCTTCCTAGCCTGGCGCTCGGCATTAATAGGATATGGCAGGGACTGGTTGGCTCAGTGTCAGGATAATGTGACTGAGTGGGATATCAGGTCATGGTGCCGGTGGCCTGGTTTCCCAGTGGGACAGCACTATAAGGTTGCCATGAGTGTGCACTGGCACAAGTCGGTACCCGTCCTGATATGACCTTTGATGTTGCTAGGATGTAAAACAAACAAACAAACCAACCTTCCGTTTATCCTCACTTCCCCACAGCTTCACCTCTGCGATTAGTATTTGTCGTTGCTTGTTGGAGGGAGCGGGACGCAGCTCAGATGGTTTATTTGTTTGTTGTTGGTTTACGTCCTAGCAACATCTAAGGCCATATCAGGACAGAGCTATGATGGTAGCGTGTCCAGCTGTGTAGGTGTAGGTCATCCTACCGATCCTGTTCTTTGTCGTAATAATAATAATAATAATGATGAGAAGAATAGAGTAACAATAAGAATAATAATGTGAATGTGAATGTGAATGTGAATGTGAATGAGAATGAGAATGAGAATGAGAATGAGAATGAGAATGAGGATGAGAATGAGAATGAGAATGAGAATGTGAATGTGAATGTGAATGTATGTGAATGTGAATGTGAATGTGAATGTGAATGGGAATGCGAATGCGAATGCGAATGTGAATGTGAATGTGAATGTGAATGACAATGACAATGACAATGACAACGACAATGACAATGACAATGAGAATGAGAATGTGAATGTGAATGTGAATGTGAATGTGAATGAGAATGAGAAATAGAATGAGAATGAGAATGAGAAATAGAATGAGAATGAGAATGAGAATGTGAATGTGAATGTGAATGTGAATGTGAATGAGAATGAGAATGAGAAATAGAATGAGAATACGAATGTGAATGTGAATGTGAATGGGAATGGGAATGGGAATGTGAATGTGAATGGGAATGGGAATGGGAATGGCAATATGAACAAGAATAATGATATAAAAAAAAATTAAAAGAAGATTAATTAAAACAATTTTAATACAAGAAAAGTGTAAGGGTATACTTATGGCATTGTGTGCCAGTTACAGTGTTATCTCATAATCCTTGGTTTGGGTTATTTTATCGTTGTTGGCACTATGTACCACACTGAGGGAACGTGACATAGCTCAGGCAGTAGAGTGTCCGTCTATGAAGGTGTCGGTCATCCTACCTATCCTGCTCAGTGGACACATTTGCAGTTTGGGCTATTTTCCGCTCCAACCAGCGGTCCACAACTAGTTCATCAAAGGCTGTGGTATGTGCTCTCCTGTCTGTGGGAAAGTACATATATAAAAGACCCCTTGCTGCTTATCGGAAAGAGTAGCCTATATGGCGGCAACAGGTTTCCTCCAAAGAAATGTGTCAGAATGACCAAATGTTTGACGTCCAATAGCCGATGATAAAAATCAATGCGCTCTAGAGGCGTCATTAATTAACACAAACTTCTTCTTGTTGCTTGTTGGAGTCTAAGGGCATATCATCGTTACTGAATGGCTGGAAGACTAGTGCTCGGGCGCTGACAAAAGACATTATTCGCTGAATAAAATACATTTAGTAACAACAACAAAAATCTCAGGATGGGTACTGACTTGTGACAGTGCAGACTGATGGAGACTTTATAATGCTGCCCCTCTTCCAGTAATGTATCACACAAGGCGTTCTCTGTGGCGGAGTGGTTAGAGTGTCTGACTTTTTTCTAGGTCAGACTCCTAATCTGAGGGTCGGCGGTTCGATTCCCCATGCCCCCAGGTCTGCCAATTTGGATTTCCACCCCTGTGTATAACTTACATCATCATCAAAGGCCGGTTGCTCTCATACCATGTTTATGTGGTGTGGGAGGTTAAAAATCGCTTTGGTCGGTAAAAGTGTAGACTCGGGCTTTCTATCATCCAGCAGTGGAATGAGGAAGACCAGTCGTCTATGACTGAAATTTCCCCTGCTTAAACAACTAATGGACCCCCCCCCCCCCCCAAAAAAAAGGTTCGAAGACACATAACCCTACCCGTCTTCTCAGTTGTCAAGTTAGTCAGTAATGAATCACTCAAGGTTCAAAGACACTTAACCCTACCCGTGGAGTCTTTAATGCTAGGGTGCATGGAATGGCAAAGTTAAGGAGCGTAGAGAATAGATCTGTTATCGTTTTGAAAGTTCAGGAGGAAGTGAGAATGTCTCGGGTCTTTGATTAAATATTTTGAATGTCTTTAAAGGCAGGTGGCACGACGATCGGCAGCTGGTTGAAATTGTTCTGCTATAATACGAGAGGTGGCACCTGATGTGTCCTTCGTAATGAATGCTGTCTTCTTTGCGCGCTAAATTACCCATGTTTTAAAACATGAACAATGCATCGATTGAGTCAGTCGGCTATTCTGTCAAAGAGCGGGCTAACCGTTCCATCGTGTTAATGACGGCAGCCGTTTATTCAAGTATTCAAACGGAGCATGTGTGACTGTGAGCAGAAAGAATCTAAAACATCACAGACTATGAATCGTTATTGAAATTCAACTGCTTATATTAAAGCGCCTGTGACACCTTATACCCCTGTCACACTACGACGTAATGAGCCAACGTGAGCCTAACGTGGTCATTTTTCGTCATGACGTTGGGTTACGTCATGATGACGTCAAAATGACGTTAGAATGACGTCGAGCTACGTCACATTACGTCGTGTTACGTCGAGTTACGTCAAGGTTTTGGACATGTTCAAAACTTTCGACGTAGGTCGAACGTAAGGGTTTACGTTCGCCGTACGTTCTGTTCACGTTCAGTGAACGTCAATGACGTTAAACGGACGTTATTTCAACGCTGCTCACTACGTTCAACTACGTTCCACTACGTTGACCCACATTAAACCAAGTGCAAAAGCCTACGAGGCTTAATGGCAACGTCAGGAGAACGTCAGGAAAACGTCAGGAGAACGTCAGGAGAACGTCAGGAGAACGTGTATTCAACGTACGTTCAACGTCTCATGACATAGCTAACGTCATGTAACGTTCTTGTGGCGATGGAATAACGTTCATAACGTTCTGTGAGCGTAGTGACGTTGTACTCTCTCGGTCATTGACGGTATCACTATGCTTTACCAACGTTACGTTCTCATCCACTACTCTGCATCCACGTTCAACTTGTGCCCAAATTTGCATACTACGCCGAGAAGTTCAACGTTTTTCACGTTCTCCCTACGTTGACGTCGTTACGTCGTAGTGTGACAGGGCCTTTACCGGATTGAGTACCGGACACCACCGGACGAAGAATTGCTCTCCCGGTGAAAAAAGTATCGGAATGTACCGAAATGGAGCGTAATTGGGTCAATTGCCACCGGGCGACCGGACAAGTACCGTACATGTACCATAGATGTACCGGACGAGAACCGTTCGAGAATCGGACATGTAATGGATGGGTACCGGATATGTACCGGACAAAACAGACAAAACGGACAAACCGGACACCAACCGGACTCCAACGGATGGGTACCGGGCATGTCCGGACATACCGGACACCAACCGGACACGTCAGTCCGGAGGTGTCCGGTAGAAGTTTTGTGCATGTTCAAAACTTGTACCGGACACCGCCGGACACCAACGGACACCGCCGGATGGGAACCGGACATGTACCGGATATTGCCGTATTTCACCGGACAGTGTCCGGTACCCCAGTCCGGTAAGGTGTGACTGGGCCTTTAGACACGCTCGCCGTGTCAAGCAGTCACTAGATTGGTTGGTTGTTGGAGTTTTACGTCCTGTCAACATCTAACGTCATATCAGGACGGGGAATCAGTCACTAGATTGGTTGGTTGTTGGGGTTTTATGTCCTGGCAATATCTAAGGTCATATCAGGATGGGGAATCAGTCACTCGATTGGGTGGTTGTTGGAGTTTTACGTCCTGGCAACATTTAAGGTCATATCAGGACGGGGAACCAGTCATTAGATTGGTTGAATTTTGGAGTTTTTCGTCCTGGCAACATCTAAGGTCATATCAGGATGGGGAATCAGTCACTAGATCGGGTGGTTGTTGGAGTTTTACGTCCTGGCAACATCTAAGGTCATATCAGGACGAGGAACCAGTCACTAGATAGGTTGGCTGATGGAGTTTTACATCCTGGCAACATCTAAGGTCATATCAGGATGGGGACCCAGTCACTAGATTGTTTGGTTGTTGGAGTTTTACATCCTATCAACATCTAAGGTCATATCAGGATGGGGAATCAGTCACTAGATAGGTTGGTTGATGGAGTTTTACATCCTGGCAACATCTAAGGTCATATCAGGATGGGGACCCAGTCACTAGATTGTTTGGTTGTTGGAGTTTTACATCCTATCAACATCTAAGGTCATATCAGGATGGGGAATCAGTCACTAGATAGGTTGGTTGATGGAGTTTTACGTCCTGGCAACCTCTAAGGTCATATCAGGATGGGGACCCAGTCACTACATTGTTTGGTTGCTGGAGTTTTACGTCCTGTCAACATCTAACGTCATATCAGGATGGGGAATCAGTCACTAGATTGGTTGGTTGTTCGAGTTTTACACCGTGGCAACATCTAGAGTCATATTAGGATGGGTACCGACTTGTGACAGTGTGCACTCATGGTGACGTTATCACTATATCCTGACACTGAGCTAACCAGTCCTTGTCCTATCCTATTAATGCCAAGCGCCACGCCAAAGGTTTCAATTTTAAAGTCATTGGTTTGACGTGACCAGGAACAAGTAGTACATGGAGTCACATTGTTCATGACCAGACGGGATGGCCGAATGAGTTAGAGCGTCCATCTCCCGTGCTGGTAGATCGTGGGGTCGCGGGTTCGAGTCCTGGTGGAGTCAAACCAATGACTTTAAAATTCATACTTGTCGCTTCCTAGCCAGGCGCTCGGCATTATTAGGATAGGGCAAGGACTGGTGTGCTCAGTGTCAGGATAATGTGACTGAGTGGGATACCAGGTCATGGTGCCGGCGGCCTGGTTTCCCAGTGGGACAGCACTATAAAGTTGCCATGAGTGCGCACTGTCACAAGTCGGTACCCATCCTGATATGACCTTAGATGTTGCTAGGATGTAAATCAACAACAAACAAACAACATCATGTCCGTCCTGATATGACCTTAGATGTTGCTAGGACGTAAAACAACAACAAACAAACATTGTTCATGTTTTCTGCAACATAGCTAATATACCCCGGTAGTTAAAGCTGCATATTCCGATGAGATATCAAATGTTCAAAACAAACCAATTATCTAGATTTGATTTTACATGTCTAACTTAGATATTGATGCACTTATTAAGCAATTGTTTCTGCGCAGAAGGCAATACTGAGTCAATTTAACAGAACCTGTTACTGTAAAAGTCTATGGTGTCAGAGTTTTGGCAAGCATGCCAAAACTAATTTTCCATGTTTGCACTCAATATATGTCAAAAGTTTACCATTTAAAATAAAAGTAACTTTGAACTAATATAAAGTAGATACAAGTGATCGATCTAATATATTTATCTCAGAAAAAATACAGAAATTCAAAACCATCGGACCATGCAACTTTAAGCTAGTGAAATCTACCGGCAGAATCTGGAACCATTCTATTCGGGTACCTTTCATCTTAACTGGTGGGCTATATTGGGCAGGCAGACTCGGAACACTTTTAACTAAGGACATCTAACCTGAGCGCCACCTATTTGATCAGTCTGGCACTATCTTTACCATTGCATACCATATGCCACCTGGCGGCTCTTACCGTAGCCATAAGCCTATAACCCCACCATCCAAGTACCTATGGATGTTTTGTTTGTTTGTTGTTTTACATCCTAGCAACATCTAAGGTCATATCAGGATGGGTACCGACTTGTGACAGCGCACACTCATGGCAACTTTATAGTGCTGTCCCACTGGGAAACCAGGCTGTCGACACCATGACCTTGTATTCCACTCAGTCACATTATCCTGACACTGAGCATACCAGTCCTTGATCTATCCAAATAATGCCAAGCGCCTGGCTAGGAAGCGACAAGTATCAATTTTTAAGTCATTGGTTTGACTCGACCAGGGTTCGAACCCACGACCCCACGATCTAGAAGCACGGGAAACGGATGCTCTAACTCATTCAGCCATCCCATCTATGGACACCTGCCTATGTCCCCACCTATAGATCTACACTGATATGTATCTGATTTCGTAGACGCCACCTAGCGGCATCTCTTGTGAAACATACAAAACACTGCACAGTCCTCTTTCAAAATCCATTGTTGTGCCTGAGGTATTTTGCCTTCCCACTCACCCTACCAGATGGGCACATAATGTCATGGGTAATGGGGCTGTCACACTATGATGTAATGCGGTAGCATAAGCCGACGTAGGTGAAATTTGGCCATTACGTTTGTTAAGCCTATGTTGATGTATGTCGAGATATGTCGAGTTACGTCGAGATACGGTGACAGACGTCAAGGTTTTGGACATACCCAAATCTTTAGACATAGCTCTATGTACAGGCCATTATGTTGGGTTACGTTGGGCTTATGTGGCGCTCACGTTAGGCTTACATCGAGATACGTTAGACGTTTGTTAGAGCTACGTTGGTCTATGTTGAGCTATGTCAACTTATGGTAGACTGATGGAGAGCTGGGAGGAACGTGCAGCCCGCGAGCTGCCAATGTGCTGTTAACATATCTGGGCGTAGGTCTGACGTGTATCTGACATGTGTCTAATGTTAGTCTAATGTAAGTCCAACATGTCTTGATGTATTCAACGTAGTTGACGAATGGCTGGCTTGCGAATCACATATGTAACGTGCACCAACGTTCTTCGAACATAAGCGAACGTGATGTGAACGTGGTGTGAACGGTTTGCCTTCGAGAATATAAAGGCATCCACATCGAGCGCATTGAGCGATGGGTGTCCTTATCCAATCTTTTCTTAAATTCAAAATTGCATAACTTTCTTAATATATATATATTTTTTTAATATATTTTAAACCTTTTATTAATTTGTAATTACTAAGACTAGTTGTTTAACTGTGTTGCGCAGATAACTACGCTGACAGTGCTGCATGGTACATGATACCACCATAACTATGCAGACTTGAATGTGACAGTCACATTGTAGTTAAATAATGGGAAAGTCACCATGCAAGGGTCGCCCAATCTTCGTGAAAATTGTCTATTAGATAGAAAACAGGTATGCAAAGATGAATATGATAGTTTAAAAAATAAATACCCTCAAATTTGAGTGATTTCGAGAGGTTTTAGTTGGTGAAAAAGTATTCGCATGACTTTTCATACAGCGGTGCCTTGCAGATGCGTACGTGGCCTCGGTCTGGTTTCAACATGGCCACGGCGTGAATAGTGTGAATTCAACTTGTCACTTTGACCCCTGCCGGGTATCGGACCTGATCCCATCACATCTGATCCTGTCCGGTTGGACAAAACACCGCTGTAAATGTGTCGCCACTAGTGCTTACTCCATCGGCGCGTGTCTCTCTCATTTATTCAGCTCTTCATTTATTACCGGGGGAGTGATGGACCAGAGCAATTCTGAATCAGTCAACAATGCTGTTAATGAGACGCAGAGTCCACAATGACTCATCTGATGGCCGCTGGCGGGCAGGCTTACTTGGATGTGGCGGGTCATAAATCCCCTGGACTTGTAACTCTTTAAAATGGTTTACCTCCAAAGGTTGTTTTAATGCTTAGTCCACAATTACATACATACAGGCAAGGCACTTACATAATGACACATACAGTTGTATACAAAAAAAGGAAAGTTTGTTTTATTTAATGATGCCTCTAGAGCACTTGAATTTTCCGTTGACTATTGGATGTCAAACATATGGTCATTCTGACATATTTCTTGGGAGAAAACTCGCTGCCGCCTCATTGACTACTCTTTCTGATAAGCAGCAAGGGGTCTTTTATATGTACTTTCCCACAGACAGGACAGTACATACCACAACCTTTGATGAACCAGTTGTGGACCACCGGTTGGAACGAAAAATAGCCCAAGCTGCAAATGTGTCCACTGAGCAGGATCGATCGGTTGATCCAAACCTTCACAGGTGGACACTCTACTGCCTGAGCTACGTCCGGCTTCCATGAGACGCCTAGTGAACAACGATTCATCTGATGGCCGCCAGGGAGCAGGCTCAGTCGCATGTGACGGGTCATCAAACCCCTGCACTTGGAAGTCTTTTAAATGGTTTACATCCTTAAGCCAGATCAGGGGCCGGACGAGCCCCGGACCGTCATCCGGCGTGGTCCGTGGCGATCCGGGGTGATCCGTGGATCAACCATGGATGGTCCTTGGTGATCCGGCGTGATCCAGCATGATCTCTGGTTAGTCCGGCCTCGTCCGGTGTCCGCCCAGGATGTTTTAAAATGTTTAAAACATCCGGGTCGGTCCGAGGCGGTCTGGGGCATTTTGCAATCCAGGCTCAATCCGGCATGGTCCGGGGGTGGTCCGGGTAGTCTGGGGTTGGACCGGGAGTAGTCCGTGCCGCGTCTGGGTTTTTGCATATATATATATAGCAGGAGCAAGGCCATTTCCAGTCCGGGGCTGATCCGTGACTACTCCGTGGGTACACCGGCTAGTCCGGGGGTGATCCGGCTAGATTGGGGGCTAGACCGGGGGCTAGACCGGGTGCTAGACTGGGGGCTAGACCGGGGGCTAGACCATGTATGTGTGACTGCGAGGCCAAAAACGACCAAAATAACGATTTTATCTGGGGCTGTCCAGGAGAGTCCGGGCGACTGGTCCGGGGGTGGTCCGGCTCAAAATCCGAGGCTCATCCGGGTAGGTGTGACTGGGGCTCTACGTGTTATCATGCTTAGTCCACAATTAAATACATACAGGCAATGCACTTACATAATGACACATACCGTTGTATATATGCAGAGTGTATAGGTAGCTTGTATATGATTCATGGGGGTTGATGATGATGGTTTGGTTGTTGGAGTTTTACGTCCTAGAAACATCTAAGGTCATATCGGGATGGGTACCGCCTTGCGACAGTGCACACTCATGGTGACTTCATAGTGCTGCCCAACCGGGACATCGGGCTGCCGGTACCATGATCCGATATCACACTCAGTCACATTATCCTGACAGTGAACCAACCAGTCCTTTTCCTATGCTATTAATGTGGAGTTCCTGGCTCGGAAGCGACAAGTATAAATTGGTATGTCATTGGTTTGACTCGACCAGGGTTTGAACCCATGGGTTTGAATTCCATGATCTCCCAAAATGGGAGACGGATGCTGAACTCATTCGGCCATCTGGTCTATGCTTAGTTTGATGTGACGGATCTTAAATCCTCCACAGTCTCCAGTCTCGTCACCACAGGTGTGATACAGGACGAGGAGGCTCAATTGGTAGAGCGCAGAAGTCTTCCTCTGTGGAAGGTCGGGAGTTCGAATCCCAGTCGAGTCAAAGCAATGATTTACAAATTTGATTCTTATTGTTGCCTAGCCTGGCACTCGGCACTAATATGTTAAGTGCCTGTCACACCTTACCGGAGTGAGTACCGGACACAACCGGACAACAAATTTTCTAGTCCTGTGGTATTCGGTATCAAGATGTTCAGCAATGTGTCGAAATGTTGCGCTTTCCGCCAGATGAATTGGGTGATAAATGGGCAAGGAACGTACATTAACGAATAGCCACTGGCGATAACTGGACGATAACCGGATGACACCAGATGACACCGTATGTAACCGGACAAGCAACGGTGAACCGACAGGCGAAAACCGAATGTCAAACGGACGGACCGAACATCAACCGGACACATACCGGACTGTTAACGGACGTGCCGAAAACATATAAAAAACCAATGGACCGAATTCCCGCAAAACCATCACCGGTCTATTCAGGAAGCAAATGGGAGACGTAACGGAAGGGTACCGGACATGAAATGGACAAAACTGACTAAAGAGACTTAAAACGGACACCAACCATACACGTCAGTCTGGCGGTGTCCAGTACAAGTTTTGTGCATGTTCACAACTTGCCACCATATACACCGGACACCACCGGACAGAGAACAGACACGCTGGATGCGTACCGTATATAAAACGGACATTGACATATTTCACCAGACAGCGTCCGTTTTCTATCCGGTAACCCAATCCGGTAAGATGTGACTGAACCTTTAGGATTGGACAAGGACTGGTTAGCACAGTATCAGGATAATGTGACTGTGTGGGATTTTGTCATCATCCCAGCAGCTTGATCCCCAGGGAGGCAGACCTAGAGAAATTCACCACTGTCATAAGTCGGTACCCGTCCTGATATGACCTGAGATGTTGCTAGCACGTAAACCTCGAACAACCATCCATCCTGATATGACCTCAAATGCTGCTAGGATATAAACCACAAGAAAGAGACATACAGATGAGTAGGTGGAAGGCGAGAGAAAAACAAGATGGCCGCCTCTAAGGAGCGGCAAATGGGTCACAAGTGATGACAAAGATGGTGGTGTTTTTGTAAGAAGTTGTCTCGGAGCAGCGAGGGTTCAGTCATCGCTATGAGGAGGGGGGTCGGGGAGGAGAGAGGGGAGGGTGAGAGGGAAGGGGAGGATGAGGGGAAGGTGGGAGGGGGGAGGGAAGGGTGAGGGGGAGAGGGGGATGGGACGGGGGAGTGGGGATGGGCAGGTGGGGCAAGGGGGGGGGCAGGGGAGGGGAGGAGGAGGAGCGGGAGTGGAGGGGGGAAGGAGCGGAGGTGGATGGGGAGGGAGGGGGGGGAGAGGTAGGTGGGATGGGGATGGGGAGGGGGGAGGGGGATGGGGAGGGGACAAGGGAAGGCGAGGGGCGGGGGGGATGGCACGGCGATGGGAAGGGAGCGGTGGCAGGGAGGAGTTTGGGGAAAGGGGAGGTGGAGTGGGGAGGGGGAGAGGGACGGGAAGGGGAACGGGGGAGGGTGGAGGGGGAGTGGGAAGGGGAGGGGGGAGGTGAGGGAGGTAGGGGAGGAGGAGGGGACGGGGAACGAGGGGGAAGGAGACGGGGTAGGGGGGGGGGGAGAGGTGCAAGAGGGGGGCTCAATCATCACGATTAACCGTCAGGACTATGTTAAGAACCTGGGTGTGGGGATGATGAAAATGGGAAATATTGTGGCTAGATTTAGGGGCTAGCGGGGCTAACCATTACTCTACCTAGGGCCTCTGATGTCATCACCCCATCCATCGCCCACTTGTCTATGTGGCTCCTTGCCTGAGAAGTTAACGCAGACTACTATGCTTGTCCTCCTGGAATTGTAAGTTGCTTAAATGGGTTGCATATATAAGTCGTTTAATATTTACAAGCGCATACATTGCACTGGTAATATATTTGGTAAAGTACACCAGAATTTATTGCTTTTGAATATTACATGTGAGGTATATAGCATTATGGAAGTATAAAGATATGTAAGGGAATTATTATTATTATTGTTACACACCGTAAGAGCCAACACTGTGCTGGTGAGGCTACCAATCTTTAACGAGTGCCCCAATATCGAATGTGGATATATAATAGTGTAGTAGTCTGTATATGAGCACCACTACCATGCGGTGGCGGCAGACACTACGCTGCACACATACGCAGTTATACTGAACTGCGCTAGGTGGCGGCACGCTAGCCACCGGGAAGGGCCCCGACTGGGCTGCCCTCTACTGAGTGTGGCTAGCACACCCCACACCCACCTATAGAGGCGAGGGTGGGACCTAGCGGGTTAGGGGGGCGGGTCAGTTGACTATTGACGCGGCGGAGAGTGGATAGATTTAGTACTAAACCAGTTGAAGCCTACTGTTACTCAATCTTGGCGTTCTTCTGTGAGTGCGTGGCCGTGTGGAAGATGGTGGGCTATCACAATAGGATCAAATATAGGTCAGCGCTTTGGTTTTGACAATTTTAAGCTGTTATCAGACTGTGCAGCTTTAAGGTATTTTACAGTAATCAGGGAGCAGTCAGTATTAGGAACAGAACATAAGAGGACATATTTAACCCTCAACGATCGCTTGAGTTGCCCCGAGTATACACTTTCTACTGTGTGCTGCTCCCCATTTTTGCATGAACTACAGTGACTGGTGCTGTACATTATCCAGCAGGAGCCATTCCCTTAATTCTACAGTATCGGTGCTGTAACAAATATACCACACATCAAAGTTAAACTATATAGACAATCAATTTTCAATTGTAAGATGGCCGGAACACCAGTGATGCATGCTGTGGTGCTGGCCTTTCCATTTGCATGAACCACAGTGACTGATGCTGTACATACACAGCAGGAGCCACTCCCTTAATTCTACAGGATCGGTGCTCTAACTAATACACTACACATCAAACTTAGATGATATAGACTGTCAATTTTCAATTGTAAGATGGCTGGAAGACCAGTGCTGCGGCGCTGACATTTCCATTTGCATGAACCACAGCGACTGATGCTGTGCATTATCCAGCAGGAGCGACTCCCTTAATTCTACAGGATCGGTGCTGTGACTAATACAGCACTGATCAAACTTAGATTATATAGACTGTCAATTTCCAATTGTAAAATGGCGGGAAGACAAGTGCTCCGGTGCTAACAAATGTCATATTCAGATGAATAAACACTTTACCAAAACGAAATAACTCCAAAACCCCAGAGTAATCCAGATGTCAGTAGTAATGTGTTGGGGAGGGAGGAGGAGGGTTCCTTGTAGCATGAGCAGATCAGACCACAGCTTTATTTGTAATGCAATACTGCTGAGGAAGCAGATTTACAGTTTAATGAACAACTCCTTGAAGATTTATACTGCCTATCATGGATAAGTCTGAATGGACTTGTTTTCACCATTAGACAGTTTGTCGATAGAAAGCCTGAGCCTACACTAGTACCGACCCAGGGGATTTTTAACCTCCCACACCACATAGACATGGTATGAGAGCAACCAGCCTTTGATAATGCTGTAAGTTATACACAGCGGTGGAAATCCAAATTGGCAGAGGTGGGACACGGGGAATTGAACCGCCAACCTTCAGATTAGGAGTCCGACCTAGAAAAAAGTCAGACACTCTAACCACTCTGCCACAGAGGACACCACAAACTAAACCGACCAATATTTTGTTTAGGGGATTACGCCCTAAAACCACATTTAATGTGGATTTGCATTGCTAAACAAACCACTGGGTTTCTTATGAGCCCCAACATGTTTAGAACCCACAAGACAGTCAACTGGAGCCAGCCGGGTAATTTAAGTGCTCTTTCCACAATTTGCAGCAAGTTGTTGCCTTTAGTTTCATTTGTTTAGATTGTTTGTTGGGGTTTTACGTCCTAGCAACATCTAAACTCAAATCAAGACAACTACTGACTTGCAAGAGTAGACATTCATGGTGATTTCATAGTGCTGCTCCACAGGGGCAACACAACCTGATATCCCACTCAGTCACATTATCTTACTAATGGGCAAACAATCCCTTGCTCTATCCTATTAATGCCAAACACCAGTGTAGGTAGTGATGCGCATCTATTTTGCAAGTCATCAGTTTGACTCGGTTCCGCATTCAAACCCGCAACATTTCACACAGGAAGCCAGACAGCGCTCGTTCACATTCAGGCACCCTGTTTCTAGGTCCAGTTCATCATTATCATCATCATCATCATGCCGTCGGTCGCGATGCGACAAAAACTGCTTTCATTACTTGACTGCCGCTCTCCAAAACATTTCATGAAAGCTGCCTGCAAAAGTATTGAAGTGCTGCTGGCTTTTGCCAGTTACCAGCGGCACTCTCTCCGGGAGCAAATAGAGATTTCACACCGGCAAGAACATGTCAAGACAGGCACAAAACTATTTGTCCCTGCAGTGGCTGGTCAGGAGGGGCGTTCCATACATCAACTGCCTTTAATGCTGTCACAGTGACATGGTTTTCTGTTTAGGGTTTGCTCCCTTAGCCTTCGGTTCTTTCAAGAACCTGTACCACAAGGCAGTGGTTTACAATTCTGCAGGTCAGGGGCGTCAAACTCCCTTAGGTGTTGCAATACCTGCAATACCTGCATACCAGTCCAGCGCCTATGAAACAGATAATATATTTACCGCAGGCCAGTGCAGTCCAGTCCACCCTTTGTCTAGACATCACACCTCTAGGTCTCTTTCGGAAAGCGATTACAAAACAAAGCCATCCATCGATCTGCACTTGACACTCAGCCTAGATCTATATGTTCTGAACGATTGGTTTGTTGTTGGAGTTATGTGTCCTGGCAACATCTAGGCTCATATCGGGAGGGGTACCGACTTGTGACAGTGTGCAATCATGGTGACTTTATAGTGCTGCACCACTGGGAAATCCGCCCACCAACACCATGACCCAATATCTCACTCAGTCACATTATTCTGACACTCAGCTAACCAGTCCTTGCCCTCTTCTAATAATGCAGAGCGCCAGGCTAGGAAGCGACAAGTATAAATTGTTAAGTCATTAGTTTGAGTCGACCAGGGTTCTAACATGTGGGTTCGAATCCCACAAGCTAGCAAACCAGGAGACAGACACTCAACTCATTCGGCCATCTCGTCTGGTCTTTTCTGAACGACCGGGCGCGGTGTCCGAATCGGTAGAGCGCTGGTCTCGCGGGCGGGAGATCAGGAGTTTGGTTCCCGGTCGAGCCAAACCAATGACTTATACAAATTATTTGTGTTGCTTCCTAGCCAGGCGCTCGGCATTATTAGGATAAACCAAGGAGTGGTTGGCTCCGTGTCAGGATAATATGACTGAGGGGGGTATGAGGTTATGGTGCTGGCAGATTGGCCTCTCAGTGTGAAGCACTATAAAGCCGCCATGAGTGCGCACTGTCACAAGTCGGTACCCGCCCTGATATGACCTTAGATGTTGTCAGGACACAAACCTCCAACAGTCACACGCCCACAAGCTCACACACCAACACCCGAACACCCACACACACACACACACCTACCCACACCCATCCACACCCACCCACGCACATACCCACACCCACACACCCCCACCTACACACACAGCCAACCCCCATACTCCCCACACCCCCCCCCCACACCCCCACGCCCCCCACACACACACATACACAGACATCTTTCTAAGCAACGCGACAGATTAGCTGCCGTGTCATAGGAGGACACACCCTGCCCGTTTAATCCCCTGGCGGCCACCATCAAAAACAACATAAATAACACTCCTGTTTTCCCCTCATTATCGCCCGGCCTTATCTCGTGTCGCCCACCGGCCGCCATCTTGCTTTGCATAACGTCAGCCGGGGCCGTTTGCGCGGTCCCGTTACGCCCGCCACGTTTAACAAATAAATCACCGTTTGAAATGTCAAAATTACAACAACTAAATTAACCAGATTTGATGGCCGAATGAGTTGAGCGTCGGCCGCCTGTTTTGGTAGGTCGTGGGATTCAAGCCCGTGGGTTCGAAACCTGGTCAAGTTAAACCAATGACTTAAAAAATTATACTTGTCGCTTACCTAGCCTGACGCTCATATTATTAGGATAGGGCAAGGAGCAGTGGAATGAGGAAGACAAATCGTCTGCGATTGAAATTTCCCCTGTGTAATCAACTAATGACCACCCCCCCAAAAAAAAGACGTTGAAAAGTGCCAAACATTTGACGTGGCCATTTTGTGTTTTTGCTGTAAATCTATTTCTGGCGACAGTAAGTGGGGACAGTTAATTGGACTTCAAGTATTTTCAAGACTAATTACCCAAAATTGGTTAAATTCAATGCTTTTCAAAGCCGTAAAATGGGGCAAATGAAGTTCAAGACTTTTAACGACTTTCCAGGCCCCGCACGGACCCCGCAATGGTGATAAGTCGACAGGTAAGTGAGATGGTTGGTTTGTTGTTGGAGTTGTATGCCCTGACGCTAACCAGTCCTTGCCCTATCCTATTAATGGCGAACAACAGGCTAGGAAGCGACAAGTATCAATTTGATAAGTCATTGTGATTTGACTCAAACGGAAACCGAACTCCCGACCTTCCGCACGCGAAGCCCGAGCTCTACCGACTCGGCCACCGTTCAGTGAGAACAACAGCCTGTGGTGTCAATTGATCGCTAACCTATGATTGGGGTCGGTGTGAAATGTTGATAAAGCGCCCCCCTTCCCTTTCTGACGGTGAAGTACTGGGTCGTACGTACCTCGCCCCCTGGTGGAGATGACTGCCAACACCGCCAGGTGGCGGCCCCGTACACCTTCAAGGTCATTACAGAGCGTTTCCAGTCACTGGAGGTCATACCTAACAGAGGATTGTTTGACCTCCGAGCCATATTTACTGTTTCGTAGGTAAAAATACTGCAGGTCCCGTGTGTTGATTCTGCTTCTTTAGAAGGGGACAATACGCGGTGTGGTCGTTGAATCAGTGAGAGCGCGGGTTTTTCGTTTGAAAGGTCAGGAATTTGAATCCTAGCTGAGTCAAATCAACGACTGACAAAATTGATACTTGTCACTACCTAGCCTGGCGCTCCACATTACTATTACTATTACTAGGCTAGGGCAAGGACTGGTTAGCTCAGTCTCAGGATAATTGAAAACAGAACGAGACAGTAGTATAAAGTGGCAATTTTAATTCTTTCTATCTTAGCTTGTTACATTACTCTTTCATGATGAGATGACCTTAGATATTTCAAGGCTTACAGGCACTTAACCCTATCGATACATCATATTAGTTGGGTGGGTGGGACGGCAAATCTGGATGGAAGAAGTACGTCCTCTCGGTTTGAAAAGTCTGGTCGAAGTGAATATCTCCAGTGCCACGTCATCGGCTTTGACTGGAAATCACTATAGGTGGCGCCTCAATCGGCGGCCATTTTAGTTCTAAAAGTGAATATAGGGGTCGCCAACAGTCTGATTTTAATCTAACTGCGTAGTTCAAGAAGTATCATGTAGATGGCGCGTCGATCAGCAGCCAAAGTTATTAGTTCTAATAATAGAATATAGTCGGCGCCATGGTGCCCTAATCTACTGAGATTCACAGTCTCGTTCATTCAATTACCCATGTTGCGCACATCATGGACAATGTGACTCAGTGCGAAAACAGGTCATGGTGCCACCATCCTGGTTTCCCAGTGGGACAATGCTATAAAGTTGCCATGATGAGAGTGTGCTGTAACAAGTTGATAGCCATCGTGATATAACCTTAGATGTTGACAGTTGACAGAACATCAAAGTCCAAGAAACTACAGGGGCTATTTTCGTAATTTGAATATTAAACTGACTCTGTGTTCACTTCTATACGGCAATACATGCAGTAATACCTAAGTTGGATATGCAGAATCTAATCTGGGAACATGTTTTGATTTATAAATATTTGATGTTTTTATCAGACAGTGAAGATCAGAAGGGATGGCCGAATGAGTTTGGTCGATCGTGGCGTCGTGGGTTAGAACCCTGTTTGAGTCAAACCAATGACTTAAAAATTGATACTTGTTGCTTCCTAGCCTGGCGCTCGGCATTCTTAGGATAGGGCAAGGACTGGTTGGCTCAGTGTCAGGATAATGTGACTGAGTGGGATATCAGGTCATGGTGCTGGTGGCCTGGTCTACCAGTGGGGCAGCACTATAAAGTCACCATGCGCAGGCACTGTCAAAAGTCGGTACCCGTCCTGATATGACCTTAGATGTTGCTAGGACATAAACCAACAAACAAATACAAATCGGACAGTGAAACCTTAATGCTGTCTTCTGGGATAAACAAAAATCGAATATTATACTGTCAATGCTTAGATCTTAGATCTTAGATATTAGATCTTAGATATTAATTGTCAATGCTTAGATCTTCTGTCATGCCTGCTGTACATATTACATCTATTTGAACAATGTTGATCCGCGATAGCAAACAAACAAAAATCCAACCTAAAACACATTAGTCATAGGAAATGTTATCACGTTTGTAATGACAAATCTAAATATATTTCTGGGTTAGAGACTCCCTTCCGGGTTTCCTGCCATGTTGTCCAAATGGTGTCTCTGGGACCTCCCTAATATTAATAAGAACATATATGTGTAGTGGGGGAATTATCGCTAAAATACACTTTACTGCATCATTTACAATGGTGGTTGATTTAGAGACGCGAGGTATCCAGGGGGCACTGCCACGACAAGCTGGTCCATGGCCGGCCCACACTACATGCCATCAGTCCCCATCCATCCTGTCTCATCTTCTCCCCCTCGCCACCATGTTGCAAACATGTGACGGCTAATTTACAATGGTGTTTGATTTAGAGATGTGAGGTGTATGGCAGGCATTGCCAAGAGGCACTGGTCTCCGGACGGCCGACACTACATGCCATCATTCGCCATCCATCCTGTCTCATCTTCTCCCCCTCGCCACCATGTTGCAAACATGTGATGGCTAATTTACAATGGTGGTTGATTTTGAGACCTGAGGTGTATGGCAGGCATTGCCGAGATGTGCTGGTCTCCGGCCGGCCTACACTACGCACCATCAGTCCCCATCCATTCCGTCTCATCTTCTCCCCATCACCACTATGCTGCAACACGTGATGGCTAATTTACAATGGTGGTTGATTTAGAGACGTGAGGTGCATGGCAGGCATTGCTGAGATGCGCTAGTATCCGGCCGGCCCACACTACACACCATCAGTCCCCATCCATCCCGTCTCATCTTCTCCCCCTCGCCACCATGTTGCAAACACGTGATGGCTAATTTACAATGGTGGTTGATTTAGAGACATGAGGTGTATGGCAGGCATTGCTGACATGTGCTAGTCTCCGGCCGGCCCACACTACACACCATCAGTCCCCATCCATCCCGTCTCATCTTCTCCCCCTCGCCACCATGTTGCAAACACGTGATGGCTAATTTACAATGGTGGTTGATTTAGAGACATGAGGTGTATGGCAGGCATTGCCGAGATGTGCTGGTCTCCGGCCGGCCTACACTACGCACCATCAGTCCCCATCCATCCCGTCTCATCTTCTCCCCCTCGCCACCATGTTGCAAACACGTGATGGCTAATTTACAATGGTGGTTGATTTTGAGACCTGAGGTGTATGGCAGGCATTGCCGAGATGTGCTGGTCTCCGGCCGGCCTACACTACTACCATCAGTCCCCATCCATCCCGTCTCATCTTCTCCCCCTCACCACCATGTTGCAAACACGTGATGGCTAATTTACAATGGTGGTTGATTTAGAGACATGAGGTGTATGGCAGGCATTGCTGACATGCGCTAGTATCCGGCTGGCCCACACTACACACCATCAGTCCCCATCCATCCCGTCTCATCTTCTCCCCCTCGCCACCATGTTGCAAACATGTGATGGCTAATTTACAATGGGGGTTGATTTAGAGACATGAGGTGTATGGCAGGCATTGCTGACATGCGCTAGTCTCCGGCCGGCCCACACTACACACCATCAGTCCCCATCGATCCCGTCTCATCTTCTCCCCCTCGCCACCATGTTGCAAACACGTGATGGCTAATTTACAATGGTGGTTGATTTAGAGACATGAGGTGTATGGCAGGCATTGCCGAGATGTGCTGGTCTCCGGCCGGCCTACACTACGCACCATCAGTCCCCATCCATCCCGTCTCATCTTCTCCCCCTCGCCACCATGTTGCAAACACGTGATGGCTAATTTACAATGGTGGTTGATTTAAGAGACCTGAGGTGTATAGCAGGCATTGCCGAGAGGCGCTGGTCTCCGGACGGCCGACACTACACGCCATCATTCCTCATCCATCCCATCTCATCTTCTCCCCCTCACCACCATGTTGCAGCACGTGGCGGCTAATTTACAATGGTGGTTGATTTAGAGACATGAGGTGTATGGCAGGCATTGCTGAGATGCGCTAGTCTCCGGCCGGCCCACACTACACGACATCAGTCCGCATCCATCCCGTCTCATCTTCTCCCCATCACCACCATGTTGCAAACACGTGATGGCTAATTTACAATGGTGGTTGATTTTGAGACCTGAGGTGTATGCCAGGCATTGCCAAGATGCGCTAGTCTGCGGCCGGGCTACACTACACACCATCAGTCCCCATCCATCCCGTCTCATCTTCTCCCCATCACCACCTTGTTGCAATGCCTGATGGCTAATTTACAATGGTGGTTGATTTAATAGACCTGAGGTGTATGGCAGGCATTGCCGAGATGCGCTAGTCCCCGGCCGGCCTACACTACACGCCGTTAGTCACCATCCATCCCGTCTCATCTTCTCCCCATCACCACCTTGTTGCAATGCCTGATGGCTAATTTACAATGGTGGTTGATTTAATAGACCTGAGGTGTATGTCAGGCATTGCCGAGATGCGCTAGTCCCCGGCCGGCCTACACTACACGCCGTTAGTCACCATCCATCCCGTGTCATCTTCTCCCCATCGCCACCATGTTGCAATGCATGATGGCTAATTTACAATGGTGGTTGATTTAGATATGTGAGGCGTACGGCAGGCATTGCCATGACACGATGGTCCCTGGCCGGCCCACACTACAGGCCGTTAGTCCCCATCCATCCCGTCTCATCTTCTCCCCATCGCCACCATGTTGCAATGCGTGATGGCTAATTTACAATGGTGGTTGATTTAGATATGTTAGGTGTATGGCGGGCATTGCCAAGACACGCTGGTCCCCGGCCGGCCGACACTACATGCCATCAGTCCCCCATTCATTCCGCCTCATCTTCTCCCCATCGCCACCATGTTGCAATGCGTGATGGCTAATTTAGAATGGTGGTTGATTTAGATATGTTAGGTGTTTGGCGGGCATTGGCAAGACACGCTGGTCCCCAGCCGGCCCACACTACGTGCCATTAGTCCCCATCCATCCCGCCTCATCTTCTCCTCTCGCCGCCATGTTAAAATGCGTGACAGCTTATTTACAACAGTAGTTGATTTAAAGACATGAGGTGTATGGTAGGCATTGCAGAGACACACTGGTCTCGGGCCGGCCCACACTAGACACCGTTAGTACCCATCCATCCGGCCTCATCTTCTCCCCTCGCCGCCATGTTGCAACGCGTGACAGCTTATTTACAACGGTAGTTGATTTAGAGACGTGAGGTGCACGTCGGGCATTGCAGACACACGCTGGTCTCCGGCCGGCCCCTCACTACACGCCATCAGTCCCCATCCATCCCGTCTCATCTTCTCCCTTCGCCGCCATGTTGCAATGTGTGACAGCTGCTTCGCAGATCAGCCACCAGAGGGCGTGGTGCTCGGTCGATGGAGGCATGTCACATGACTTCCGGCGAGAAGAGCTTTTCGAACCCGAGGGAAGAGGTAGCTTTGCTAACAGTTCACACCCCATTGTTGGTTATAGCAAATGTTAGTAAGCCGAGTGTGCGCGTGTGTAGTTGAGCAACCTGGAACCCTGATATTAGACGGGTTGGCCGAATGAGTTGAGCATCAATCTCCTGTTTTGGTTGATCATGCAATTCGAAGCCATGGGTTTGAATCCTGGTCGAGTCAAACCAATGACTTAAATATTGATACTTGCCGCTTCCTAGCCAGGCGCTCAACATTATTAGGATAAGGCAAGGACTGGTTGGCTCAGTGTCAGGATAATGTGACTGAGTGGGATATCAACTCATAGTGCTGGTGGCTTGGTCTCCCAGTGGGGCAGCACTATACATTTACAATGAGTGTGCACTGTCAAAAGTCGGTACCCATCCTGATATGACCTTAGATTTATCCAGGATGTAAAACTCCAACAACCAACCAATGGAACCCTCATGGCATGCACAAGTATGCGCAGTGGACGGAAATGGAAGGCATAATTGCATGATGAGGTTCCTATTTCCGCTGGGAGGTGCCACCTACCAGCGGCCAAACTCCAGCGCATACCGTCACTGCGGGATGGATTTTAAACTTGGTGGGCTATATATTGTAGTAGTCCAGACATGAGCTCCACTACCATATGGTGGCAGCAAGGACTGCTCCATCACCCGAGTCATCAGAATTTCAAATCAAACACTGCGACTAGAGTCGACAAATACACGTGCCGTGTGCAAAACGATCCGACCCAAGTAACCCACCTCCTAACTGGGGTTGGCTATGAGCGATGACGTCACATTTGCGCTGGTAACGTACTGCAGCATAACAGCTACCAGTACCAGTCATACATGTTTTTTTTAATGAATAACTTAGATTAACGAAATGGAAATATAGCTAAACTAGGCCATCATAAAATACTTGAAATCCTATTTTGCTGTAGTTTTATCGGTTATTAAAAATAAAAATAAAATTGTCCACCCGAGCACGGAGAAGAGTATTCGATTATTCGACCCGAGTCTGTAGGATGTGCGCATGCGCCAAAAAGTGGCTCGGATGACCCGAGTTGATTAATCGATTACGCCCCTTATTGTCTCTGTTGTGCATGACCACTGTTTATATAAGTAGCAGAAGAGGCAGCACAGTAATAATGGACCCCATGAGGTTGGTCGGTTGCTTGATGGAGTTTTACATCCTGGCAACCTATAAGGTCATATCCGGATAGGTACCGACTTGTGACGGTGCGCACCTATGGCGACTTTATTGTACTGCCCCACTGAGTAATCAGGCCGACCGCACCATGACCTGATATCCCACTCAGTCACCTTATCCTGACATGAGCTATCCATCCATTGCCCTATCCTATTATTGGCGACTGCCAGGTGAGGAAGCGACAAGTATCAATTTTGCAAGTCATTGGCTTGAGTCAACCTGGATTTGAACTTCCGATCTCCCGCACGCGAGGCCTGCGCTCTGCCGATTCGGCCATCACGCCCTGTGATATCCATGAGTGACCAGGTGTAAAATATTCAAGGCATAAAAGCTATTCCCAATAAGCTGGATCGAACCCAACACCTGCAGCTTCCGGTTGGACACGAAACCCAGTTTGTTCTTGTTTTACGTCCTAGCAACATCTAAGGTCATATCAGTATGGCTACTGACTTGTGACAGTGCACACTCAAGGCGACTTCATAGTGCTCCCCCAGTAGGACATCAGGCTCATGGGCACCATGACCCACTCAGTCACATTATCCTGAGACTGAGCTAACCAGTCCTTGTCGTACCCTGTTAATGCTGAGCGACAGGCTAAGTTGCTGACAAGTATCAATTTGATAAGTCATTGATTTGACTCTGCTGGGATTCAAATTCCCAACCTTCAGCACAACACTGACCCCAAACTGGCGACTGTAACTCAAGTCCAAGCAAAGGGATGTAAGGGGTCTCTGCCAACAACAAAAAAAACAAGGAAATGTGGCCTAGACCTTAGCGCCACCTAGTGGGTTCCGGTTGAACCCACTGGATTTCTGTGAAAACACGGACTGCCTATTCCCCATAGGATTATCACTGTCAGGCAATTGTGGGAAAAACGCCCGAAATCAGGTCTCAACAGTCCTTCTTTCGACTGTATTTACGCCAATGCCGTACACTTTGTTGTTTGGGTTTGATGTCCTAGCAATATCTAAGGTCATATAAGAATGGGATTCCGACTACCGAATTGCTGGCATGTACATATATTGGCATCTTGTGAAAGTTAATCGGAGAATATAAAAAATCGCAGAAATCTATTTGTCACTTTCTAGCCAGGCAGTTGTCATTATTACGATAGGGCAAGGACTGGTTGGCTCAGTGTCAGGATAATGTGACTGAGTGGGATATCAGGTCATGGTGCTGCCGACCTGGTTTCCCAGTGGAGCAACCCTATAACGTTGCCATGAGTGTCCACTGTCACAAGTCAGTACCCGTCCTGATATGACCTTAGATGTTCCCTGGACATAAAACTCCAAGAAACAACCAACTTATCTCCCCCCCCATTGTACCACAGGTCGCCGATCAAGCCCAGCCAGCGAGCCAGTCAGCGAGCCAGCCAGCCAGCCAATCAGCCAGCCAATCAGCCAGCCATTCACCCAGCCAGTCAGCCAGTCAGCCAGTCAGCCAGCCAGCCAGTACATTAGCCAGCGAGTCAGCGAGTCAGCCAGCCAGCTAGTCAGCTAGTCAGCCAGCCAGCCAGCCAGTACATTAGCCAGCGAGTCAGCGAGTCAGTGAGTCAGCCAGCCATCCAGTCAGCCAGCCAGCCAGCCAGAACCCAGCCAATCAGCCACGAGCTAGTCAGTCAGTGAGCCAGCCAGTCAGCCAGCCAGTCAGTCAGCCAGTCAGCCACTCAGTCAGCCAGCCAGTCAGCCAGCAAGCCAGCCAGCCAGCCAGCTAGTCAGCCAGTCAGCCAGTCAGCCAGCCAGTCAGCCAGTCAGCCAGTCAGTCAGCCAGCCAGCCAGCCAGTCAGCCAGCCAGTCAGCCAGTCAGTCAGTCAGCCAGCCAGTCAGCCAGTCAGCCAGTCAGCCAGTCAGCCAGTCAGCCAGTCAGTCAGCCAGCCAGTCAGCCAGCCAGTCAGCCAGTCAGCCAGTCAGCCAGTCAGCCAGTCAGCCAGCCAGCCAGCCAACCAGCCAGCCGGCTGGTCAGCCAGCCAGCCAGTCAGCCAGCCAGCCAGCCAGCCGGCAGGGCACTGCGCATGTCTCTAGCGCCATTGTTTACTTGGCTCACTTCCTGTGGTGGCGTCTGTTCGCCGGCCCGGTGACGGATGGCGGCCCCGTGTTGTCATGGCAAATGGGCGCATGTGGGCAGGGTTACAAGGAGGGGGGAGGAGGAGGGGGGCGTCTGTACTGTCTGTACTGTCTGTACTGGCTGTACTGTTGTCAGACTGTCGTCTGTACTGTATTATGTACTGTCGTCAGACTATCCTCTGTACTGTCATATGTACTGTCATCAGACTATCGTTTGTACTGTTGTATGTACTGTCATCAGACTATCGTTTGTACTGTTGTATGTACTGTCATCAGACTATCGTGTGTACTGTTGTATGTACTGTCGTCAGACTATCGTGTGTGCTGTTATATGTCCTGTCATCAGACTATCGTTTGTACTGTTGTATGTACTGTCGTCAGACTATCGTATGTACTGTCATATGTCCTGTCATTATACTATCATGTGTACTGTTGTATGTACTGTTGTCAGACTATCGTATGTACTGTTGTATGTACTGTCATCAGACTATCGTTTGTATTGGTGTATGTACTCTCATCAGACTATCACCTGTACTGCCATGCGTACTGTCGTCAGACTATCATCTGTACTGTTGTATGTCCTGTTGTCAGACTGTTGTCTGTGCTGTATGTACTGTCGGCTGTAGGGCTATTGTAGGTGATACTTCTTACATACTGCATGTTGTACTGTTGGATGTACTGTCATCAGTACTGGATGTACTGTCATATGTACCGTCGGCAATACTGTCGTCTGTATTGTCGTATGTACTTTCTGTACTTTTCGGCTGTAGTTTGTACTTCATAAGTACTGTTGGCTGTAATGTCATCAGTACTGGATGTACTGTCGTCAGTACTGTCGTCATTACTGTCGTATGTACTGTCATCTGTACTGTATGTACTGTCGACTGTAGGTCTACTGTAGGTTGCACTTCATAAGTATTGTAGGTTGTACGGTTGGCTGTACTGTCATCAGTACTGGATGTACTGGTGTATGTACTGTTGTCAGACTGTTGTATGTACTGTTGTCAGACTGTTGTATGTACTGTAGTCAGACTGTTGTCTGTACTGTTGTCAGACTGATGCCTGTACTGTCGGCTGTACTGTTATGTACTGTCGGATGTAGGTATACTGTAGGTTGTACTTCATAAGTATTGTCGGTTGTACGGTTGGCTGTACTGTCATCAGTACTGGATGTACTGTTGTATGTACTGTTGTCAGACTGTTGTATGTACTGTTGTCAGACTGTTGTATGTACTGTAGTCAGACTGTTGTCTGTACTGTTGTCAGACTGATGTCTGTACTGTCGGCTGTACTGTATGTACTGTCGGATGTAGGTATACCGTAGGTTGTACTTCATAAGTACTGTGGGTTGTACTGTTGGCTGTACTGTAATCCCTACTGGATGTACTGTTGTCAGTACTGTTGTCAGACTGTCACTTGTACTGTCATATGTACTGTCGGTTGTACTGTTGGCTCTACTGTCATCAGTACTGGCTGTAATGTTGTCTGTACTGTCATCAGTACTGTCGTATGTACTCTCGTCTGTACTCTGTACTGCCATGTGTACTGTCATCAGTTCCGTATGTACTGTCGGCTGAACTGTCGAATGTACTGTAATCAGTACTGTTTGTACTGCCATCTGTACTGCTGTCTATACCGTCCTTTGTCTGATCACAGGAAAAGTGGAATTAGTGAGAATTAACATAATTTTCTGGCAACAATCTTGTATTTAAACACATTTTTTTGAGTGGCGTTTACGTGGTTTTGCGCCTGAACTCTTCATATGTATCTATATGGATAGTGATAAACCCTTTATCGCATGTAATAAGATTTGGAGTGGTTTGCACTCCCCTCTCCCCTTCCCAAGGGTGGATACCAGCATGCACCTCTCCGCCTCCTGTGCGAGGCCTCTCCTGATATGACCTTAGATGTTGATAGGACGTAAAACAGCAACAAACAAACCTCCACAAGCTCGGAGGAATTTTTATACACACACATTAATTGACAAGACTTGGAGAACAACGATCACCACCATGAAGAAAATCCAGTCCTTTATCAACACCTGTCTCAGACGAATCCTAAGCGTACGCTGGCCAAACACCATCAGTAACCTGGAGCTATAGCAGCAAACAGGACAGCAGCCCGTTGAGGAGATCCTTCGGAGACGCTGGAGATGGGTTGGCCATACCCTTCGCAAGCCTGCATCCAACACCGCAAGACATGCCCTCTCCTGGAATCCACAGGGGAAAAGGAAGAGAGGCAGGCCAAGAAACAGTTGGCGCCATGACCTGGAGGGAAATGTGAAGAGGTCTGGCCATACATGTAGACAGCTGGAGAAGATGGCCGAGGACGAGATAACTGGAGAGCCCTTGTTCTTGGCCTATGCCCAAAGTTGGGCGGTAGGCATAAGTAAGTAAGCATTAATTGACAGGACTTTTGACCTCTGCCAGAGGGTCACCTGGCTAACGACAAATACTGGGGACTGAGCTCCCAGTTTTGTTTCAATAACAGCCCCCCCCCCACCCACCAACTCTCCCCCCCTATCCTCCCCCCCACCCTCCACCCCCCTCCGCTAGTTCCCCCTGTTCCAACGGTCCTCATGGGCCGTATTCTATTACGACGCTCGGGTGATCCAAGTCGTCAAGGATTTTAAATAGAACACCGCAAGGTTATCCTACAAAATACATGGGCTGTGTGCAAAACGACCCGACCCCAGTGCCCTACGTCTGGGCTGGGGGTATTATGAGCGATGACATCACATTTGTGCTGATACCTGTAGGATAACAGCTACCAGTACACGTCCTACATTTAAAAAAAAAGCTTTTTGTTGTAATAACCCAGATTATTTAAATGGAAATATTACTAAACTATGCAATCATAAAATACTTTAAATCCTATTTTGCGGTCGTCATATCGGTTATTCAGCAACAAAAAAGGTTTGGATTAAGCCACCATTTTTTCCACCTTGAACATGTTTGTTTATCGAACTCAAGGTTGTAGGCCCTGCGCATGGGCCACAAAGTGATTCGGATGATACCCCAGTTGTTTAATCGAATGAGCCATGCTGCTCCTTTGGCTAAAGACACCGGTCAGTGTGAATTAACAGTGAACCTGCCAGGTTCAAATAACCAGAAGCAACGTAACACACTTTTATTGTTTACCTCCACATACAAGGTAGTGAAGGTATTTAAACATAGTTGAACATAGGATAGATTAACGTGGCTCAAACATGGTGTAAGTACATTAAGGCATGGCAGGTTTTGGTATTGATAAATATGCACGGATGCCGGTACGTTCACCTTCGTTCAACTACGTTCAACTACGTTCAACTACGTTCAACTACGTTCAACTACGTTCAACTACGTTCAACTACGTTCAACTACATTCGACTATGTTCCACTACGTTCAACTATGTTCAACTATGTTCAACTACATTCAACTACATTCAACTATGTTGCCTCCACTACGGTCAACTACATGCAAGTGCACTTAAGTATGCTAGAGTACACTAGAGTACACTAGAGTAAGCGAGAATACATTAAGAGTAGGGAGACTTCACCAAAGTATGTTAGCCTCTAACGTGGCACTCTTTTGAACATGTCCAAAGATTAAATCGGAACTCACAACCCCCTGTTATTACGAAATTAGCATGACGGAGAAGTATGGATGGCGATACGTTAAACTATGTTCAACTACTTTCAACTATGTTCAACTACGTTCAACTACGTTCCACTACGTTCCACTACGTTCCACTACGTTCCACTACGTTCCACTACGTTCCACTACGTTCAACTACGTTCAACTACGTTCAACTACGTTCAAATACGTTCAACTACTTTCAACTACGTTCAACTACGTTCAACTATGTTAGCCTCCACTACGTTCAACTACGTTCACTAACGTGTATTTGACCGGGCCTTCAGTCACCTCTGAGACCACCGTACCGTACCCACCTGCAAATAGAAGACGAGAGGGTGTAAATGCTACATTTCAGGTCCATGATACAGTAAGCACAAGGTTAGAACTTGATACAGTTGCAATAAATATTCAACATGCATTTTATCCATCCAAATACTGGTTACTTAGGGGCCAACCACGGTTTGGGAGGATCTGTGGTAAAACCGTTGCTATTAGTCTTTCTCATTCATCTCTAATAACTGTACTCAGTTTTGTAGAATATGTTATTTATAAAGTATTTAAAGTTTGTTTTATTTAATGACGCCTCTCGAGCACATTGATTTTTATCATCGGCTATTGGATGTCAACCATATCGTCATTCTGACATATTTCTTTGGAGGAAACCCCCTGCCGCCACATAGGCTACTCTGTCTGATAAGCAGCAAGGGGTCTTTTATAGGCACTTTCCCACAGACAGGACAGCACATACCACATCCTTTGACGAACCAGTTGTGGACCACTGGTTGAAACGGGAAATAGCCCAAACTGCAAATGGGTCCACTGACACAGACCGATCGGATGACCCACACCTCCACAGGTGGAGTATAAAGTATGTATGCGTATATTATGAGGAAATGGGAATTATCCTGTTACTGGTATTGTCTCCTCCAACCTTCTGTAACATTGTTTGGTAGTTGTTGGTAGTTGGGTGCTGGAGGTTGGTGTGCGGCCTGGAGGGCTGGAGGTCTGCTCTCAAGCAACTCTACTCCCGTCTTTCCTCCAGGTGGCGCCTCTGCCCGACTCCATCTGCCCACTTCTCCTCCAGTTTTTGCTTAATAATGTGGTAAGTCTTTTTTGGGGATGGGGGCTGGGGGTGGGGGGGGGGTTGTTAGGGGGGGCAGCCAGAGTTATTGGTCCAACTTACTGTATTGTTGTTATTTTATGTCCTAGCAACATCTAAAGTCATATCAGGACGGGTACCGACTTGTGACAGTGCGCACTCATGGCGACATTGGAATACCAGGCCGCCAGCACCATGACCTATTATCACACTCAGTCACATTATCCTGACACTGAGCCAACCAGTCCTTGCCCTATCCTAATAATGCCGAGTGCCTGGCTAGGAAGTGACAAGTATAAATCTTTAAGTCATTGGTTTGACTCGACCAGGGTTCGAACCCACGATCTACCAACACGGGAGACGGACGCTCTAACTCATTCGGCCACCCAGTCTGGTTCCTTATGTGTCTGGTCTACCAGTGGGGCAGCACTATAAAGTCGTCATGAGTTTGTCCTGTCACAAGTCAGTACCCGTCCTGATATGACCGTACATGTTGCCAGGAGGTAAAACAACAACAAACTAACTAACTAACACATAAGGCATGCAATAGTGAGTGGACTAGGCGGTGGGGGCGCCAGCAGTGCCGGAAATTGCTGGCCCACAGCAAATAAATAGCAGTAGCACATACAACAATAATAAAGGAGTCGCTACAATACATAATATAATAGAATAATACATGCAATTAACCCTCCGCCTATTTATATTCGTATAATAGATTATACCACACATAAAGTCAGGCTACGTGTGAAAGACAGAGCCCAGATTAGACGTGGTGAAGGTCAGTCATAAGTCCACCCTTCCCTATGTGACGTCACATAATTACCATTTATAACATTTAAAGGGGTATGCAGAATCTAATAGTGTAGGGGAGACTCATCCCGACACACTGTGTTTGAGGTAAAATTACGCCATTCTAAAGGCCCTGTCACATTACGGCGTATGGCGTTAGCGTATGCCGGCGTATGCGGTTTTCGACCCATACACCGTCATACGCTATCATATGCTGTCATACGCTACGCACGAGATCCCAGCGGCATCTGAAGCGTATGCCCAGCCTATGCCTAACCTATGCCTAACCTATGCCTAACCTATGCCTAACCTATGCCTAACCTACCCCTAGCCTATGGTGGGATATTCAAAGCGTATCCCGACCTATGCGCGGCGTACTGTGATGAGGTTTGACAGTTGTGATTGACAAGTTCAGCATACACCCAACCTATGCTTAACCTTTCTCGGCGTACACATAGCGTATGTCGAGCGTATGAGCAGCATATGAGCCATACGCCGCCATACGCCAACAATTTTTGAGCATGCTCAAAAAATTGTTGGATGGACGGGCGTATGAGGGCGAATGAGGGCGTATGACGGCGTATGCGTAGCGTATGCATAGCGTATGCATAGCTTATGACAGCGTATGACGGCGTATGGGTCGCAAATCCATACGCTAACGCCATGCGCCGCAGTGTGAGACCACTTTTACACAACGTTGGGGGTACGCCAGAGACACCTGGCGGGTTTCAGTCCAGCGTACCCCCAACCTATGCCAACTTACCCTAACCTATGGGTAAGCTATGTTGGCGTACCCATAGCGCACCCTTAGCGTATGAGCAGCGTATGATCCATACGCTGCCATACGCTGCCAATTTTGAGCAAGGAAACAGGCTTGTTGGAGGATCGGCGTATGAGGGCGTATGCCGGATTATGACGGCCTATGCGTAGCGTATGGTGCCGTATGCCAACGTATATGATGTAACGCGCATACGCCGCCATGCGCTCCTGCTAAAAGCCCTAATGTGACAGCCCCTTAAGTGGGATCTTACATTAAGACGTGTGTTCTGTGGCCGAATTGTTAGAGTGTCTGACTTTTTTATAGGTCGGACTCCTAATCTGAAGGTTGGTGGTTCGATTCCCTGTGCCCTCACCTCTGTCAATTTGGATTTCCACCGCTGTGTATAACTTACAGCATCATCAAAGGCCAGTTGCTCTCATACCATATATATGTGGTGTGGGAGGTTGAAATCCAGTGGGTTGGTAAAAGTGTAGGCTTGGGCTTTCTATCGACAAAATGTCTAATGGTGAAAACAAGTCTATTTGTTAGGAATACATGTAAAATCATGTTACCAGATATTGAAGGTGGAAAGACTGAGTCATGTGGCAAACATACATCAGACAGAATGGTCTAGCCACACAGTCATCCGCTTCTTGAATAGAGCTAATCATCATCATTCTTTTTTGGGGGTAAAGTATTTATTCATCTGAAGATGACATTTGTCAGCGCCGGAGCACTGGTCTTCCGGCCATCTTACTATTGGAATTGAGAGTCTATATAATCTAAGTTTGATCAGTGCTGTATTAGTTACAGCACATATCCAGTAGAATTAAGGGAGTGGCTCCTGTTGCATAATGTACAGCACCAGTCACTGTAGTTCGTGCAAAAATGGGAAGCAGTGCCGAGTAGAAGGTGTATACTCGGGGCAACTGAAGCAATCGTTAGGGGTTAAATTTGTTCTCTTATAAAACATGGTAAGTTTATAGTTGACAAGACATATTTTCTGTCGTATATAATGTTCAATGCATTTAAAACAGGTTGATAGTTGTGTAGGATGTTCGGTGTGTTGATGGTTTGTTCATGAAGGTTAAGGGTGGGGTCAGAGGAGGGGGGGCCATTGGGGTGGTTGGTGGGGTGGGGGGGACCCACAGGAGTGCAAGCGAGGATGCAGGGGGAGGGGGGCAGAAGCTCAGGGCGTTGTTACTAACTACTGCAGTAGTCATTCAAGGGCCTCAATAGCCAGGTGGGCTCTACATGCATTATCACCATCAATGCCTTAATCATGAGGGTCGGTTGGGCACCACAGATGTCTTTGCAACCAGTTTTCTCCAGTTTTATGCTGTTCTCCACAGCCCTCTGAGACGTGCCCGACTCCAGGGCCCATATGGATGCAGCGGTGTTAGCGAGGCAAACCACGGTTAGGGCGGGATTTCTGGTTTAGCGCCAAAAAGTCGCTATGCATGGAGCAGTGTTAGACAAACACCGCGCGTTTAAACTCGGAGATTCTAACCCCAGCCCATAGCAGGTTTACAGCGGTGTTAGCGTTAGGTAATGGGGCTGTCACACTACGACGTAACGACGTCAACGTAGGGAGAACGTGAAGAACGTTGAACTTCTCGGCGTAGTATGCAAATTTGGGCACAAGTTGAACGTGGATGCAGCGTAGTGGATGAGAGAGTAACGTCGGTAAAGCGTAGTGATACCGTCATTCGACGAGAGAGGTCAACGTAATGACGCTGACGGAACGTTATGAACGTTATTCCATCGTCAGAAGAACGTTACGTGACGTTAGCTACGTCATGAGACGTTGAACGTACGTTGAATGCACGTTCTCCTGACGTTGTCCTGACGTTCCCATTACGCCCCGTGGGCATTTGCACTTGGTTTAATGGGGGTCAACGTAGTGGAACGTAGTTGAACGTAGTGAGGAGCGTTGGAATAACGTCCGTTTAACGTCATTGACGTTCGCTGAACGTGAACAGAACGTACGGCGAACGTAAACCCTTACGTTCGACCTACGTCGAAACTTTTGAACATGTCCAAAACCTCGACGTAACTTGACGTAACACGACGTAATGTGACGTAGCTCGACGTCACTCTAACGTCATTATGACGTCATCATAACGTAATCCAACGTATATCAACGTAATGACGAAATATCACCACGTTAGGCTCACGTTGGCTCATTACGTCGTAGTGTGACAGGGGTATTAGTGTCAGGATGGATCCCAAGTCTATTCAATGCTATTATATTTAACGGAATTACATATGCAATAAGTGAAATTTCATGAAATTAACCCTAAATTCAAAGCAATATTAACGCTGCCGCCGCATCAGCGGCGATATTAATATTGTTGAATCAACGAATGCAAGCAACCCCCACCGCCGCCTAGGGTAACAGGCTCAGTAACAAGGCCGGCGGCGATATTGGGAAATAGTGGTGCTCGCCGGCAACAGGCTCATCAGTAACAAGGCTGCTGGCTCCCGGTGTGTGGAGAAGGCAAACGCCGCATCGGCTGCAATATATTAGGCCCAAATCTATTAAATGCTATCATATTTAGCAGAATAACATAATCAAAAAGTGAAATTTTGTCAAATTAACCACAAAATCGAAGCGACATTAATGCCACCGCTGCCTTGGTGGTGATATTCATACTGTCGAATCGACGAATGTAAACAAAACAAATCACCGCCGCCACCACCGCCGCAGAATCGGCGGCTATATATTAGGCCAAAATCTATTCAATGCTATCATATTTAACAGAATTGCATACGCTAAATCGGAGGCGATATTAATATTGTCGAATCGACGAATGCAAGCAACCCCCGCCACCGCCACCACCACAGTACAAAGCGTGCTGGTTCTCGGTGGGTAGAGAAGGCAATATATTAGGCCCAACCAGGTGTTCACTGGCAACAGGCTCAGAGAGTTTTCCATAATGCATAAATTAATTCACATATAGCTAACACAAACCGTTTAGGCCACCATGCATATGGCGTGACATACTTTGCGATGCCCCTGATAACCGGTGATAGCTACCCGGTGTTAGAAGGTCAACACCACACGCCGCTAACACCGCTCCATGCATATGGCCCCTGGCATGTCCTTTCCCAGATGTTGTCTTCCCACCTCTTCCTTTGCCTTTGGCCGTCCTGATATGACCTGAGATGTTACTAGGACGTAAACCAACAAACAAATCCTTTGACTGACTTGTCTACTACTAGAGCTGGTCATGCTCTGTTGAGAGATTAACTCATAGAGCATGACCGGCCGCCATCACTACTGGAAAGTCCAAATGAAGGTAAAGCTTGTTTTATTTAAAGCCGCCTGTACAGAACATTGATTTTCATATCATTGGCTATTGGACGTAAAAAATATGGTCATTGTGATATATTTGTTTGAAGGAAACCCTCTGCCGCAAAATGTTTAGGCCGAACTAGATAAGGCAAATTAGATGAGGCAAACTAGTGTCGTGTCCACACACGGAGCGATTTAAGGCGGAAATCGATATCTGCGCATGAGCAAGTCCATACTAACCAGCGGCAGTTTCGGTTAGTCGACGTCGGCACGAGAGAGTGTGGGTTCGACCTAGATCTGTTTCGATTGAATAGCATTGTTTTGGAACGGTCAAAACTTCTGCTGGGCAGTGAAACCCTAAAAATAAATAATGACAAAAATATCTGTGCACAGCTAGCAGTTTCATAGAGCAAATTTATCGGAAAGTCAACAAACTCAGGTCTCGACTGTGACGTGCTTAAGCTGCTTCAAGTAAACCGATACCATTCACATTAGGAAGTTGGGCCGACTTAAGTTAGATCACTTCATATAACCTACCTCGCGATGCGGTTTACTTGAAGCGAATTAGTTGAGGCGAATCAGCCCTAATCCGCCTTAGCCTCGCGTCCACACGGCGAATGTGAGCCGAACTAGACAAGGCAAATTAGTTGAGGCGACTTAACGCGCGTGTGTGGACACGGCTATAGGCTACTCTTTCCGATAAGCAGCAAGGGGACTTTTATATGCACTTTCCCCTAGACAGGACAGTACATACCATAGCCTCTGATGAACCTGTAGTGGACCACTGGTTGGAATGGAAATTAGCCCAAACTGCAAATGGATCCCCTCCGAAGGATCGATCCAATGACCCACAGCTTCACAGGTGGATACTCTACCGTGTGGGCTAAGTCCCGCTGCCCAGTACGAATGAAACCGTAATGCTGGTGTAAAATAGCAATAACGCTTAATTTACAACACATTTTGATAACACAATAAGAATTAACACCGCATCATGAATCTCAGGTCATCAAGGACTACTATTTGCTGGCAGTAATTGGATGTTTTATTATAATTAAATTTGAAGTTTATTTAACGGAAAGATGATTTAGCGTATATGTGGGACTGCCCTTAATTGGTGATGCTGGCCCGTGAATGATTGGTTGCTTGTTGGTGTTTTACGTTCTGGCAACATCCAAGGTGATACCAGGACGGGCCAGGGAATGACTCACAAAACCAATACTTGTCGCTACCTAGCCTGGTGTGGGTCATTAGTAGGACAGCGCAAGGACTGGTTTGCACAGTATCAGGATAATGTGACTGTGTGGGATATTGGGTCAAGGTATTGGGTCAAGGTATTGGTCTCCTGGACTCCCAGTAGGGCAGCACTATTAAGTCACCATGAGAAGTTGGCACCCGTTTGTGATATGACTTTCGATGGTTCGTTACTTGCTGGAGTTTTACATCCTGGCAATATCTAAGGTCACATCAGGATGGAACATGACTTTCGATGAACATTGCTAGGATGTAAAACCCCAACAAACAACAACAACAATCGATAATCTTTACTCCATGTACACCAGAACTCAATGTGTTGACTCAATCTTAAATTGTTAGTCAAAAGGAAGCGGAAGCCTCACTTTCACTCTGTCCGGATTTCCACTTTCCATGTAAACACTTCTTCCCTGATGCTGGGTTTTGTTTGTTTGTTGTTGTTTTACATCCTATCAACATCTAAGGTCATATCAGGACCGGTACCAACTTGTGCCAGTGCACACTCATGGCAACTTTATAGTGCTGTCCGACTGGGAAACCAGGCCACCGGCACCATGACCTGGTATCACACTCAGTCACATTATCCTGACACTGAGCGCACCAGTCCTTGCCCTGTCCTAATAATGCCGATCGCCTGGCTAGGAAGCAACAAGTATCATTTTTTAAGTCATTGGTTTGACTCGACCGGGGTTCGAACACACGACCCCACAATCTACGAGCACGGGAGATGGACGCTCAAACTCATTCGGCAATCCTGTCTGGTTCTGATGCTGGGTTTAATTTGATTCTCCACCGATTGATTGCCTAATATAAAACCAACTCAAATAACCAAACCCAATCACAATATATCTGAATCAGGGGTCAGTCACCAGATTTATAGCGAAACGTCACACTCCTGGCGTCCAGTGCATCCAGGACGGGAGGGGGGAGCGGGGAGTGGGGAGGGGGGGAGGGGTTCTCCCGGTACCTAGTCAATTCTCAATTAAAGGTACATAAGCCAATCAGAGCATAGCATTTTCACCCTGCGAAAACATGTTGAGGTGCATACCAACATTTATTTGGCATGTTTTCATCTAAAATATTTATTAAGTTATAAATCAAATAAAGGACCGGAAGTTATAACGACCAGCTGTTTGTTTGTTTGTTGTTGTTTTACGTCCTAGCAACATCTAAGGTCATATCAGGACGACCAGCTGAGTATATTAATCTAACAAATATTACAGAGCCTCAAAAACAATCGGTCAATGCCACTTTAAAGCTGCATACTCCGATGAAATATCAAATTTTCAAAACCAAACCAATTATCTAGATTTTATGTTGCATATCTAACTTAGATACTGATGCACTTATTTAGCATTTGTTTCAGCGTAGAAGGCAATAGTGAGTCAATTTATCAGAACATGTTACTGCAGAAGTCTATGGTGTCAGAGTTTTGGCAAGCTTGCCAAAACTAATTTTCCATGTTTGCACTCAAAATATCTCAAAAGTTGACCATTTAATGGTGCAGTCATAATTTCCAATGTGAGCCCGACGTGGGCGACTTTAGAAAAACCCGATGTGATATACAAATACGGGGCCAAGTTGGATGACACCGGGGCGTGGGTGGACGTGGGTGAAATGTCAGTAAAACGTGCCTGTGTGTGTGTCTGTGTGTCTGTGTGTGTGTCTGTGTGTGTGTCTGTGTGTGTCTGTGTGTGTCTGTCTGTGTGTGTGTATGTGTGTGTCTGGCTGTGTGTCTGTCTGACACAGACACAGACAGACACACAGAGACACACATACGCACACATACACATACAGACACAGACACAGACACACACAGACACACATACAGAGAGACGGAGAGACATAGAGATTGAGAGACAGAGAGACGGACGGACAGACGGACAGAGAGACACAGACACACATACAATGACACAGACACACAGACACACATACACTGACACACATACACATATACACAGACACACACACAGACACACACATACACAGACACAAATACATACACACACAGGCACACAGACATACACACACATACACAAACAGACAGACACACACAGACACACACAGACATACATACAGACACAGACACACACAGACACACACAGACACACACTCAGACACAGACAGACACATACATACACACAGACACAGACAGACACACACATACACACACAGACACACACATATACACACAGACACAGACAGACACACACAGCCACACACACAGACACACACAGCCACACACACAGACACTCAACCAACAACCAACCAACAACCAATCCACAAACAACCAACCAACAACCAATCCACAACCAACCAACAACCAACCAACCAACAACCAACAACCAGTAGTAACACTAGTAATACTAACCAACAACCAACCAACAACCAATCCGCAACGTTGGCCATTACATCGTAGTGTGACTGCACCATGACTCCATCATAACGTGACCTTGAGCCTAACGTGACCGAGAGCTTAACGTGACTGTGACATGACCGCAATGTGATGCGCACGTCTTATCAACTCGTCGTGCCACGTCGAAGTATTTTCAACATGCTCAAAACCTTGATGAGAGGCGACGAGAGGTGACGAGAGTGGACGTGATGCAACGAGAGCTTAACGTGACTGTAACGTGACTTTAATGTGACCCGACGTGATGACGAAAAGCCACCACGTCGGAGTCCCGTTGAGCCATCACGTCATAGTGTGACTGCAACATAACATAAAAGTAACTTTGAACTAATGTCAAGTAAATACTAGTGATCGATCTAATATATTAATCTCAGAAAAAATACACAATTTCAAAACCATCGGACTATGCAACTTTAATTGACGCAGTGAAATTTGCAATCACAGGCAAGGTGATCTATCTATTCATCAAGAACTGGAGTATTTCTTGTAATTATATTCCCTACCGTTCCTAATTATTCTGTAGGTATGAACTATGTAATAATTGTTAATCACCCTGGAACTAGGTAATCCATAATCACCCAGTGTGAAACATTTCTTTCCCATACTCCATGAGCTTGTAGTTATTATCATAGTAACCGGAAGTGGCAGTTATTATTATAATAACCGGAAGTGACAGTTTATTTGTCATTATTATGATGACCGGAAGTTGTAGTTTATTATTGTAATAACCGGAAGTTGCAGTTTATTTTTCATTATTATGATGACCGGAAGTTGCAGTTTATCATTATTAATATAATGGGAAGTGGCAGTTTATTATTCATTATTATTATAACCGGAAGTGGCAGTTTAACAAACTGAACACACACTTTGCCACAATAGGACAAACGCTGTCAGGAAAATTTAAAAAAAGGTGGGAAAATAGATCAGGAACTGTGCAGAATGAAATCCCCACCTGCAAAACAGATATAATAGAAGTAAAAAAACTAATAAATGACATAGACACAAATAAACCAAGTGGAATAGACGAAATACCAACCAAAATGCTGAAAGAGGCACTCCAAGCCATCCCAGCCACTATAGTCGACCTATTCAACATCTCCTTTGAACAGGGGCATTTTATCTCAGCCTGGAAAATGGCAACCATTACCCCTATCCACAAAAGTGGAGACAAACAAAACATGGGAAACTACAGGCCAATATCGATTCTTCAAACCCCAGGCAAGCTCATTGAAAAAGTGCTACATAGACACATAAATGAACACCTGGAAAAAAACAATATACTAAACGAAAGACAAGGAGGTTTCAGGAAACTGCACTCCACATCTAAAACAATAGCTAACCTAACAAATGACATATTGGCGTCAATGAACCAAAAACAATTAGTTGGAGCAGCCTTCATTGACTTCAGCAAAGCATTCGATACAGTAGACCATAACATACTATTGGAAAAACTAGAATCCATGGGCATAAAATCCAACACTATGGACTGGATAAAATGCTACCTGAAAGACAGGCAACAGAGAACAAAAATAAACAATACACTATCAGACAACCAACCTGTCACATGTGGTGTACCCCAAGGGTCAGTGCTAGGGCCACTGCTCTTTATAATCTACATAAACGATCTTGAAAAATGGTTACAAAACGAATGCCTCCAACTATATGCAGATGACACAGTCATATATGCAAACCGCACCACAGAAGAGGAGGTAATAACTAAACTAAACAAGCTCCTACTAAAACTGGATGAGTGGTGTGAGTCCAACAAAATAACCATCAACACAAGCAAGTCAAAAACAGTTCTCTTCTCGCATAAACAAATGCCAGAAAGAAAACTACACTGTAAGCTAGGAAGCCAAACACTAGAAAATGTAGACCATTACAAATACCTAGGCCTTGAGTTGGACAGCCAACTAAACTACAACCTATGTATAAACAAAATTGTCCAAAAGGTAAACCACAAACTGTGGCTATTTGCAAAGCTAAGAGACTACATGACACAAGAAATGTCAATAAAAATCTTCAAGGGCATGGTGCTACCCTATTTTGACTATGGAGATGTAAACTACATGGGTGCAAAGAAAGAACTTCTAAAAAAACTGCAAACACTACAGAACAGAGCCCTGAAAATCTGCCTCAGAGTAGACAAGCTGCACCCCACCTATGACATACACAAAAGAACCAAAGTAAAATTGCTAGAAAATAGGAGAATAATTCATCTGAAAACATTAGCATACAGCTATAGTCAAGACAATAAACTCCTAACAAAACCACAAAGGGCAACTAGAGCAAATAATGCGCCACTACTAAAGCAGACCAGAAGCCAAATAAAAGCTCACGAGAGAAGCACGCTAGAAATGGCTGCCAAGGTGTGGAATGCCCAAACAGTAAAGGAACGACAAATTCCTGACCTAAAAACATACAAAAAATATCTGTGCAAAATAAGGCTAGGAACCCCCAACTAAGCTGCACCGCAAAGGGGCAGGTGATACATGTCACGGCCCACCAGCGAGACGCCCAATGGAAGGTAACCATACCAAAAGCACCCAGATAACACACCTCACAGCTGCGTACAAGCCTATGATATGTAAATAGGAGTAGGCTAGTCTAGAAATAAGAGTAGAAAAAATAAAGCACATATATGCCAAGAAAATCCAAAAAAATTAACATAGACTACTATAGTACTAACCAGACCAACCAACTATCTATCTGCTACTGAAATACAGGCAATCAAATACCTTATCAGCAGCTACTGTGTGATAAGACAACACCAACACTACAGCTGGCCAGCATTGAAAACAAGCCTGAATACCCAGGCTTATATGCTATGGACAGTATAAATACAGCCTCAATAAAAAAAAAAAAAAAAAAAAAAAAAATTATAACCGGAAGTTGTAGTTTATTATTGTAATAACCGGAAGTTGTAGTTTATTTTTCATTATTATGATGACCGGAAGTTGCAGTTATTATTAAAAACACCAGAAGTGGCAGTTTATTTTTTATTATTATGATGGCCGGAAGTTGCAGTTCATCATTATTAATATAACGGGAAGTTGTAGTTTATTATTCATTATTATGATGACCAGAAGTGGCAGTTTATTATTATTATAACCGGAAGTTGTAGTTTATTATTGTAATAACCGGAAGTTGCAGTTTGTTTTTCATTATTATGATGACCGGAACTTACAGTTTATCATTATTAATATAACGGGAAGTTGCAGTTTATTATTATTATAACCGGAAATTGCAGTGTATTATTGTAATAACCGGAAGTTGCAGTTTCTTCATTATTACAACCGGAAGTTGCAGTTTATCATTGTAATAACCGGAAGTTCCACTCTATTACTCAATATTACAACCGGAAGTTGCAGTTTATTATTATAATAACCGGAAAGTGCAGGTAGTATTATAATAACCGGAAATTGCGCTTGTTATTATAATGACCGGAAGTTGCAGGTAGTAGTATAATAACTGGAAGTTGTAGTTATTATTATAATGGCCGGAAGTTGCGGTTAATTATTATAATACCCGGAAGTTACAGTTAATTCTTATAATAACTGGGGGTTACAGTTTATTATTCATTATTATAATGACCGGAAGTTGCAGTTTATCATTATTAGTATAACTGGAAGTTGCAGTTTATTATTATAATAACCGGAAGCTGCGGTTCATTATTATATTTGTCTCACACTTAATGCCACAAGAACCACATGACTATTTGATCAAGGTGAACACGGATAGTCTGTCCTCACAACAAGTCCTAGAATCAGGGAAAGGTAGAGAGAGAGTGCTCTGTGCTTGCGCGAGACAGCTATGGTTGATCACCGCTCATACAAATTGTGATATCAAAGTGCTTCATAAGCCCGGTAGTGAGTTAATTCTTGCAGATGCATTAAGTAGATCCCCCCATTCACCCCTAGCCTCCACTAAAGCACAGAAAATGTGTGCCGATCGTAATCTTGTTGAAGTAAACGTTCATGTCTCACTTGATCTATTGTCATGTAACATCTAACTACTCTCGCTGGAAGATAGTAATTCTTTTGCCTCTATCTTCCAGGATACACACTGAGTCACCACAATCGGCTCGTTAATCTCTACGCCTGCGCCCTGGCTCCGCGAACTTGGCGGAATAAAGCCGCCCACGTGAGATTGTACCTAGACTTCTGCGTCAAGCACAAGTTACTCGCGAGCTCCCCGTCTATTTATGATCTTCTTTCGTTCCTATTGTTGTTGTCAGACAGGCTGAAATCCCCAGGCGCGGTGCTGAATTATTTCAGTTCCGTCAAAGTGTGGGTGCTCGGCACCTCAGGCGATGGCTCGGCGTTCGAAGCGCCGGAGCTCACTACATTCAAGAGGGGCATACTTAAAGCGTCGAAACATGTAGTCAGTAGAGCCACCCCGGTTACCCCCCAAGAGTTTAAGGCCATTATAGTGGCGCTAGCAAACATGTCTCCTAGGCCTCATGTGATTATCGTTGCCCTCCTCATAGCATACTTCACACTAATTAGGCAGTCGAACCTCGCTCCCCTCTCCTCTGGAGCAACTAGCTCTCAGCATGTACTCAAGGGTAATGACATCCGACTACGGAGGGGTTCTCTCACAGTGACCCTGAGATCATCAAAGACAAGGTCCTCATCTGAACCTCCTGTCGTCTTCCGACTGCCGGCCCTGCCGGGTTCCATCTGCTGCCCCGTGACTGCTTGGGCTAACTACATCTCAGTGGTAACCCCGACGCCGGAGTCCCCAGCGTTCCTCTTGCCCGCCGGTTGTCAGCTCACTCTGTCGACTCTTACCAGAGCCCTCAGAGTAGCGTCCTATACGGCCTTCGGGGTCGACAAGGGGCTGACGTTGCATGGACTCAGGCGAGGGGCGGCTCAAGCGTGTCAGGGCTCTGGGCTAACCTTGGACCAGTTAATGGCGGCGGGGACCTGGCGAAGCTCGGCAGTTCAGTCCTACCTGAAAGCGGTTCACGTCTCAGCAGCTCCCGCAGCGCTCGGAACCTTATTGGTTTGAGCGCTGGTCGGGAGCTGGTACGATTTCAGTTACGATCTATCTTGTTAACATGTTTCTTTCAGCGATCAGTGCCGAGCTATGATGTTTCTGTCTTTAACTTGAACTATGATGTTGCTGATTCGAATTGAACTATATTACTCAAGAGGCCACTGTCGCCGACAAGCATTGTATTACACGACTGATCACGCACGACTTGCAGCTCATTCCTCGTGAGCACTAACCTAACCTGTCTGGCCATGCGCCTCCTAGCATCCGAGATTCAGCGTTGTTGTAACTTGAGCAGATTGAATTATTAAATCTGTCCAAATATTATATAAATGTGTTGTCTTGGTGTCTCGTTGGTGAATTGGGGATGTTGGCCCGGCTAACATCTGTAATTCGCCAATGAGACACCAGGTGGATCCTGGTACAAGTCGCGCTCTCGTCACTCGACCACCGAACCCCGAGCCGGCAACAAGTAATTTCACCCTCCTACCCACCCCAAGCTAACCAGTGGAGCGGGAGTGGTTTGAGCGCTGGTCGGGAGCTGGTACGATTTCAGTTACGATCTATCTTGTTAACATGTTTCTTTCAGCGATCAGTGCCGAGCTATGATGTTTCTGTCTTTAACTTGAACTATGATGTTGCTGATTCGAATTGAACTATATTACTCAAGAGGCCACTGTCGCCGACAAGCATTGTATTACACAACTGATCACGCACGACTTGCAGCTCATTCCTCGTGAGCACTAACCTAACCTGTCTGGCCATGCGCCTCCTAGCATCCGAGATTCAGCGTTGTTGTAACTTGAGCAGATTGATTATTAAATCTGTCCAAATATTATATATAAATGTGTTGTCTTGGTGTCTCGTTGGTGAATTAGTTACTCACACTTCCACCAGAGGGGGTAGGTTGGTGGTTGATAATCATCTATACACCTTTTTCCACACAACATGCTGTAACATTGATAAACTCGGTAAAACAATAATAGGCATAATGAGGTTAGCAATATTTAATCAAATCATTTTTATCATCATGGATCACAGGGATCGTCGGTATTAATCATCATCATCAATCCCTTAACTGCGAAGGTTATTCGGGTACCACAGATGGCTTTGAAATCAGTCTTCTCCCAGTTTCCCTCTTAGCCACTGCCATCTGGCACTTGCCAAACTCCAGACCTGTCCATTCCCACCGCTTCCTTTGTCCGCCTTGTTTTCTTCCCTCCCTCCCCCCTTTCACTCTGCCTTGGACGATCTTTTTGGCTCGACCTGATGAACAGGAAATATGGCCATACCGATGCAGTTTGTGTCTCTTTACGATCATCAGGGGACCTTTGTGTGGTCCAATTGCCTGCTGGATCTTGGCGTGGATGTCTTTGTTGGTAACATAGTCTTTGTAAGACATGTGTAGTATCTTGTGGAAACAGTTCATTTCCACGCCTCATTTTCTTTCTTTGAAGTCGGCTGTGAGGGTCCATGATTCACAAACATACAGGAAGATGGATGTGACATGGGAGCGCATCAGTCGTATCTTTGAGCTGAGAGAAATACTCTTTTCAATCCAAACTGGTTTTAGGCTGGTCAATGCTGCTGTTATATATCGTGAGGAGCAGACACGTAGCTCAGGCAGTAAGTAGAGTGTCCACCTGAGAAGGTCATGCAATCAATCCTGCTCAGTGGACCCATTTGCAGTTTGGGTTATTTTCCGTTCCAGCCAGTGGTGCACAACTGGTTCATCAATGGCTGTGGTATGTGCTCTCCTGTCTGTGGGAAAGTACATATAAAATACCCCTTGCTGCTTACAGGAAAGCGTAGCGTATGTGGCAGCAGCAGGTTTCCTCCAAATAAATATGTCAGTATGACCATATATTTGATGTCCAATAGCCGATGATAAAAATCAATGTGCTCTAGAGGCGTCATTAATTAAAACAAACTATCCTGTTCTATATTGCGTGGAAGCTTGTTTCTCAATACCGGACTATAGGACAGCTCAGTCGTGAACAGTTCGGGTAGCAAGTGTTGAGTAGAAATAATGCGAGTTTTAAAAAACTGGTATCATATAAACCAAATTAAAATGATCAATTAAAATGAAACACAGTCACTAACGTATGCATAAAGCAGAAATGGTCCACATCACACTATAATAGGCAGTAATTCAGCAAAATAACTTAATGGCATTTGTTTTGGGTACATTATGTGACTAAAGCTCCATAGTCCGATCAAAGCATCAACTTTTCAAAACCAAAACATTTATCTACATTTGATTATACATATCTTAGGTACTGATGCACTCATTAAGCATTCCTTGCCACATAGAAGGGAATACTGAGTCAATGGGGACCTTCTTTCATGAGCCATTTCTCTCGCTATACACTTGGTGGCAGCACCCGTTCCCGGTCCAAATCGGCCATCATGGTTGGATAGAAGGGTGTAGGTGTGTGTGTGTGTTGGTGGTGTGTGGTGGGGTGGTGGGGTGTGGGGGGGGGTTTAGGGATGTGGTGGGGGTGTAGTTGTGTGTGGTGTAGGTGTGTGTGGTGGGGTGTAGGAGTGTGGTGAGGGTTTTGGGGTGTGGTGGGGGTGTATGTGTGTGGTGTGTGGTGTAGGTGTGTGGTGGTGGTGGTAGGTCACCGTGACCTAGTTCACAGATTACACCTGCTGCGTACACCAACGTATTCAATTTAACTTACAGGACGAGGAGGACATTCGGCACGAGTTAATGACGATGCGTAGTGAGTGGTGTGCTTAGTTAGTACCTGAACATGCCACCAGGGGGCTGGCCGCGTGGAGTAAGACTCCGTTAAACCTGGTCAGGACTCATTTCCTGGCCACAAATTGCCCTCTGAAATGGACTGCTGATAGTGAGGGGCGGGGAGCTTTGGGACGGTAGGGGGGGGGCGGGGGATGGGAGGTGTAGGAGCCAGGGCCAGGGGAGGATTGTGTATGTGTAAGAGGGGGGGGGGAATGTGGGGAGGTAGAGGGGGACGAGTGTGTGTGGGGAGTATGATGTGCGGTGGGTTGGAGGAGGTGTGGGGAAGGTGGTGGGGGGAAGAGTGGGGAGTGGAGGGGATGGGGAGGTGTTTGTGTATGTGAAGGAGGGTGGCGGGAACAGGGGTGGGTGGAGTGGGGGCGGGTGTGTGTGGGAGTGAGATGTTGGGGTGGGTGGGGGGAGGTGTGGGGGGAAGGTGTGGGGGTATATGTGGGAGTGGAGGGTGGGATATGTGTAGGGGTTGGTGTATGTGAAGGAGGGTGGTGGGGGAGAAGTGGGGTGTGGTGCAGTGGGGAGGGGTGGATGTGGGGCGTGAGGTGTGAGGGTGGTGTGGGAGGGAGTGTGTGTGGGTAGAGGTGTGGGGGTGGTGGGGGGGGGAGTTGGGGAGGTATTGGTTATGTGTAGGAGGGTGGCAGGGGAGAAGTGATAGGCGGTGGGTGGAGTGGGGGGGGTGTGTGTGGGAGTGAGATGTTGGGGTGGGGTGGGAGGAGGTTGTGGCGGAAGGTTGTGGGGGACGAGGTGTGGGGAGTGGAGTGTGGAGAGGTGGATATGGGATATGGGGAGGTGTTGGTGTATGTGAAGGAGGATGGTGGGGGAGAAGTGGGGGGTGCAGTGGGGGGGTGGATGTGGGGCGTGATGTGTGAGGTGGTGTGGGAGAGGTGTTGGTAGAGGTGTGGGGGTGGTGGGGGGGGGGGAGTTGGGGAGGTATTGGTGTTTGTGTAGGAGGGTGGGGGTGAAGTGGGGTGGGTGTAGGGGGACGGGTGTGTGTGGGAGAGTGTGATGTGGGGGGCTGCGTGGGAGGAGGTGTGTGCGGGGAGGTGTGGGGGTGGGGTGAGCTGGGGAGTTGTTGGTGTATGTGTAGGACGGGTGGGTGGTGGGTTGAAGGGGTGGGGTGGAGGAGGGGGGTGGATGTGGGGAGTGTGATGTGGGGGGTGTGGGTGGGAGGTGTGTTGGAGGAGTTTATGTGGGGAGGAGGTTGGTGTATGTGTCATATGTGTAGGAGGGGGTGGGGATGAAGTGGGGTGGGTGGGTGTGGAGGTGGGTGTGGGAGTGAGATGTGAGGGTGGAGTGTGGAGGAGGACGTGTGGGGGGGAGGTATGGGACGTGTGGGAGGTGTGGGGGAGTGGTGGAGGAGATGGGTGAGTTGTTGTTTGTGTGTAGGACGGGTGCTGGGGTAGAAGTGGGTGGATGGAGGGGATGGAGGGGAAGGGATGGATGTGGGGAGATTGGGGAGTGTGATGTGGGGATATGTGATGTGGGGGTGCGTGGGAGGAGGTGTGTGTGAGGGGTGCGGTTTGAGGGAGGAGGGGGGTGTAGTGGGGAGCTGGGAGGTGTTGCTGTATGTGGTAGGTTGGGTGGGGGTGAAGTGGGGTGGGTGTGGGGGACGGGTGTGTGTGTAGGAGTGAGCTGTGGGGGTGGGGATGGGAGGAGGAGGTGTGGGAGGTGGTGTGGTGGAGAGGAGAGATGGGTGATGGGGAGGTGTTGCTGTTATGTGTGGAGGGTGTAGGGGGTGGAGGGGGAGCTGGGAGGTGTTGCTGTATGTGTAGGATGGTGTTTTTGAAGCCGGGTGGGTGGGGGGGGGGGGACGGGCGTGTGCGCGAGTGAGCTGTGGGGGGTGGGGGGGTGGGGGTGGGAGGAGGTGTGTGGGAGGTGTGGTGGGTGGAGAGGAGAGATGGGGAGGTGTGGGTGTATGTGTAGGTTGGGTGGGGGTGAAGTGGGGTGGGTGGAGCGGGGAGGGGTGGATGTAGGGAGTGAGATGTGGGGGTGGTGTTGTGGGCGATCTGGTGGACCTGGAGTGGAGAGCTGGGGTGGCCTCCACCCCCTCCCTCCATTCATCACGTGAGAGCAGTAGTTGAGAGATATCCCACATTGTCGCTGGTACAAATCAATTTAAAGTTGCATTGTTCCATGAAATAATTAAAAAGAAATTGCGTCAGACCTGCTGAAGGACGGGTAGGTGACAGAGGTTTATTTGTTTGTTGTCGTATTACATCCTAGCAAAATCTATGGTCATATCAGGACGGGTACCGACTTGTGACAGTGCGCACTAATGGCGACTTTATAGTGCTGCCCCACTTGAAGGCCAGGCCACCAGCACCATCACCTGATATCCCACTCAGTCACATTATCCTGACACTGGGCCAAGCAGTCCTTGCCCTATCCTAATAATGCCGAGCGCCAGGCTAGGAAGTGACAAGTATCAATTTTTAAGTCATTGGTTTGACTCGACCAGGGTTTGAAATCACAACCCTCACGATCTACCAACACGGGAGACGGACGCTCTACCTCATTTGGCCATCCAGTCTGGTCAGGTGATAGAGGTTTGTTTGTTGTTGTTTTATGTCCTAGCAACATCTAAGGTCATATCAGGACGGGTAGGTCATAGAGCTGATAGCTAGTATTTTGCTTGTTGTAATGTTATAGTTTTAATATTTTCTGCTATTATTGCAAGATTTTCACTTTTCGTTTCCAGGTCACACACTCTACTGCCCATTTTCAGAGAATGACACCCCCCCCCCACCGCACCCACCCCCCAACTACCTACTGGGTTGGAGTTCAATTACCCCATTCTGTGACGTCATGCAGGGAAGGGAAATATGGCATCTGGGGACTCCAAAGGTCATAGGTCATTGTGAGGTCATGAGCTTTGGACGAACTAGAATTGCAAGGCGGTCATCAGCTGATACAAAGTCCTTTGAAGCAATTCAAGGTTACAAGTCTGAAGGGGATACTTTTGGGTAGCAGCATCATTTTCGTTCCTTATACCCCTGTCACACTACGATGTAATGAGCCAACGTAAGCGTGACGTGCTCACATTTCGTCATTACGTTGACATACGCTGGGTTATGTTATGATGACGTCAGAATGACATTAGACTGATGTGGAGCTACGGCACATTATGTTGTGTTACGTCGGCGCACGTCAAAGTTTTGAACCTGCTCAAAACTTTCAAAGTAACTCAAATGTAAGGGTTTATGTTCGCCGTATGTTCTGTACATGTTCAGCGAATGTCAATGACGTTAGCCGGACGTTAGTCAAATGCTGCTCACTACGTTCAACTATGTTCCATTACGTTCCACTACGTTGACCAACATTAAACCCGGTGGAAACATCCACGTGGCATAATGGGAACATCAGGAGAACGTACGCCAAACGTATGTCCAACGTACATTTGATGTACATTCAACGTTTCAACACCGTCTCATGACGTATGTAGCATCACGTAACGTAGTTCTGGTGATGGAATAACGTTCATAATGTTCCGTGAGCGTAATGACGTTGTCCTCTCTCGTTGAACGACGGTAACACTACGCTTTACCGATGTTACGCTCATTATCATCCATACTACAATGAGAACCCTGGATATGGCAGGGTATTTGTTTTACAAGATAGAGTCGTCATCGCATGAAACTGTGATGCAACGTTGAAAGCTGCTTACGCTGTCAAGCGGATCCTTCTTAACACGTCTTAGTACACATACTCGAGCATTTACCCCCCCCCCCCCCCAACACAATCCCCCTTCCCCACCCTCGCCATTGGCAAATTTAAGAACTCCCACGCTACGGACTTCTGCTCCTGGAAATGTACACAAGGACCCCTACCCCCCCCCCCCCTTGTGTGCCTGAGGCGTTCTAATCGCGTTATCATCCATACTACACTAAGAACCCTGGAGATGGCAGGGTATTTGTTTTACAAGATAGAGCGAGCTGTCATCGCACGAAGCCGTAATGCCGCTTTGAAAGTTGCTTACGCTGCCAAGCGGATCCTTCTAACCGCGTGTCTGCTCCAGCGTTTTCCCCGCCATGGGAACCCCGCAGCTTCCACTTCCGGGCATCCGCAGAAGAATCCCCAGCCTCCCCAGCCTCCCACTCACCACCAGAGGGTGCGGTCTGTCCGAAAACATCATTCCCCGGTTTTGATTTTTTTTTTTGATAAATATTATTTAAAGATTCTTTTTTTTAAACCTTCAATCTGCCTTCAAGTCCAAGGTGTCTGTGTGCGCTGACCCCACCAGGTGGCGCCACTGCGTGGGTCACGGAACGCCAACTCGCATCAGGAGACAACTCCATCTGCTGGATTGGTCTGTAACTGATACAGGAGTGTAACTGTAAGCGTAAGCGCATTTCACACAAATGTGGCATCTATCTGTAATCCGGTCCAATCTCATCTTTAAAGTTGTATCGCACCAGGCGCGGTGGCCTAATCGATAGAGCATGGGCCTCGCGTGTGTAAGGTCAATAGTTTGGTTCCTGGTCGAGTCAAATGAATGACTTTAATATTGATACTTGTCACTTCCTAGCCAGGTGCTCGGCATTAATAGGATAAGGCAAGGACTGGTTAGCTCAGTGTCAGGATAATGTGACTGGGTGGGATATCGGGTCATGGTTCCGCCAGCCTGATTTCCCGAGTGGGGCAGCACTATGAAGTTATCATCAGTGTGCACTATCACAAGTCAGTACCTGTCCAGAAATGAGCATATATGTTGCCAGGATGGAAAACACCAACGACCGACCAACAAAGTTGCATCGTCTGAGATTTTTTTTTTTAATTCATTAAAGCTGCATAGTCCGATGAAGCATCAAATTTTCAAAAAACAAAACAATTATCTAGATCTAAGTGAACCTATCTAACTTAGAGACTGGTGCACTTATTAAACAGTTGTTGCCGCATAGAAGGAAACACTGGTGCAATTTAATAGAACCTGTTACTGCAGAAGCCTAAGGTGGCAGAGTTTTGGCATGCTTGCCAAAATTAATTTGGCATGGTTGTTCTTTAAATATCTCCAAACTTACCCATTTAAAATATAAGTTACTTCAAACTAAAGTAGGGTAGGTGATAGTGCACGATCTTATATATTTATCTCAGAAAATTCCAGAAACTCAAAACCATCGGACCATGCAACTTTAAATTGGATGGTCCGATGGTTTTAAGTTTCCATCATTTTCTGAGATCAATCAATCAATAGTTCCATCCTCTAGTCGAGGGTTGGATGCAATGGTTCTCCACTTGTCCCGATGTTGTGCTGTTCTGATAGACTGTGAATAATTCAAGCCTGTCCACTGTGAAATATTTGTAAACCATGATGTTCTTGGTCTCCCTCTCCCTCTGCTGCCATTCACCTTCCCTTCCAACAATGTACGGTATATTGAACTCTGACGAATGATGTGGCCAAAATAAATAAGTTTCTTTGTCTGTATAGTGGCAAACAAGCTTTTCTTATTTTTAATTTTTCTGAGAACTTCTTTGTTGGTGATCTTCTTTGTCCATGATATTTTCATCATCCTTCGATAAGTCCACATCTCAAATGCTGCTAAACGTTTGTACATTTTCTTAGAGATTGTCCATGTCTCTGCCCCATACATTAGAGTAGACCACACATAACACTGAAGAATACGCTTCCTTGTTTGTATTAATATCTTACTTGATGTTAACACTCTATTCATTTTGGAGAATGTTGTTCGGGCTATTGTTATCCTTCTTTTAATTTCTTCCTCACATCTCCCATCATTTGTAATCTTTTGTCCGAGATATATGAATTCGGATACTTGTTCTATGTTTGTGCCATCTATGGTTATATTGACATTTGGTTTATCTGTCTTTTTACTTATAACCATTGTTTTGGTCTTCCTGGCATTCATCTTCATGTTGAATAGTATTCCAGCTTTATTGATTCTATTCACTATATCTTGTAGGTTTTTCTCACTGTCTGCTAGTATTACACTGTCATCGGCATATCTAAGATTGTTGATGTTCATGCCACCTATTGTCACTCCCTTGCAATCTTCAATGTGTCTGAAAATCATCTCTGTGTACAGGTTAAATAGACATGGTGACAATACACACCCCTGTCGAACTCCTCGTTTAATCATAACTTCATCCGATAGGCCCTGCTCCATTTTTATAAATGCACGTTGTGTCCAGTATAAGTTCACAATTAGTTTAATGTCTTTGCCATTGACACCAATATCTTGTAAACATTTGATTAACGGTTCATGATTGACTCGGTCGAAGGCCTTCTCATAGTCAATAAAGCAGGCATAAACATCCTGGTTCACTTCACAATAACGTTCACAAATCATTCTCATATTGAAAATCCCTTCACGTGTACCTCTTCCAGATATAAACCCACTTTGTACGTTACTGATTTGTTCTTCAATTTTCTGTCTGTTTCTCAGTAAAATTATTTTCAGGATAAATATATCAAATTAAGTGGTACGATTTATATATCAAATTAAGTGGCACGATTTACCTTATTATTGTTCAAAGTACCTGCTATTTTAAATGATAGACTTTTGAGATATTTGAAGTGTAAATATGGCAAACACGTCATAGGCTTCTGCAGTAACAGGTTATATTAAATTCACTCAGTATTCCCTTCTATGTGGCGATAAATGCTTAATAAGTGCATCAGTATCTAAGTTAGATATGTAGAATCAAATCTAGGTCAATGGTTTCGTTTTGAAAATGTGAGTTTTTTGTTTTTTGTTTTCTATTTTCTTACATAATAATTTGGAGCCATGAGTTGTGTATCTATTAAATTGAGTTCTTCAGAGATCCATGGGTTTAAGAAAAAATGCATGTTTTATTTAATGCCGCCTCTTGAGCACATTTGATTTTTATCATCGTCTATTGGACGTCCAATATATATGCGTCCAATATAAATCCTCACTCTGACATATTTCTTTGGAGGAAACCTGCTTCTGCCACATAGACTACTCTTTCTGATAAGCAGCAAGGTGTCTTTTATATGGACTTTCTGACAGACAGGACAGCAGCCTTTGATGAACCAGTTGTGGACCACTGGTTGGAATGGAAAATAGCCCAAACTGCAAATGTGTCCACCAAGCAGGATCAATCGGCTGACCCACACCATCACAGGTGGACACTCTACCGCCTGAGCTACGTCCCGCTCCACCCAGCATTTTGTATGATTTCCCTTCAAACAACTCCGACACTAGCACCACTCTCATAAAAGTTACTTCAAATTTGTTAAAATAAGGTAGATTATAGCGATTGTCGTGGGGGTGATGAAAATGGGAATTATTGTGCCTAGAGCGGAACTCGAACCCACCTCTTTGCATTCCGGGCCAGTGTGCTAACCATTACACCAACTAGGCTCCCTGATATCACCACACTACCCACGCCTACCTGTATATGTGGCTCCTTGCCTGAGAGGTCAGTGCAGACCACTACACTCATCCCCCTGGAATTGTAAGTTTTTTAATGCTTACAATTACATACATTCAGGCAATGCAACACACTTACATACACAGGGTAGATTCAACAACTATACAGCACAAAGCTTGTATAGGATCCTGGTCATGGCACCAATGTCATGGGGGTGATGAAAATGGGAATTATTGTGCCTAGAGTGGGACTCGAACCCACATCTCTTTGCATTCCGGGCCAGTGTGCTAACCATTACACCACCTAGGCTCCCTAACATCACGACCCTTCCCACACCTACCTGCTTATGTGGCTCCTTGCCTGAGAGGTCAGTGCAGACCACTACACGATCAATATAATATATTTCCCCAAAACACATGGCAGAAACTCAAAATTATCGGATTATGCAAATGTGCAGTTGCGCTAAAATGAAACTTCGGTTTAATTTTCCAGGTGAGATTGTCATATGGTGTGAGGCAGCCTTAAATGGTTAACATTTGGTTGGCTGTTGCAGTTTTATGTCCTGGAAACATCTAACGTCATATGACTTGTGACAGTGAGCACTCATGAATACTTGATAGTGCTGTCCCACTGCGAAATCAGGCTGCCAGCACCATGACCCCATATCCCACTCAGTCACCTTATCCTGACACTGAGCCAACCAGTCCGTGCCCTATCCTATTAATCCCGATCGCCAGGCTAGGCCGTGACAAGTATGAATTGCACCAAACTCCCGATCTCCCACAAGCGAGGCCTGCGCTCTACCGATTCGGCCACCGCGTCTGGTAAATGGCTAACAAATGGATAGCAGGATTGGTATAGAGTTACTACACTTGGGAAGGATTATCTTGTTACCTCTTCTAACGGGCCCCTTTGTGAGGACATTTATTTATGTTTGTTTTTGTTTGTTTGTTGTTGTTTTATGTCCTAGCAACATCTAAGGTCATATAATTTATTCATGAGACCACAGAGGGTTCCAAAAGGAAACAAGTCACAAACGGCACAATTTGAGTTAATGTATTAGAGATTTATTACTGACACGCCCACATCATTGGCGTTTCGCTACAGGAACATCAACCCACCTTTAATTCATGTTCACCCATCTTATATATATATATATAATAATTAATATATCATCATCATGCTGTCAGTCGCAATGCAACAAAGACTGCTTTTATTACTTGACTGCCACTCTCCATTTAGCTCTCTGCTGTGAGAGTTGCATCCATGAGTCGGTCTTAATGTCTCTCAGCTTCAGGTTTCTCTTGATGTTATCCTTGAACCGGAGATGAGGGCGCCCTCTCTTTCTGTAACCAGAACACAGTTGAGAATAGAGGATCTGCTTTGGTAGCCTGTCTGATGACATCCTCATGAGGTGTCCAGTACACCGGAGATTCTTTTTGATCAGAAGATCTTCCATAGAGGGCAGTCCTGTCCGTTTGAGTATTTCCTTATTTGTCACTTTGTCCTTCCAGGTTAGCCTCATGATTGAATGCAGATGTTGCATCATGAAGGCATGCAGCTTTTTCACCTGTCGTCTGTACACTGTCCATATAATATATATATAATTCCCCCCCCCCCCCCAGTGCGCAAGTGACAGTATTCGCGGCACTGGGGGGGGTGGGGGGGGCGCCCCAGCTGTCCCACCCAGGGGAGGGGCCACCCATAAAGTAGTACACAGAATCAGGGTGGCCAGTAGGGGATATTCCCTTACGCGCCTTTATACTCGCATAAGTTTTATACATCACATATATAAATATATATATAATATATATAATATATATATATAATATATATGTATATATATATATAATATATATATATATATATATATATATGTCTGCAACATGGCATTATCCGGGAAGAGTTTGTATGCGCATGCATGCATCCACAGTGCAGGGAGCGGGACGTAACTCAGGTGGTAGAGTGTCCATCTGCGAAGGTGTCAGTCATCTGATCGACCCTTTTGAAGTTCCAAACAGTGGACCATTACCGGTTTGTCAAAGGATGTGGTATGTGCTGTCTTGTCTGTGGGAAAGTGCATATAAAAGTCATCTCACTGTTTATCGGAAAGAGGAGCCTATATGCCGGCAGTGCCTGGTTTCTTCCAAAGAAATATGTCAGCATGACCATATATATGTTGGACGTCCAATAGCTGATGCTGAGACAATCAATGTGCTCTAGAGGTGTCATTAAATAAAACAAGTTTCACTTTTACTTGTTGCATGCACCTACACAGTGCAGATTGATGTTCCCTTCACATAGTTACTGCAACACCTCTACATCACCTGCAGTGCATACACACGGCATATAACTCAGACGCCGGCTGCACAAGAAGAAAGGCCCCCGGTGGCACCACAGAGCGTGAACCCCCCTTCCTGACAAGCGCCAAGGAATCACAGGTGCACTACACAGGGGGCACACCCACCGCACCTGGACGCCATTATAAAGGCTGCCTCAAACACCGCACCTGGACACCATTATAAAGGCTGCCTCAAACAGGCAACTTCCACAACCAATCCGCCCTCCAATATCAGTGGCAAGAACTGTTTGTTTGTTTTATTGTTGTTTTACGTCCTAGCAACATCTAAGGTCATATCAGGACGGGGAGCAACTTGTGACAGTGCGCACTCCTGGCGACTTTACAGTGCTGCCTGATTGGAAGACCAGACCGCCAGACCTCATATTCCACTCAGTCATATTATCCTGACACTGAGCCAACCAGTCCTTGCCCTATCCTAATAATGCCGAGCGCCAGGCTAGGAAGCGACAAGTATCAATTTTTAAGTCATTGCTTTGACTCGACCAGGGTTCGAACCCACAACTGTACGATCTACCAACATGGGAGATGGACGCTCTAACTCATTCGGCCATTGCGTCTGGTTGAAGAACTAATGTGGGTAGCAGTTCACTGTGCAGCGTTCTTTCTGGGAAAAGGGTCTACAGAGGATTTGCACCATCAGCTCGCCCTCTGATGGCAATGCCAAGAACTAATGTTGTAGGTAGCAGCTCACTGTGCGGTTCTCTGTGGGAAAATTGTCTACAGAGGATTTCCACCACCAGCCCGCCCTCTGATGGCAATGCCAAGAACTAATGATGTAGGTAGCAGCTCACTGTACAGCTTGCTCTGCAGGAAAAGGGTCTATTGAAGATTTCCACCCCCAATGCGCCCTCTGGTGGCAGTTGGAGGAGGAAAGTTGTGGAGAGCTCACTGCGCAACATGATGATATATATATAGATATATAAAACATGGGCTATGCCCTAGTAAGGAATGACAGAATGAGGAGTGGTGGGAAGCCTAGTTTATTTAACCGAGGCCCTTGGCCGAGCAATAGATAGCCCTACCTGGAAAAGTTTTGAAATTGAGCTCATGTGATGCCAGAGCCGACTGACTGGCATATGACCCAGCGTGGGATGGCGGCAAACTATCCTGGACCTGCACAGGTCCGCAGTAAATGGCAGATCGGTCCAGAATTGCACAAATAAATAGCATGGCAAATAATAATATAATAAATAGCACAAGCCTACTACGCCCATTTTATACTCATATAATTAATTATATATCACATATACCATCTATATATATTGTATAGGATTGTTTATGTATATATATATATATGTATAGATATATATATACATCATCAATCCTCGACCATGAGGGTCATTGGGGCACCATAAATTACTTGACAATCAGTTTTCTCCATTTTGTCCCTGTTCTCCACCGTCCTATGGGACTTGCTAAACTGCAGGGCCCGTATGCACGAATCGGGGTTAGTGCCTTAACCGCGGCTAAGGTATCCCCGCAGGGCTAAATGTGAAAATTTGGTATGCACCAATCGGAGTTAGGGCTAACCGCCGACCGTAGCCTCGGCTAAGCTAAACCATTTTCAAATCAGGTTTTACTGCTAGCCGGGGCGGTTAGTGTGCATGTATGGATGTCAATCTATTCAATGCGATCATATTTAACAGAATTACATACGCAATAAGTGAAATTTGATCAATTTAACCCTAAATTCGAAACATTATTAATGCTACCGCCGCATTGGCGGCGATATTAATAGTTATATTTTCGAATCAACGATCGTGCAGTCAACAAATCGCCGCCGCCGCCAGTATGGAAAGCGACGTCGATGCAGCGGCTGCGGCGATTTGTTTACTTTACTTTCGCCGATTCGAAAATATAATTATTAATATCGCCGCCAATGCGGCGTTAGCCTTAATAACGCTTCGAATTTAGGGTTAAATTGATCAAATTTCACTTATTACGTATGTAATTCTGTTAAATATGATCGCATTCAATAGATTTGAGCCAAATATATGGGAAGAAACGCAGAGGGAATTCCCAAATCTATAAATAAACTCACGGTTAGCTATCCGCAGCGGCTAAAACATTGGTGAATACCGATCCACACATTTCTCCAACCTCCCGCTACCCTGAGGTAGCTAACCGCGGCTAGTGCCTTAACTCCGGCTAAGCCTAACCCCGATTCGTGCATACGGCCTCAGGCCTGTCCATTCCCCGATATTCTCTTCACACCTCTTCCTTTGTCTCGCGTGTCTTCTTGCCTGTTTCACCGTGCATTGACAGATGGTTTTGCCCAGACCTGCGGAACAGGAAATATGACTATGCCACTTCAGTTTACAATTACCAGGAGATCTTTGTGTAGTCCAATTGCCCGCTGGATCTTGGCACAGACTTGTTCGCTGGTAACATGGTCTTTGTATGAGATGTGTAGTATGCTGCAGATATTTACATGTCTATACATATATGTGTATATATATATATATGATGTATAATGCATTATGCAAGTATAAATGCAAGGGTAACATGTACATCCTATATTTCCTTGTGCGCATTGGTGGAGTGCCCCCCCCTCCCAGCTGTCGGGTAATATGTATAAATATGGGCTCTATAATCTATTATAGGAATATAAACAAGGACACTACTACTTATCAGTTCTCTTCTATATATTTATATTACCTACTATCCTACTGTCATAGGAGTTAGTTCCTCCTTCTGCCACTGTGGTGCCACCTGTGAGTGGCTCATGGCCACCCTGATACCAGCTGTGTCTGATCACTACTGCCTTCAGAGCTGCTCGGATGGTTAGATTTTGAATATATGTATTGTAGTAAGAGCAGTAATGATTAAACGATTAAACGAGGAGTTCGACAGGGGTGTGTATTGTCACCATGTCTATTTAACCTGTACACAGAGATGATTTTCAGACATATTGAAGATTGCAAGGGAGTGACAATAGGTGGCATGAACGTCAACAATCTTAGATATGCCGATGACAGTGTAATACTAGCAGACAGTGAGAAAAACCTACAAGATATAGTGAATAGAATCAATAAAGCTGGAATACTATTCAACATGAAGATGAATGCCAGGAAGACCAAAACAATGGTTATAAGTAAAAAGACAGATAAACCAAATGTCAATATAACCATAGATGGCACAAACATAGAACAAGTATCCGAATTCATATATCTCGGACAAAAGATTACAAATGATGGGAGATGTGAGGAAGAAATTAAAAGAAGGATAACAATAGCCCGAACAACATTCTCCAAAATGTATAGAGTGTTAACATCAAGTAAGATATTAATACAAACAAGGAAGCGTATTCTTCAGTGTTATGTGTGGTCTACTCTAATGTATGGGGCAGAGACATGGACAATCTCTAAGAAAATGTACAAACGTTTAGCAGCATTTGAGATGTGGACTTATCGAAGGATGATGAAAATATCATGGACAAAGAAGATCACCAACAAAGAAGTTCTCAGAAAAATTAAAAATAAGAAAAGCTTGTTTGCCACTATACAGACAAAGAAACTTATTTATTTTGGCCACATCATTCGTCAGAGTTCAATATACCGTACATTGTTGGAAGGGAAGGTGAATGGCAGCAGAGGGAGAGGGAGACCAAGAACATCATGGTTTACAAATATTTCACAGTGGACAGGCTTGAATTATTCACAGTCTATCAGAACAGCACACCATCGGGACAAGTGGAGAACCATTGCATCCAACCCTCGACTAGAGGACGGAACTATTGATTGATTGAGTAAGAGCAGGACAGTATATGACTTAGGATAATAATAAGGGGTGAAACCTTCTGATTATTTATACTTGCATAATGCTTATACATCACATATATATATATAGAGAGAGAGAGATTTAGGAATTTATCTTTACACCCGAAGATATGGATGTAAAATATCAGTCCGCAGCAGGGTTTGAATCCATGTTCGCATCATTTACAGACCGGCGCTCTAACCAGAGAACTCAGCAAACACAGTTAAGGGGCTGTCACATTATGACGCATCGCGCCAATGTACGCCAAAGTATGTGATTTTTGCCAGCTACGTCGGTAGATGTCGTTATGCGTTACGCATCCATTAGGCCCTCATTGGTATACGTCAATGTACATCGACGTTCATCGAGATACAGCGTCACGCCTCATGGGGTTGGCAAAGTTTTGTGCATGCACAAAACATTCAATGTACAACAACGTTTGACAACATGTGGATTTTACATCAGCCGTACATTAGGTCTAACGTATGTCTAACGTATGTTTATCATTTCTCCAGCGTGTCTTGATGTATGTAACACATGAAGCATAGTTCTGGCGATCGAATAAAGTATATAATGTTCACTGGCGTTCTGCGAATGTACCATGAGCCTAATTCAAGCGGTTTTCGCCTAGAAGCACATTAGCCATATGTTGGTCATACATTGGTCACACGCTATGTATACGGTATGTATGCATCCAACTTTGCCACCAGCGCTGAAAAGTTCAATGCTTCTCGACGTAAAAAAGTGATTTTACATGTTGGCCACGCCCTTGCGAGATGTGTCGTAATGTGACAGGGCCTTTAGGGAATGAACGGATGTAAACACGTGTCGAACCTCTCGGCTTGCCTCCTCCAGCCTCCCGCTCAACCCCACCCCAACCCAACCCCCCCTCATCCCGCCCCCCACACCCTTAGGCACCATCGTCTATCCCACAAGGCACTGCGTTTTGTTTTACCAAGAATAAACCGCCATTGTCCACGTATTACGAACACATTCCTGACAATTGTCGAATACTTTGCACCCAGTGAGTCACATATCGAATTCCCCATTAAAACCCAAAATAAGTCTGCGCACGATTCGAACGTGGGTCTTTTCCATGTGCAGAGTGGGCGTTTCTTGACTGTAAAGCATTAGACAAATGGACACCACGAATTCTAGTTTGCAACTGCTTTCTTGTTGCCCTCACACCACCTCTTGTGCTCTGTGACGTTATCGGGGTAGTACTTTAAGTTGCATAGTCCGATGGTTTTGAGTTTCTCTCATTTTCTGAGATAATCCTGTAAATATATTAAAATGATTGTTATAATCTACCTTCCTTTAGTTTGAAATACCTTTTAAAAAATGTAATCGCTAACTTTTGAGACATTTGAAGTGAAAACATGCTAAATTAATTTCGGACGCATGTCAAAACTCTGACTCTATAGGCTTCTGCAGTAAGACGTTCTATTAAATTGGCTCTGTATTCCAATTAATGTGATGACAAATGTTTGAAAAGTGAACTATTATCTATGTTAGATATGAATAGTTCAGGCGCAAAACCATGTAAACTCCAATAACAAAATCTGCTTTAAATAAAAAGATTCGTCCCTGAAAATAATTTTAATTCTCACTAATTCCACTTTTCATATGATCATATGGTTATGGCGCAACGGACAAAAAAAGTAGGAATGTAACAAAATTAACTTTTTGTATGTTTGATTGCAATGTTTATCTCCATTTTTAGACAGGCGTTTACATAGTTTTGCGCCTGAACTCTTCATATGAAGAGTTCAGGCGCAAAACCATGTAAACGCCAAACCAAAAATGTAGTTTAAATAAAAGAATTTACCTGAAAATAATTGTAATTCTCACTAATTCCACTTTTCATATGATCATATATGGTTATGGAGCAATGGACAAAAAAGTCGGAATGTAAAAAAATTTACTTTTTGTACGTTTGATTCCAATGTTTATCTCCATTTTTAGATTGGTGTTTACGTGGTTTTGCGCCTGAACTCTTCATATGTAGAATTAAATATAGATAATCGTTTTGGTTTTGGAAATGTTGTGTTTTCATCGGACTATGCAGCTTTAAGAAAGTGATCAAGCAAATGTCGGACTTGCTTCCTTAAAGTTGCATAGTCCAAAGGTTTTGAGTTTCTGAAATTTTTCTGAGATAAATATATTAAATTGATCATTATAATCTACATTACTTTAGTTTGAACTAACTTTTAATTGAAATGGCTACCGTTTGAGGTATTTGAAATTCAAACATGTGAAAATAATGTTGGCAAGCACGCCAAAACTCTGATACCATAGGCTTCTGCAGTTTGTTTGTTTGTTGTTGTTTTACATCCTAGCAACATCTAAGGTCATATCAGGACGGGTACCGACTTGTGACAGTGCGCACTCATGGTGACTTTATAGTGCTGTCTGACTGGGAAACCAGGCCACCAGCACCATGACCTGGTATCCCACTCAGTCACATTATCCTGACACTGAGCACACCAGTCCTTGCCCTGTCCTAATAATGCCGAGCGCCTGGATAGGAAGTGACAAGCACCAATTTTCAAGTCATTGGTTTGACTCGACCACGGTTCGAACCCACGACCCCATGATCTGCCAGCACGGGCTTCTGCAGTAACAGGTTCTATTAAATTGTCCCAGTATTCCCTTCTATATGGCAACACATACTTAATAAGTGCACCAGTATCTAAGTTAGATATGTTCAATCAATTCTAGATAATTGTTTTGTTTTTGAAAATTTGATGCTTGATCGGACTATGCAGCTTCAGGAACTGCATAGTCAGCATTTTTTTGGAAAGCAAAAACAGTTCACAAATATTTCCATGTAGAGACTAATGTTCTGGTCACATACACGTTAGTGGACGTAGTTGAACCTAGTGGAGACTAGCGTAGTTGAACGTAGTTGAACCTACCGGCATCCGTACTTGTCAGTGATGTTAACTTGGTAATAATGTGGGTGAGCTGTGATGTCCGATTTAATTGTTGGACATGTACAAAAGAGCACTCCGTTAGAGGGTGAATTTGCATCTGTGATGGTAAGGTACTCTAGCATACTCTAGCATACTCTAGCATACTATGGCATAATATAGCATACTCTAGCATACTCTAGCATACTCTAGTTTACTCTAGCATGCTCTATCATACTCTAGCATGCTCTATCACACTGGTCATATAGCCATTAGTGTACATTGGTGAATGTAGTGGAGGCTAAAATAGTTTAACGTAGTTCAACATAGCTGAACATACTGGCATCCATACCATAGCGTATTTATCCATCCCATAACGTATTTATCCGTACCAAAACCTGCTGTACCTTAACGTATTTCAACATAGTTTAACATACTTACACCACGTATGACCCAAGTTAACAGCCACTACGTTCACCTACATTCAACTACGTCCAGTAACATGTCTGTGACTGGGGCATCAGAAAGCATTGTTAATTCCATTGAGAAAATGCGCTATTTTTCTTTTGACTGGTGTTGATTTGAAATTAAAGCCATTATCATCGTCCTTGTTAGCGGACGATCACACGGGATGACCAAATGAGTTGAGTGTCCATCTCCCCTTTTGATAATCGTGGGATTCGAATACATGGGTTCCTAGCCTGGCGCTCGGTATTAATAGGATAGGGCAAGGACTATTTGGCTCAGTGTAAGGATAATGCGACTGAGTGGGATATTGGCTCATGCTGCCAGCGGCCTGGTCTCCCAGTGGGGCAGCACGATTAAGTCACCATCAGTGCATACTGTCACAATTTGGTACCCATCCTGATATGACCTTAGATGTTGCTGTGAATTGTGATATAAAACCCCGACAAACAAACAAACTGTCGGACTTCCTCCTTGGGAACAAACCTGGTACTAAGACGGTGAGTGGCTTACATGACTATGATCTTGCCTCTCACAGGAATAAAGCCATCATTCCCACTCCTTCTTTCTCACTGTCTGTGCCAAATACACTAGTGGTAAGCCACACAATCTGGAATATATTGGGTCATGAAAGGTCGATTAAGGACTGCTAACAGAGATTGATAGATCTTGTTGACTTGTGTAAAACCGCAGTGGTAGCACTTCTTATCCAGTATGAATAGACCATTCTTTAATAACAAAAACATAACTATATTTAATATATTGGGTCACGGAAGGTCAAATAAGGACTACAAACAGAGGTCAATCGATCTTACTAACAGAGGTTAATAGATCTTGTTGAGTTTTTTTTTTAACCGCAGTGGTAGCACTTCTTAATCAGTATGTATATACCTTTATTTAATAACAGAAGATAAACGTATGTAATATATTGGGTCATGAAAAGTCAAATAAGCACTAGTGTGAATAGTAACATAGGTTAATAGACCTTTTCGATTATTTTTGAAACCTCATTGGTAGCACTTTTTATTCAGTATGTATCACACATTCTTTAATGACAAAATTTAACTTTCCACTATATTCGGACATATCCATTAAAGAATTCTGTGGAACACATTATCAGTAATTATGCGACGTCTGTCTCCTGTTTTGGGGAGATCGGGAGAACCGAACGCATGAGTTTGTGGGTTCGAATCCTGGTTGAATCAAACCAATGACTTAAAAATTGATACTTGTCGCTTCCTAGCCAGGTACTTGGTATTATTAGGATATGCATCATAGGGCAAGGACTGGTTGGCTCAGTTTCAGGATAATGTGACAGTGGAATATCAGGTCATGGTGCTGGTGGCCTGGTTTCCCAGTGGGGCAGCACTATAAAGTCGCCATGAGTGCGCACTGTCACAAGTTGGTGCCGGTCCTGATATGACCTTAGATGTTGCTAGGACGTAAACAAAAGCAAACAAATAAACATTTTGAGACAAGCATATTGTGTTCAATCTATCCACTCCTTCTCGCGTTGGAGTGTATCGAGGTATCCAACCACACTAACTATGTTATATACAGTGATTTGTTCTCTTGCCTCCTGGCTGTTGCTGGACTGAAAATGAATAACCCTATTCTAGCAACGGTCATTCATAAAATGAACCAACTGACAACGGATGGGGATGAAAACATTAATAAACTTAAAGAAATTGAACCATCTGTGGGAAAGCCACCACAGACTCATGCGGGAGGTCGGCGGGACCAAGTGGTTCTTAGCCGCTGCTGTATTGGCCACTCGCGGCTTACACATGCTTTTCTGCTCAAGGGGGAACCTCCCCTTGAATGTATTGGGTGTCAGTCCCCGCTGATACTCAACCACATTTGACTAAGTTACCTTGATTTGTTGGCCCTGCGCCAACAGTTCTACACTGCAGACAGTATGCATGACCTTTTTACTAAGGTAAAACAGGAAAACATTTTAGCCTTTTTGAAGGCAGCTGGACTGTACCACCTCATATACTTTACTAAATAGATTCTATCAATTATTAATAAAACTTTCTTTTTCTATGGGAATTTGTTTCCCTTGACCACAAATATATGATCGTGAGCTTTCTAATTTAATGAGTGTCTATTGGCACATAATTGATTGTCTGCTTTTACATGTAAAAGCCATGGTTTGAACAAAAAACTAATATTTCTCGCCGTGAATATGGCCTATGCTGCCGACATGGCGTAAAGCAACCACCAATCAATGATCAATCAATCTATCCAGTTATCTTTAGTCACAGCATGTCTGTCTTTGTCTCTTGATCTTTCAGTCTCTTAGACTCTAAATTGTTATCTTTGTTCTGGTGTCTAAGGAAACAAATGAGACTGACAAGATGAGAGGTGGCCAGAGACAGGTGCGGTGACTGGAATGGGAAAAAGGAGGAGAAATGAAAGTAACGTTTGTTTTATTTAACGACACATCTAAAGTGCATTAATTTTTATCGTCGGCTATCGGACATCAAACATAAGATCATTCTGACATATTTCTTTGGAGGAAACCCGCTACCGCTACATGGGCTACTCTTTCCGATAAGCAACAAGGGTTATTTTATATGCACTTTCCCACAGACAGATAGAGCAACTTAGTGCAGAGTTGTCTGTGGGTACAGGTAAGTAAATGTAGCTCGTCAGCTGGTGCTTCCTGTCCCACTACCCATTGGTCACTTCTGCCTGATTTTTTTCTTTAGCGCTATATATACAATATATTTTATATGTACTATATATACTGCTTACTATGTAAACTATATATAAAGTAATATATATACTATATATACTATATATACTATATATACTATACATAGTATATATACTCATCATCATCATCATCATCATGCTGTCGGTCGCTATGTGACAAAGGCTGCTTTCATTACTTGACTGCCGCTCTCCATTTAGCTAAGTACATTTCATGAAAGCTGCCTGCAAAAGTGTTGAAGTGCTGCTGGCTTTTGCATGTTACCAGCGGCACTCTCTCGGGGAGCAAGTAGAGGTTTCACACCGGCAAGAACATGTCCAGACAGGCGCAAAACTATTTGTCCCTGCAGTGGCTGGTCGGGAGATGTTGGGAGTTCCATACATCAACTGCCCTTGATGCTGCCACAGTGACATGGTTTTCTGTTCAGGGTTTGCTCCCTTAGCCTTCGGTTCTGTCAAGAACCTGTACCACAAGGCAGTGGTTTACAACTCTGCAGGGCAGGGTCGTCAAACTCCCTGAGGTATTGCAATACCTGCATACCCATAAAGGTAGCCAGTCATATATATATATATATACTATATATACTATATATATACGATGTAAACTATATATATGCTATACATATTATGTATACAATCTATTGTGCATTGTTCATGTTAGCATAACATGTGTAATATGCGACGGGGCGGAAGTGGTAGTCGCGCCTTCAGCCAACTCATAAGATACTGATACACCACCTATCGATTTCTAACCAAACAATTAACCAAATCTGACCAGCAGGCCTTACGCCCATACAATGCCACCACCTATCAGTTACTCTGACACCAAAGTATTCTGCTGCCACCACTTGGTGGTTTCGTTTCTCCAGGCGCTGATGTCACAGCGAGCACAAGAATCACTCACTCACTGCCCGGACACAAACGTGCAAAGACCAGCCTGATCACGAATGTTGCTTTCCCCCCACCCATCAACTAACAAACAAGCTACTCAAGTGGTAGTGTTGAGAGTAATGAGTTTGCTTGACCTATTCTTCAATGACTTATTGTTCTTTTGATTGAATAAATATAAATTATACTACTTCTGTCTCATTGTGAATTATATAATACCCTATACGTTATATATTAGATATATTTACTAAATATGAAATTTATATATAATGTTATACTACACATTATGCACGTCACATACACATTACCTAAAGCCCCCAGTCACACTACAGCTTGCGACCACTTTGAGACCACCTTTAACCAAAGAATCCACACCAATGACGTCCTTGCGACCAAAGCAATGGTTGCCAATGTATGGGCGTCACTGGTGACTGTGGGTTCTTTGGTCTAAAATGGTTGCAACATGGTTGCAAGCTGTAGTGTGACTGGGGCTTTATTAATTGCAATGTCCCAGTGCCTTGACATGCGCAGTTACAACGGAAGTACCGCAGGATGACGCAGTGACACCGGAAGTAGCGCAGGATGATGCAGTGACTCAGCAGTTAACTTGCCAGGGAAGATGTCACAGGTTGTTTACCATCAGTGACAACCCGGACTGACAGATCACTCGCCGGCTGCGGCCCCGCGCATGCGCACTCCTCTCCGGGTGTCGGCGCTGTGCACCAGGTTGGTTGTTGGAGTTTTACGTCCTGGCTACATCTAAGGTCATATCAGGGGAGGTAATGACTTGATACAGTGTGCACTCATGGCAACTTTATAGTACTGCCCCACCGGGAGATCAGGCCGCTGGCACCATTACCCAATGTCCCATTCAGTCATATTATCCGGACACTGAGTTACCCAGTCCTTGCATTATCCTATTAATGATGAGTGCCAGGCTAGGAAGCGACAAGTATCAATTGTGTAAGTCATTACTTTGAGTCGAATGGGAATCAAACTCCTCATCTCCCACACGTGAGGCCGGCAGACTGTGTGAGGTCTCACTGTGCTGTTTTCAGCATCGTGCTGCACTAATCAACTCTGTCAGGGTAAGAGTGCTCACTGGCATCCCGCTGGGTTCAATTCCCAGGTGAGTACAAGCGAACACTTACATAATCGATAGGTTTCGCTAGCTCGCCAGGGATGGTGCATTGTTCATGTTTTTTAAAAGTTTGTTTGTTTATTGTTGTTTTACATCCTAGCAACTTTTTTCAAAAGAAAACATGAGTAATTAAATGGGACAGACAGACGCCATCCTGTCTCTATGGATACTAACACTACTGCCACCTAGTGGTAACAAACTTGAACTATAACCATCGTTCGAACTGCCTAGTGACACGCGACCTTGAGCTCAGTCATAAGTATTAACCATTGTAAGCAATATTCAAAACACTTCATCCTTAGCATCTCAACCAACAAGAAATTTACCATCCCGCCCCATGTTACTTCTGTCGTAGTCTGAACTGACCTCTCAGGGAAGTAACCACATAGACAGGTAGGCATGGGTAGTGTCGCGTTATCAGGGAGCCTAGGTGTTGAAATGTTTAGCACAGTGGCCTGGAATGCAAAGAGAGCTGGCTTTGAGTCCTGCTCTAGACACAATATTTCCCATTTTCATCACCCCCATGACACTGGTTTCCATGACCAGGATCCTATACAAGCTATGTGCTGTATAGTTGTTGAACCTACCCTGTGTATGTATGTGATAGTGCATTGCCTGTATGTATGTAATTGTAATCATTAAAAGACTTACAATTCCAAGGGGACGAGTGTAGTAGTCTGCACTGACCTCTCGGGCAAATAACCGCCTAGACAGGTAGACGTGGGTGGTGTGGTGATATCATGGAGCCTAGGTGGTGTGATGGTTATCAGACTGGCCATGAATGCAAAGATGTGGGTTCGAGTCCTGCTCTACGTGCAATATTTCCAAATTTCATCACCATCATGAGACTGGTTCCATGACCCGGATCCTGTACAAGCTATGTGCTGTATAGTTGTTGAACCCACCCTGTGTATGTATGTGTTAGTGCATTGCCTATATGTATGTAATTGTAATCATTAAAAGACTTACAATTCCAGGGGGTAGTGGTCTGCACTGACCTCTCAGGCAAGTAACCACATAGACAGGTAGATGTGGGTAGGGCGGTGATATCAAGGAGCCTAGGTGGTGTAATGGTTAGCAGACTGGCCTGGAGTGCAAAGAGATCTGGGTTCGAGCCCTCTCTAGGCACAATATTTCCCATTTTCATCACCCCCATGACACTTCTTAAGACCCTTAAGCTTAAGCGTCTGTGAGTCTGGACCGTTAAATGACTCAAACAATATATCCTGTAACATGTCAAAAGAAAGATAAATGCCAATACACACATGTGAGTATTGTGTCTCTTCAATTACGTCGACACTGCGATATTGAATCCTACGATGTACCAAAACGGGAAATGGAGGCTCAAGTCATTCCACCATCCCGTCTGGTTTGTTGCCATGGAGGAAGTCTGACATCTTGTTTGTTTGTTAAGGTTTTGTCATAGAAACATCAACGGTTGTATCAGGACGGGTACCGAATGGTGACAGCGCGCACTCATGGCGACTCTATAGTGCTGCCCAATGGGAAACCAGGCTGCCATCACCACGACCCGATATCCCACACAGCCACATTGTCCTAATACTGTGCTAACCAGTCCTTGTCCTATCCTATTCATATTGATCGCCAGGCTATGTTTTGACAAGTATCAAGTTTGTAAGTCATTGGTTTGTAGGTGTTGGCTGCTTGTAGATGCAGTACCTTACGTGGCTTGTCATCTTTGCCAACTTGTAGTTAAAACTATTACGAGGTGGGGTTTCTTATACTGAAAGTGCCGTCTTTGGTTGCGTTTACATAAGCTCATTCTATGGTGTGGTGTTTTACGCACAGTGTGCAGTCTTTGGGTAAGCTTACATATGATTATTCTGCGGTGTGGTGTCTTATGCAGGTTATTGTATCTTACACAGCTTGTGGAGTCTTCGGCTGTATCTACATAGGATTATTCTCTAGTGTGGTGTCTTGGCAAGGTGTGGTGTCTTACGTATAGTGCAAAGTCTTTGGCTGCATCTACTTAGTATTATTGTGTTGTGCGGTGTCTTATGCCGCATGTTCAGTCTTTGACTGCATCGACAGAGGATTGGTGTGCGCTGTGTTGTCTTATGCCGAATGCGGAATCTTTGGTTGTGCCTACATATGATTAGGGTGTGGTGTGGTGTCTTACACCAGTTTGCAGTCTTTGGCTCTGATTATATCAAATTATGTGTGGTGTGGTGTCTTACGTACAGTGTGAAGTCTTTGGTTGCCCCTACATTACACTTTTGAGTGGTGTGGTGTCTGCCGCAGAATGTGAAGTCTTTGGCTGAGCTTACATAAATATGTCATGTGGTGTGATGTCTTACATGAAATATGACGTCTTTGTCTGTGTCTACACATGATTAATGTACGGTGTGGTCTCTTACACCAATTGTGCAGTCTCTGGCTGCGCTTACGTAACAATTATGCATGGTGTGGTGTCTCACGCATAGACCAAAGTCTTTGGGTGTGCTTAAATAACATTTTCATGTGGTGTTTTATGCAGAAAGTGAACTCTTTGTCTGCGTCTACATAGCATTATTGTGTGGTGTGGGGTCTTACACAGTATACATTCTTTGTGTGCATCTACTTAGGATTTGTGAGCGCGATGTGGTCTCTTACTGGGTGTGTGCATTCTTTGAGTGCATCTATTTGGATTAGTGTGTGACGTGGTGTCTTACCGGGCATGTGCAGCCTTTGCTTGCATCTAGTTAGGATTAGTGTGTGGTGTGATGTCTTATTGTGTGGGTGCAGTCTTTGTCTGCATCTACTTAGGATTAGTGCGCGATGTGATGTCTTACGAGGCGGGTGCACTATTTGTCTACATAGGATTAGTGTGTGGTGTTTTGTCTTACACCACCTGTGGAGTCTTTGTCTGCATCTACTTAGGATTAGTGTGTAGTATGATGTCTTATGGGGTGGGTGCAGTCTTTATTTGAGTCTACCTAGGATTAGTATGTGGTCTGATGTCTTACAAGGCGGGTGCAGTCTTTGTCTGTGTCTACTTATGATTAGTGTGTGGTGTGATGTCTTACAGGCTGGGTGCAGTCTTTGTATGTGCCTACTTAGGATTAGTATGTAGTGTAATGTCTTATGGGGTGGGTGCAGTCTTTGCTTTAGTCTACTTAGGATTAGTATGTTGTGTGATGTCTTACAGGCTGGGTGCAGTCTTTGTATGTGTCTACTTAGGATTAGTATGTAGTGGAATGTCTTATGGGTCAGGTGCCATCTTTGTCTGTGTCTACTTAGGATTAGTATGTGGTGTGATGTCTTACAGGCTGGGTGCAGTCTTTGTATGTGTCTACTTAGGATTAGTATGTAGTGTGATGTCTTATGGGGTGGGTGCAGTCTTTGCTTGAGTCTACTTAGGATTAGTATGTAGTGTGATGTCTTATGGGCCGGGTACGGTCTTTGTCTGCGTCTACTTAGGATTAGTCTGTGGTGTGATGTCTTATCCATCGTGTGCAGTCTTTGTCTGTGCCTACGATATAGCGATATAGCGAATGGTAGACAGGAAGTGTGAACACTTATTTGTCTCTCTTTTTTTGTTGTACATTAGTTGTCCCAAGCAGGGGAAATCCCAGTCACAGACGACTGGTCTTCCCCACTCCACTGCTGGTCGATAGAAAGCCCGAGCCTACACTTTTACCGACCCAAGGGATTTTTAACCTCCCACACCACATAGACATGGTATGAGAGCAACCGGCCTTTAATGACGCTGTAAGTTATACACAGCGGTGGAAATCCAAATTGGCAGAGCTGGGGGCATGGGGAATCGAACCGCGACCCTCAGATTAGGAGTCTGACCTAGAAAAATGTCAGACACTCTAACCACTCCGCCACAGAGAACGCCTACATAAGATTAGTGTGTGGTGTGGTGTCTTATGCCTAGTACACACCTCCCGTATAGGATTCGCACACTAAAACTCGCGACTCGACCCGACCCGCTTAAAACTGAAAACGGGCCGATTCGTTTTTCGAATCGCGAATCGCAATCGTAATCGGCCGCTTTTAGCCCTAAAAACTTAGTTTTATACGCGAATCGCAATTGCTAGGTGTGCGCGGGGAGCGCACACCAAGCGATTTTTGTGGGTGAAACGGGCAGTTTTCGATGGTATACGGGAGGTGTGTGCGCACAAATGGTAGGTGTGTACCAGGCATTACGCATAATGTGAAGTCTTTAGCTGCGCTTACATAAAGTTGTTGTGTGGTGTCTTACACAGAATGTGAAGTCTTTATCTGTGTCTACATAGGATTAGTCTGTGCTGTTGTGTCTTAGACCGCGTGTGCAGTCTTTGGCTGTGATCTTCTCTGTACACACCATCCACCAACCCAGGGGCTAATCTCTTTCCTACGGGGCATGAAAAGGTCATTGCCCCGGGAGGCTTTACACAAAATGGCCGCTCTCCTGCTTCCGGTGTGTTGCGTGTGCATGTTAAGTGGGGGGCTGGGTGAGAGAAGGTGCTGGATGGGGAGGGATTGCTTGTTTGTTTGTTTGTTGTTGTTTTATGTCCTAGCAACATCTAAGGTCATATCAGGGTGGGTACCGACTTGTGTCAGTGCACACTCATGGTGACTTTATGAGTGCTGCCCAACTGGAAGACCAGGCCGCCAGCACCATGACCTGATATCCCACTCAGTCACATTATCCTGACACTGAGCCAACCAGTCCTTGCCCTATTCTAATAATGCCGTATCCTAATAATTCCGAGCGCCAGGCTAGGAAGCAACAAGTATACATTTTTAAGCCATTGGTTTGACTCGACCAGGGTTCAAACCCACGACCCCACGATCTACCAACACGGGAGATGGACGCTCTAACTCATTCGGCCATCCCGCCTGGTTGGGAGGGATTGCAGTCTGGGCTCTAAATATCCTTCTTTAAATTTTTTTTAAAATTTAGTATAGTTTAATTAAATGCTCACATCATTTTTCAATTAACACCATCTTATGCGATAGTTTAACAGACACCAGGGCTAAAACAATCAGCGCCTTCTAATTGAAGTATATTGACTGGAGACTTGCGACAGTGCACACGCATGGTGGCTTAATAGTGCTGCTCCACTTGGGGACCAGACTGCCAGCACCATGATCAGAATACCACTCAGTACCATTATCCTGACACCTGAGCTAACCAGTCCTTGTCCTGTCCCAGTAATGGCCGAGCGCCAGCCTAGATAGTGACAAGTATCAGTTTTGTAATGCCCGGTACACACCTCCCGTATAAAACCTAAAACTGCCTGTTTCGCGACTAAGTTTGAGTTTTAGTCAGTTTCAGTCTTTAGGTGTGTGACCCCCTAACACACCTCAACCTTCCGATTCCCGACTTAAAACTCAGTTTTAGGGCTTAAGACTGGAATCTGATAAATTTCGAAAAATGAATCGGGCAGTTTTAGTCAGGAAACGGGATGGGTCGGGTTGTGATGGGTCCTGTCGGGTGGTCAGTTTTAGCATGTGAATCGTATACGGGAGGTGTGTACCAGGCTTAAGTAATTAATTGATTGATTGATTGGTGGTTTCTTTACGCCATGTCGGCAGCATAGACCATATTCACGGTGAGTAATTGGTTTGACTTGAGTGGAATTCCCTTCCGCACGGGATACCTGCGCTCTACCGATTTGGACACCGCGTCTGGTACGAGATCTTCCAACAAATCGACTTAATATTCCATTCTACCTAGTTACACATGCTTAATAAGTGCACCTTTAATTAAGTTGGATATGTAGGAGTAAATGTAGATCAGTGTTTTCTTTGGTTTTGAAAATTTAAAGTGTTCCGCTTAATGCTTAAAGCTGCATAGTCCGATGAAACATCAAATTTTCTAAACCAGAGGAATTACTACATATCTAACTTAGATACTGATGCACATATCGAGAACTTTTTTCCACATCGAAGGGCACACGGAGTCAATTTAATATAACCTGTTTCTGCTAAAGCCTGTGGTGTCAGAGTTTTGGCATACTTACCGGAACTAGTTTGAGATGTTTGCAGTTCAAATATCTCAAAGCATTGCCATTTAATATAAAAGTTACTTCAAACTAAAGTAATGGAGATAATAACAATCATCTGACTATCTTTATCTCAGAAAAATGAAAGAAACTGAAAACCATCAGACTATGCAACTTGAAGTGAATGGCCAGATAACTAACCAGGGTGCTTTGTCGGTCCAAGAGGGGCTAAACCCAAGAGGGGACAGCCTTCACTGGACTGAACCAAAGAGGAGAAAGCATGCAGTAGACTGAACCGAAGAGGACACAATCAGCACTGGACTGAACTTGAGATGAGACAGCCTGCACTGGACTGAACCCCAGATGGGACAGCCTGCACTGGGCTGACCCCAAGACGGGTCAACCTGTGCTGGACTGAACCCAAGAGGATAGAGCCTTCACTGGACTGACCAAGAAGGGAGACACAGCTTGCCCTGGACTGAACTCAAGAGTAGAGAGCCTGCACTGCTGGACTGAACCCAAGTAGGGCCACACAGCCTGCACTGGACTGAACTCAATCGGAAACAACCTGCACTGGACTGCACTGAACTGAACCCAAGAGGGGACAACCTGCACTGGACTGAACCCAAGACAAGACAGCCTGCTCTGGACTGAACCCAACAGGAGACAACCTGTACTGGATTGAACCCAAGAAGGAGAAACAACCTGCACTGGACTGAAATCAAGAGGAGACATCCTGCACTGCACTGAACCCAAAAGGAAACAACCTGCACTGGACTACATGGGACTGAACCAAAGAGGAAACAACCTGCACTGGACTGCACTGGACTGAACCCAAGAGGAAACAACCTGCACTGGACTGAATCCAACAGGGGACGGTATGCACTGGATTGAACGCAACAGGGGATGGCCTGCACTGGACTAAACTCAAGATGACACAACCTGCACTGGACAATAATCAGACTAGACTCCTGCAGACGCTGGGTTGCTTAGCACCAGACGTTCCACACATGCTCGGGTAGGTTATCTGGCATCCGCACACAGTAAACCAATTCTCTCTTCAAAGAACGCCACCGCTCCCCCTTCCCCCACCCCCCACATATCATCCCCAACTCACCCCCGTCTCACCCCCCGACAAATTGCTTTCTTACTCTTCATACTCTTAAAACTGCATAGTCCGATGAAATCAACAAATTTTCAAAACAAAAACACTGACTTTGGTTGGATTTTACATATCTAAAGGCCCTGTCACACTACGACGTAACGACGTCAACGTAAGGAGAACGTGAAGAACGTTGAACTTCTCAGCATAGTATGCAAATTTGGGCAGAAGTTGAACGTGGATGCAGCGTAGTGGACGAGAGAGTAACGTTGGTAAAGCGTAGTGATACCGTCAATCCCCGAGAGGACAACGTCACAACGTTCACGGAACGTTATGAACGTTATTCCATCGCCAGAAGAACGTTACATGACGTTAGCTATGTCGTGACACGTTGAACGTACATTGAATGCACGTTCTCCTGACGTTCTCGTGACGTTCTCCTGATGTTCTCCTGATGTTCTCCTGACGTTCCCATTAAGCCTCGTAGGCTTTTGCACTTGGTTTAATGTGGGTCAACGTAGTGGAACGTAGTGGAACGTAGTGGAACGTAGTGGAACGTAGTGGAACGTAGTGGAACGTAGTGGAACGTAGTGAGGAACGTTTGCCTAACGTCCGTTTAACGTCATTGACGTTCGCTGAACGTGAACAGAACGTACGGCGAACGTAAACCCTTACGTTCGAGCTACGTCGAAACTTTTGAACATGTCCAAAACCTCGATCTAACTCGACGTAACACGACGTAATGTGACGTAGATCGACGTCAGTCTAACGTCATTATGACGTCATCATAACGTAATCCAACGTACATCAACGTAATGACGAAATATCACCACGTTAGGCTCACGTTCGCTCATTACGTTGTAGTGTGACAGGGGTATAACTTAGATACTGATGCCTTTAGTAATGCCTCGGTCATATATACACATTAGTGGACGTGGCTGAACGTAGGTGAACGTAGTGGAGGCTAGCACACCACTAGCACCCCACTAGCACACCACTACACCATGAAATCAGGTTACACAGTAACCCCCCACAGGGAGACTAGGCACATGGCAGCCCCAATACTACTGACCAAAGTGAGTAACACAACAATCTATTACAGAAGTATACTGGCCATGGCAGCGCATGCTTGGAATATACAAAACACAAAACAATGGGCAAACCATAACCTTGATGACTACAAACAATTCCTAAAGAAAACGACTACTTACTGACACAGCAAAATCACACCTGCCCATGAGCGCAGTCGCTGCTTGCTGTGTACTGGCACAAAGAGCAAAAGACAAGCCAGAGAAAATGGTAGGTATTAAAAATAGCACAATTAGCTCTGTTAAGTACAAAGGAAATCAGGAAAGCTATCACCTCCAAGTGAGATATGTAGAATCAAATCTCAATAATTGTTTGGTTTTGAATTTGTAAAGTTTTTTATTTGACTGAGTAACTTTGATTGAAGCTGCATCAACTAAAATATAGTATATTAAAACAATTGAACCTAAATATATGTATTCATCAAATATGGGAGAGATTCAAAACCATCGGCTTATGCAAATTTCAAATTGCCTGCACGACAACTTGGTTGCTAAGCTATTGACAACTTGGTTGCTAAGCTGTTGACAACATGGTTTGCTAAGCTGTTGACAACTTGGTTGCTAAGCTGTTGACAACTTGGTTGCTAAGCTGTTGACAACATGGTTTGCTAAGCTGTTGACAACTTGGTTGCTAAGCTGTTGGCAACTTGGTTGCTAGGCTATTGACAACTTGGTTGATATGCTGTTGACAACTTGGCTGCTAAGCTGTTGGCAACTTGGTTGCTAGGTTATTGACAACTTGGTTGCTAAGCTGTTGACAACTTGGTTGCTAAGCGGTTGACAACTTGGTTGCTAGGTTGTTGACAACTTGGTTGGTAAGCTGTTGACAACATGGTTGCTAAGCTGTTGACAACTTGGTTGCTAGGCTATTGACAACTTGGTTGCTAAGCTGTTGACAACATGGTTGCTAAGCTGTTGAGAACTTCGTTGCTAAGCTGTTGACAACGTCGTTGTTAGGCTATTGACAACTTGGTTGCTAAGATGTTGACAACATTGTTGCTAAGCTGTTGACAACTTGATTGCTAGGCTATTGACAACTTGGTTCCGAAGCTGTTGACAACTTGGTTGCTAGCCTATTGGCACCTTGGTTGCTACGCTGTTAACAACTTGGTTTCTAAGCTGTTGACAACTTGGTTGCTAAGCTGTTGACAACGTGGTTACTAAGCTGTTGACAACTTGGTTGCTAAGCTGTTCTCAACTTGGTTGCTAAGCTGTTGACAACTTGGTTGCTAGACTATTGACAACTTGGTTGCTAAGCTGTTCTCAACTTGGTTGCTAAGCTGTTGACAACTTTCTTGCTAGGCTGTTGACAACTTGGTTGCTAAGCTGTTGACATGCGCATTTCCCGGAAATAAAACCGCCCCGATTGTACTTAACAAGCGGAAGCGGAAGCAGAAGTGAAGCCGGAAGTGAGTACTTGCCAGTTCGTTGGCGACGTACCAACAATGCCCTTTTATACAATCGCTAAAAATGCCCAACTCACAGAAAGAATATCTTTGCTTTGTTTTGCCTCAACAAAAGATTTTGACTTTTTAAATGAAAAAGCGCTTCTATATTTGTCTTTTTTTCTTCGCATAGGAACTTTACCTAATGAAAAATAAATCAGTGAAATAAATAGTCATATATTTTCCCCTTTTACTGAAGAAGTATTCTTACAGCATCCATTGATAGCATACCGAAAAGTTGGCCCACCCTTTTAAAATACACCCAATTTCTGTCAGAAAAGTTACTTTGCAGTGACTTTTATTGTTTTCGTTAGGGTTTTACATCCTGGCAACATCTAAGGTCATAATATCAGGATGTGTACCGATTTGTGACAGTGCACACTCATGGCAACCTTTATAATTATAGTGCTGCCTCACTGGGAGACCAGTCTGCCAGCACCATGACCTGATGTCCCACTCAGTCACATTGTTTCTTTTTCTATGGGAATTTGTTTCCCTTGACCACAAATATATGATTGTGAGCTTTCTAATTTAATGAGAGTCTATTGGCACATAATTGATTGTCTGCTTTTACATGTAAAAGCGATGGTTTGAACAAAAAACAAACATTTCTCGCCGTGAATATGGCCTATGCTGCCGACACGGCGTAAAGCAACCACCAATCAATCAATCAAAACCCATTGTCCTGACACTGAGCTAACCAGTCCTTGCCCTATCCTATTAATGCCAAGCGCCAGGTTAGCTAGCGACTAGTATCAATTCCGTAAGTCATTGGTTTGAATCGACTGGGAATCAAACTCTGGACCTCCCGCATGGGTAGCCTGCGCTCTCCTGATCCGGCCACCGCGTCTGGTGCATAACCATACCCCTTAATGCTTGTAAAAATGTATCTATGCAAATCATAATATTTTCTCAATTTAATTCTTCCCTCAGGATTTTTGTTATGATGGTACACGCAGCCCTTTAGGTCAATACAGTATAACCCCATTAAACCACGCTTGGTTAAACCAAATGATCGCTTAATCCAAACTTTTTTCGGTGGCCTGGCAAAATACTACCATTTATCATATAAAAAAAGTTGGTGAAACCAAGGTCGGCTAATCCAAATTTTCGGTTAATCCAAACGAAATTTTCGGACCTCAGCCTACTTCCGGTATGGTTAAACCAAACTTTCATGTGGCTATAAGGTCATCTGAGACCCCACCAACTTTTTTATATAATATATGGTAGTATTTTGAAGGGACCCTATACATTTGTTTGGATTAACCCATCGTTTGGATTAACCCATCGTTTGGTTTAACCAAGCTTGGTTCAACAGGGTTATACTGTATGTACACAAAAAACAATAATCAAAGTGTCCACATACATTGTATATTACATGGGCAATACATTCTTACTCAAAGTCAAATTCAGAGCGAAAGATCGGTTAAACCAATGATCGGTTAATCCAAAAAAATGTCCCTTCAATTTTGGCTTAACAGGGTTATCCTGTATTTGTCAGCTACCTTTGTCGCACAACAACCCCAGTGGGGGGTGGGGCTGGAGGGTGAGGGGAGTGGGAGAAGTGGAGGGTGGAGGGGGGAGGGGGAAGGGGGGAGGGGGGGGGGGGCAGGTGAGGGTGAGGTGAGGGTGAGAACTGGGGGTGGGAGTGGGGGTGGGGCAGGAGGGTGAGGGTGAGGGGGAAGTGGGGGGAGGGGGGGCAGGAGGGTGAGGGAGGGTGAGAAGTGGGGTGGGAGTGGGGGGGGACAGGACGGTGAGGGGAGTGGGGGAACTGGGGGTGTGAGTTGGGGGTGGGGCTGGAGGGTGAGTGAGGGGAAATGAGGTGGGAGTGTGGCGGTGGGGTGGGGCTGGAGGGTGAGGTGACGGGAGGGGGGGAAAGTGGGGTGTGAGTGTGAGGGTGGGGGGATGTGGAGGGGAGTGGGAGAAGTGGGGGCTGGAGGGTGAGGGGAGTGGAGGAAGTAGGGGGGTGAGGTTGGAAGGTGGGGATGGGCGGAAGTGGGTTGGGGTGGGAGTGGCGGTGGGAGTGACAATGGCGAGTGAGTGGGAGTGGAGTGGAGAGGGTGGAGGATGGGGAGTAGGTGGTGGAGGGTGGGATTGGGTGGTGGGGGTGGGAGCGTGGAGTATGGTCGTGGGTGGGAGTGGGGGAGGAGTGAGGGGAGAGTGGGGAGTGGGAGTGGGGAGTGGGGAGTGGGGAGTGGGGAGTGGGGAGTGGGGAGTGGGGAGTGGGGAGTGGGAGTGGGGTGGGAGTGGGAGTGGGGGAGGGAGTGGGGAGTGGGGAGTGGGGAGTGGGGAGTGGGGAGTGGGGAGTGGGGGAGTGGGGAGTGGGGGGAGTGGGGAGGGAGTGGGGAGTGGGGAGTGGGGAGTGGGGAGTGGGGAGGGGGAGTGGGAGGGGGGGGAGTGGGGAGTGGGGAGTGGGGAGTGTGGGGAGTGGGGAGTAGGGAGTGGGGAGTAGGGAGTGGGGAGTGGAGAGTGGGGAGCGGGGAGTGGGGAGTGGGGAGTGGGGAGTGGGGAGTGGAGTGGGGAGTGGGGAGTGGGGAGTAGGGAGTGGGGAGTGGGGAGTGGGGAGTGGGGCATGGGGAGTGGGGAGTGAGGAGTGGGAGTGGAGCGTGGGAGCAGGTTGGGAGTGGGAGTGGAAGGTGTGAGTGGGAATGGGGAGCATTGTTTCACATACGGTCCTGCGGTCTGTGTGCGTCCATCTCAACCAATCAGCGACGCCGACACTTTCTCTTTTACGACATCACGCCTGCATCGATTGGCCCGCGTTTCGGCCAAGAGTCGTCGCCATGGTTACTCGGCTTTGGGTGTCGCCGCCCTGGTTGCTGACGGCGGGATAACAACAACGCATAATGCGCATGCTCCGGCGGGGTTTAGCGACTGAACCGGAAGTTGGTCAGTGAGACGCCCAAAGCAAGGCTCACTTTGATCTGTGGGAAGGTTTGGGCGAAGGCAATGGTGTGAAAGCTATTTGTTGTCGGTAACGGTGTGTACACTGCTTTGGCTTGAACGCTCGTCGCCAGTGTGTGCTTAGTGAGATGTGACTGTTATGAGGGTGTGAACTGCTGTGAATTGGTGTGAATTGGTGTGACTTGGTGTGAATTGGTGTGACTTGGTGTGCCTGTGTGAATGCTCTGTTGGTGTGAATGCCATGTTGGTGGGAATGGTATGTTGGTGAGAATTACATGGTGGTGGGAATAATAATAATAATAATAAAACATTTATATAGCGCTCGATCCAGCAAGCTGTTCTCAGGCGCTTTACATAACCAACAAATATACAGGAAAATAAATTTCACCTAGATAAAAGCAGATTAAAATAAATGTGTCTTAAGGCGTTTTTTAAAAGCACCAACATATTTACAATCTGTGATATATCCTGGCAGAGCATTCCACAGTCTCGGGGCAGCAATACTAAAATTATGATCCCCAAAGTCTTTGAGTCTGCTCCGAAGAACAGCTAACTGGCTGGAGACTGTGGAGCGCAGTATTCGTACATTTGTTTTCTCCTGGAGCATGTCTCTCATATATTCTTTAGCCCGATCATGCAAGGTATGATATATAAGAAGCTGCACCTTGAAATCAATTCTCTTCTCCACACGGAGCCAGCATAATGATTTCAGCACAGGAGTGATGTGATCAAATTTCTTTTTACCCGTCAACAACCTGGCAGTAGCATTCTGTATACGTTGCAGTTTTGAAATACTTGACAGCGGCAGACCATACAAGAGAGCATTACAATAATCCAGGCGTGAACCAATGAAAGTATGAGTAACCTTCTCTAACGAGTCACATGTCAGGGCATCCTTGATGGAGCTGAGATGTCTCAGTTGCATAAATAATGCCCCACACACCATCTTGATGTGATTAGAGATATCAAAAGTAGTGTCAAAGATCACACCAAGGTTATGGGCTGACTCATTAGCTTGAACACTAGCATCACCAATTCTGAGATGGGCTTCATGTAGCCTATTAGTGAAACAGGGAGTGGAAAATACTAAAACTTCAGTTTTATCATCATTGAGTTTGAGCATATCTTTCTTCATCCACTCTCTAATTTCACCAACACATTTCTACATTATCTTCAGGCATTCAGACATGTCATCAGATACATCAAACGGCAAAGACAACTGTGCATCATCCGCATATGTGTGTATTTTGATACCATGGTTGCGTGGAATGTCACAAATAGGTCCTGAGTACATTGAGAACACAGGTGGACCCAATACGGACCCCTATGGGACACTCCAAAGCAACCACATAATCTTGGAAACACACCTATAAATCTGAACCGCCTGACTTGTATCACTCAAATACGATCGGAACCAAGTCAATGACGTGTTGGTGTGAAATACTTGTTGGTGTGAATGGTCTGTCGGTGTAAATGACAGGTTGTTGTGAATGACATGCTGGTGTGAATGACCTGTTGGTGTGAATGATGTGTTGGTGTGGATAATGTGTGGGTTTGAATGATGTGTTGGTCTGAATGATGTGTTGATGTGAATGATGTGTTGGTGTGACTGATGTGTTGGTGTGAATGCCGTATTGGTGTGGATGATGGGTTGATGTGAATGATGTGTTGGTATGAATGATGTGTTGGTATGAATGTTGTGTCGGTGTGACTGATGTGTTGATGTGAATGATGTGTTGGTTTGAATGATGTGTTGGTGTGAATGATGTGGTGGTGTGAACGATGTGTTGATGTGAATGATGTGCTTGTGTGAATGACGTGTTGGTGTGGATAATGTGTTGGTGTGAATGAATTGTTGGTCTGAATGATGTGTTGATGTGAATGATGTGTTGATGTGAATGATGTGATGGTGTGAATGATGTGTTGCTGTGAATGATGTGTTAGTCTGAATGGTGTGTTGGTGTGAATTATGTGGTGGTGTGAATAACGTTTTGGTGTGAATGATGTTTTGGTGTGGATAACGTGTTGGTGTGAATGATGTGTTGGTGTGAATTACTTGTTGGTGTGAATGATGTGTTTGTGCGAATTACGTGTTGGTGTGAATTATGTGTTGGTGTGAATGATGTTTTGGTGTGGATGATGTTTTGGGGTGAATGATATATTGATGTGAATGATGCGTTTGTGTGCAGGATGTGTTGGTGTGAATGATGTGTCGGTGTGAATGATGTGTTGGTGTGAATTATCTGTTGGTATGAATGATGTGTTGGTGTGAATGATGTGTTGGTGTGAATGATGTTTTGGTGTGAATGATGTGTTGGTGTGAATGATGTGTTAGGGTGACTGGTGTGTTGGTGCGAATTATGTGTTAGTGTGAATACCGTTTTGGTGTGAATGATGTGTTGGTGTGAATGATGTGTTGGTGTGAATGGTGTGTTGGTGTGAATTATGTGTTGGTGTGAATGATGTGTTGGTGTGAATGATGTGTTGGTGTGAATAACGTTTTGGTGTGAATGATGTGTTGGTGTGAATGATGTGTTGGTGTGAATGATGTGTTGGTGTGAATGACTTGTTGGTGTGAATGATGTGTTGGTGGGAATGATGTGTCGGTGTGAAGAGCGTGTTGGTGTGACTGATGTGTTGGTCTGACTGATCTGTTGGTGGCACTGATGTGTTGGTATGAATGACGTGTTGGTGTGAATAATGTGATGGTGTGAATGATGTGTTGGTGTGAATGATGTGTTGGTGTGTATAACGTGTTGGTGTGAATGTTGATTTGATGTGAATGTTGTGTTGGTGTGAATGATGTGTTGGTGTGGACAATGTGTTGGTGTGAATGTTGATTTGATGTGAATGTTGTGTTGGTGTGAATGATGTGTTGGTGTGAATGATGTGTTGGTGTGAATGATGTGTTTGTGTGAATGTTGTGTTTGCGTGACTGATGTGTTGGTGTGAATGGTGTGTTGGTGTGAATGATGTGTTGGTGTGCATGACCTGTTGGGTGAATGATGTGTTGGTGTGAATGTTGTGTTGGTGTGAATGTTGTGGTGTTGTGAATGATGTGTTGGTTGAATGTTGTGTTGTTGTGAATGACCTGTTGGGTGAATGATGTGTTGCTGTGAATGTTGATTTGATGTGAATGTTGTGTTGGTGTGAATGCTGTGTTGATGTGAATGTTGTGTTGGTGTGAATGATGTGTTGGTGTGAATGACCTGTTGGGTGAATGATGTGTTGATGTGAATGTTGTGTTGGTGTGAATGATGTGTTGGTGTGAATTACACGTTCATGTGAATGATCTGGTGGCGCTCTCCTGCTGCAACTGCCTGGTTGCCCTAATGACACTCCTTCATAATAGTATTGTAGGCGATTAATTAGATGATTACTGGTTACAGCGCTGAAGCTCTCAGTGCACTCCCAGTGCCATGAGTGACGTGAATGACGTCAGCGAGTGACGGTTGGCGAAATGTGAAGTGATAGCTCATGACGTAGAGGCACTCGAACAACGATTGCACACGTGGCACAAAACACTATTTACAGGTATTTGTTTATTTGTGTTTTACACCCCAGCAAAATTTAAGGCCATGGTCGTATGGCTGCACACTCATGGCGACTTCATACTTTGTTTGTTGTTTTACATTCTATCCAGATCTAAGGTCATATGATGACGGGTTCCGACTTGTGACAATGCGCACTCATGATGACATTATAGTGCTGCCCCAGTGGCAGACCAGACTGCCAGCACCATGACCCAATTTCCCACAGGGTCAGATTGTCCTTACACTGCGCTAACCAGACCTTGTCATATCCTATTTATGCGAAACGCCAGGGTAGGTAGTGACAAGCATAAATTTTATTAGTCATCGGTTTGACTACGCTGGGATTCGAACTTCTGAGCTTCCGGACAGGAAGCCTGCACACTACCCCTTTCGGCTAATACGTTTCTTTGTTTGTTGTTGCTTTACGTCCTAGCAATAACTAAGGTCATATCAGGATGGGTACCGACTTGTGACAGTGCACACTCATGGCAACTTTATAGTGCTGTCCCACTGGGAAACCAGGCTGCTGGCACCATGACCTGTTATCCCACTCGGTCACATTATCCTGCCACTGAGCACACCAGTCCTTGACCTATCCTAATAATGCCGAGCGCCTGGCTAGCAAGCGACAAGTATCAACATTTAAGTCATTGGTTTGACTCGACCAGGGTTCGAACCCAAGACCCCATGATCTACCAGCACGGGAGATGGACGCTCTAACTCATTCGGGCATCCCGTCTGGTCTTCGGCCAATACATCCAGTGCAACTTTATAGTGCTGCCACACTGGGATACTGAGCGGTCACATACAAGGCCATTGAAAAGTATGATATTGTAAACCTTGATATCCTTTAACTCTATACCAAATAATAAAGCAAACCAGTAAACAATGACATTGTAAACTAGAACATTGACCCGTCGGCACGGTGTAATGCCATAGTTTATTTGCTCCTCTGTGCCGAAATCATCATCAGCATGCTGTCGGTTGCGATGCAACAAAGACTGCTTTCATTACTTGAGATGATGTGCGGTTTCTACATTTCATGAAAGCTGCCTGCAAAAGTGTTGAAGTGCTGCTGGCTTTTGCAAGTTACCAGCGGCACTCTCTCGGGGAGAGAATAGAGGTTTCACACCGGCAAGAACATGTCCAGACAGGCACAAAACTATTTGTCCCTGCAATGGCTGGTCGCGAGATGTTGGGAGTTCTTTACATCAACCGCCCTTGATGCTGCCACAGTGACATGTTTTTCTGTTCAGGGTTTGCTCCCTTAGCCTTCGGTTCTGTCAAGAACCTGCACCACAAGGCAGTGGTTTACAACTCTGCAGGGCAGGGTCGTCAAAATCTCGAAACTCCTGTGCCAAAAAAGAGTCAAATATGGAGCATGTCTGCATGCACAAATGGCCTGTGACAGCCTGCGACTGACACCTGTGGTGTGACACCTGAGGGCTATATGTTATCATTGTGTGGTCAGTTGGGATGTGACAGATGGAGTGTGACATCTGTGGTGTGACACCTGTGTTATAATTGTGTGGCCACTTACGGATGTGACAGCTGGGGTGTGTGACACTTGTAATGTGGCACCTATGGTGTGACACCTGAATGCTATGTCTCAAAATTGCGTTGCCAGTTAGGGATGTGACAGGTGGTGTGTGACACCTGTAATGTGACAGCTGGGTGCAATGTGTTATAATTATGTGGCCATTTCGGAGTGTGACAGCTTGGTTCTGACATCTAGGGTGTGACACCTGAGAGGTATATTCTATAATTATGGTGTTATAATTATGGGGATGTGACAGCTGGGTGTCAAACCTGTGGTGTGACACGAAAGGAGTATGTGTTATACTTGTGTGGCCAGTTGGGGATGTGACGGTTGGTATGTGACACCTCTGGTGTGACAGCTAAGGAATATATGTTATAATTGTGTAGCCAGTGAGGGATGTGACACCTGTAGCTTGACACCTATTGTGTCACACCTAAGTGCTATGTGTCATAAGTGAATGGCCCGTTGGGGATGTGACAGCTGGCGTGTGTGACACCTGTAGGGTGATACCTAAGGTGTGACAGCTATGCCTTATGCGCCATAACTATGTGTCCAGTTGGAGATGTGACAGCGCAGGAGAAACAGGGTGTGACAGACAGGCGTGTAGTGCTCAGGGATGGGTGCTTATTGGATGGGATGGCTGAATGAGTTGAGCGTCCATCTCCCGTTTTGGTAGAGCGTAGGATTTGAACCCTGGTCGAGTCCAACCTATGATTTAAACATTGATACGCGTCGCTTCCTAGCCTGGCTCTGGGCATTATTAGGATAAGACAAGGACGGGTTCACTCAGTGTCCGGATAATGTGACTGAGTGGGATATCAGCTCATGGTGCTGGTGGCCTAGGTCTCCCAGTGGGACACCACTATAACGTCGCCATGAAGGGCGCACTGTCACAAGTCGGTTGGCATCCTGATATGACCTTAGTTGTAGCGAGGACATCAAACTCCAACAAGCGAAGAGTTGTATCACTATTTCAAATAAATTGAAACCTGCGTTCTATCACTCCATTTTTTTTGTTAGCACACTACACCGCTGGTGACAGCTGGTGGCGCTGGTGTGAACGCTGCCTTGTGAACATTGCATGGCAGGGAGGAGTGGAGTGATTAGCAGAGGCTGCAGCCACTTGCGCGTCATGTTCTAATTGCTGGGCTCCAGCCTAAGCGCCCAAGTCGATAGCTGAGTGCTGAGATGTGGCATTCAATACGAATTAGGTGAAGCGGACAAGGCTAGTGTGTTAGGGATGAGTCAGGAAGGAGGGATGAGTCAGTTACATGGGAATAGTCAGTAAAGAGGATGAGTCAGTATAGAGGGATTGGTCAGTAAAGAGGGATGAGTCACTACAGAGGGTTGAGTCAGTAAAAAGGGTTGCATCAGTAAAGGGATTGAGTCAGTAAAGAGGGTTGAGTCAGTAAGAAGGGATGAGTCATGTAAAGAGGGTTGAGTCAGTAAAGAGGGATGAGTCAGTAAAGAGGGCTGAGTTAGTAAAGAGGTTGAGTCAGTAAAGAGGGCTGAGTCAGTAAAGAGGGATGAGTCAGTAAAGAGGGGTGACTCAGTAAAGAAGGATGAGTCAGTAAAGTTGAGTGAGTCAGTATAGAGGGATTAGCCAGTAAAGAGGGATGAGTCACTAAGTAGGGATGAGTCAGTAAAGAGGGTTGAGTCAGCAAAGAGGGATGAGTCAGTAAAGAGGGTTGAGTCAGTAAATAGGGATGAGTCAGTAAATAGGGATGAGTCAGTATAGATGGATGAGTCAGCAAATAGAGATGAGTCACCAAGTAGGGATGAGTCAGCAAAAAGGATGGGTCCTCAAAAAGGAATCGTTAGAAAAAAGCATTGAGTTAATAAAATTGGATGAGTCAGCAAAAAAGCATGAGTCAGTAGAGTTTCCGGTTGTTTGGAATGGTGAGTCAGCGGCAAGTAGAAACAGTTTGCTAGCCGTAATTCACAGAGATGATGACTAATACTAAAGTTGTGATGGAATCCCTTTAAAAACAACTGCTCCCACCTATCCCTCCAAGAGCTAATGCAAATAGGTCACACAATAGGCATGATTAATGAGTTTTTGTTTCCCTGAGTTGAAGATCGTTAACATAATGAGTCATGCATAATGAGTAGTGTTCGATCAGTATTTGGGGGGAAAATATCCCAGCTACACTCAACCAGATACTAGACCAGTCCTAATGCGGTGGGCAGGTTGAAGACATCTTGGCAGTTTCGCAGTTTGGTGCTGAATGCTGCTTCAGCCGAAGCGGGGCGGTTTGTTTGTTATACATAATTTTACGCCCTAGCAACATCTCAGGTGATATCAGGATGGGTACCAACTTGTGACAATGCGCACTCTTGGGGAATTAATAGATGAGCCCCACTGTGAGACCAGGCCGCTGGCACCATGACCCAATATCCCATATAGTCACATTCTAATACTGTGCAAACCAGTCCTTGTTGTATCCTGTTAATGCCAAGCGCCAGGCTAGGTAGCAACTAATATCAATTTCCTAAGTCATTGATTTGATGTGGCTGGGATTCCAACTCCCGACCTTCCACATGGGAAGCCTGCGCTCTACCGATTCGACCACTGCATCTGGTCCCATATATAGCGGTGACATCAGGGTCATTGCGCCAGTCGTCCAGGTGACCAATTCAGAAATGTTCTGAATCGAGAAAACAAAGGAGGCTTCGACAGGATTTCCTAATACGGGAATGCTGTTGGCGGTTTAGTCTGCCCCTGATGACCATAAAAGGGATATCCTATTTATTTGTTTGTTGGTAAAACAGTTTATTCATCAGAATATACATTTTTCAGCGGTGAGGCACTGGTCTTCCAGTCTTTTACATTACATTGTAAATAGGTAGATCTGAGAGTACTTAGTTAGGGCATATTAGTAAATTGTGAAGGGGGTTACTGCGTTAGTGGGTCAGCCATAATAGGTTCAGTATTATGGGCTAAGATGGTGGGTCACTGCAAATCCTGTGCTGCTATTATAGTATAGCTGAGGTAAGTGACGGGCGGGACAAGGAGGGAGGGAGAGGGGAGCAAGGCAGGGCACAGGATCAATGCTATGGTGCTTGTTCAAGGGCCTGGACAGTGAGATGCATTCTGGGGCCGTATTCATGACGAATTAGTTATCTGCTCCCGTGTTAATTGTCGGGTTCGGGTTAGCTAACTCCGGTGTTCCAGCTGTGTCACAGGGTATTCATGATCACACAGCGCGGCCGAGTTAGTTAACCTTACGCCTATTTATAGATATGGGGGAATCCGTTTCGGCTGGTACCCGGCGAGAACCGCTGTACGGGTAGTGTGATAGCTGAAAGCGGCCGGGTACTTTCGCTTTTGCTCCAATCTGCTCACGTGCGCTCAACACCGACAACAAAGGCTCAGCGACTCACCCCTATTCCCACTGTATTCACGCCATATTCACGCTGTATTCACGATCTGAGGAATCCAACTTGTCCCTATTACATTTCCCGCACAACTGCCCACAAGATCGGCGCCTGCCAACGACGCACAACACACAAAACAGACCAACTGCAGGTACAGTTTTCATTTTGTCAACAATGGTTTGCTTATGTGTCGCTGAGGTGGAATGCATGCACGCGAAATTGGCACTATAGTGACAGGAGACATGAGCATTCTTCATAAATTTTCATTTTGTCAACAATGGTTTGCTTATGTGCCGCTGAGGTGGAATGCATGCATGCGAAATTGGCACTATAGTGACAGGAGACATGAGCATTCTTCATAAATTATTATAAAATGTGCCATACATTCTAAGTTAATTTCCTTACTTCTGCCTGCTGAAAGTTACCATATGCGCCATCCGCGATCATTGTATGGTTTTTTGGGGGAAAATTTTGCATATCTTAAGTAAATGGTGTGTTTTACAAACATTACATACATTTCAGGCTTATAACGCATGAGTGCTCTTCGTTGAAAAAAACAGGACGCAAATAATACTGAATGTCAACAAATCTTTATTGAAGCTCACTTCTAATCATTTACATTGAATTATTTCTGTGGTATGCACTTGCCTAATGTCAGTCCGATTTATATCGTCATAACCTTAACCATTAGGGAAGTAATCAGTACACTATACTGCTGTACTCTCTCACTGTAAGTTTTATCTGTCACTACCATCTAAACTAAACCAGTATTTACAACAATAAGGCATTATTCACTCACTTTACTCCTCTATCTACTCTTACCGACAGACACAACTTGAGACAGAGCACACACGCTACTTCGCTATGTCGTCTCAGCAAACTCCATCGCAGTCTGCCAGCAAGAGGCAGCGAAAAGCGAATTATGGGGATAACAAGATCCGAGTTCTACTCGAGGAAGTGATGCTGGCCCGGACCGTCCTGTTCTCCGCGTTCAGCAACAAAATAACTTTGCAGGAAAAAAACAAGGCATGGGATCGGGTGGCGGGGGCTGTCACCACCTGTGGGGTCACCCGGCGATCTAGAGTGGAGGTGAAAGAAAAGTGGAAGGCCATGAAGGCTGATGTCCTCGGGCGGCAAAGGCGTTCCGGGCAAACGGGGGGCGGTCCTCCCGATACACCCCTTCCGTTCGAGGAGACCATACTCCAAATCATGGGGGCAGACTCAAATTTGTTCCAAGGATTCACAAGTAAGTTGCTATTTAGAGCTCTAAGATAGCGTTCTGTAGTAAAGTATTATAACACATCTTATAATGCTTTTTCGTTATTGTGCTTTAAAACAAAAATGCTTCTATTCTATCTAACACAGGCTTTAGACCGAACGGTTTTGTTCTCCTTTTTGGGTTCGAGGAAAACTCTTATTTTTCTGAAAGTAATTTGCAGGAAATGTAAACCTTGGAGAAATAATATAATGATTCTGAGAGCGGATCTCAGGAAATTTTTCAGACTTTCATTATCGGTAAAGATGCGCTCACTTTAATTTAGTGTGATTTAAAAACCGGCTATTTTCGGGAAAAAAGGTCAATAAACCGTGGTTCCATATTTACCGTTGCAGTTTGTGCAACCTTTCTTATTAGGCTTATGCAGTCAGAAAACGTTCACGTTATGATTTATTCACGCCTTCTCTATTCCAGCTTCCTATGCGATTAGCTACCTCGGCCCCGTGGCAATGACAAGCAGCCTCTCAGCGGTGACGGCGGCACTGGGGACGGCGGAGGCGAACACGGCGGAGGCCATCCCAGATGTAGAAATTCTGTGGTGCGACACCGTGACCCTGTCCGGACAGGAAACAAGGTATAGTTTCCCGGAAGCATCCACCTCCTTCTCGGCGGGCGCCCTCACCCGGCCTGTGCTAACATCAACTCCATTGGGGGCGTCCTTGACGGAGGCGTCAGCAGGGAGCATCGGCGTCGCTGTGCCGTTCAACATGTCTGGGGACACCATTGTAACCGGCCTCACAGGTTATCCGGGGGATGCGGTGCCGCTTACGGCGGAATCGGAGGAGGTGGCACGCCCTCCCTCCGCCGGAAGCAGCACCCGGTCGCGTGCTGCCAGAGGAAGGTCGAGGAGTCGCCAACAGAGAGACTTTCCAGCACAGGCGGCGGAAAGGCAGGCCTTCTTGGCGTGCCTCGACAGCACTACAAAGAAAAATGCCTCGAGAACAAGAGTACTTAGTGCACGCGTCGAACACGACGCAGCGGAACGTGAGCGAGCAGAGGCGAAGGGCCTGCTCGAGTGAGATCTACTGGTTCTGAAATACCGACGGGAGCAACTGACAATCAAGCGACTGGAGCGTGAGGGGGACGAGGAGAGGCTCAGGGTAGATAGGCAACTTGTGAATATGCGGTTGAGGAGGGAGACGCTGGAAGTGGAAAAACTGGAGAGGGAGAAGGGGGGAAGGCTATAGGGTGCACATATTGTTTATAATAAACAAGGTTGAACATCTTTTATATACATATGCGTTTTCGTTAAATTTGTAATAACAGTCTGCACCATAAAAAAATAAACATGTCTATCATTTCAGCAGTTACATACGGTCCGCATTTTGAAAGCTCACTCAGGTTTTTCAAAAGTAATTGTTCACAATTGTCTGCCGCGCTGCCTTGCCCACTTGTGAACGCACCCGCTCTGACCGTTGATAGTTGTCGGGACGGTTTGCCTCTTGCTCATTATACTGGGCTTCATTTTCATTGTCCGATTCTCCATCCGACTCAGAATCGGAAGGGTCATCCAGATTGAGCATGCGCGCCCTGTTGTGCAGAATGAGACAGACCTTGATAACGTTACACGCCTTGGCCGGCTGCAGTCGCAGCTGATGCAGGCAGTGCCAACGTCTCTTCAGGACACCGATCGATCTCTCGACAATCGACCTAGCTGCTTTATGATGGATATTGTAGGCTTCCTGTTGTGGTGAGTTGGGATTGAGGAAGGGTGTGAAAAGCCAATCACGTTGCATGTAACCGCTATCCCCAAGTAGGATACCATTTACTGGTTTCTGTGCGCTCTCAAATGCCTCGAACAGAGCTGATTCCCGAAGGATGCGCGCATCGTGCACGCTGCCCGGCCATTTTACGATGCAATCGATGAACCGCAGGTCGCCATCACATATCACCTGAAATATATAAGGGGAAACTCAAAGTCAGCACGTGCAATAACAAGAAAGGTAACACAAACTCACGCAGTCAGGAAGCCCACTTTTCACACTAACCTATGCAGTAGAAGATGAAATGTAGCATAGATAGTAACAGGGGCCAATAACAGTAAGGGAGGGCAGGCCACAAATAAGTAGCAGCCTCTGGTTTTGCGCACATGAGGCTTCCCTCACGTTAAATGGCAGTTCGGGGACATTGGTTAGGTTGAACACTACTGAGACATGATACGTGTTACAAGGAGAGATAAAAGTGAAGCCCTAATTAGGTGATATGTGCAAAGCACAACATGCGCAGAAAGCTAATCGGATATAAATGAAAAAAGCTGTGTACGAGTAAATTTACCTGGACATTGAGCGAGTGAAAGTGTTTCCTGTTCACAAACTCGTGTTCGTATGTAGCGGGTGCCTCTATTCGAATCTGCGTCCCGTCTATGCATCCAAACACATTGGGGAAGCCGTACGCGTTGAATATTTTCGCCTTTGTCCGTTCCGCTGCCTCCTGAGTGGGCATCTTTATAGAGTGGGGCAGCTGTTGCACCAACGCTGCTGTTACTCGGGGAATAGTCCGTGAAACGGTCGGCTGCGAAACACCCACTAACTCGCCGCAAACATCCTGAAAACTCCCACTAGCGTAGAAGCGTAGGGCTATCATTACCTGAAGGAAAAATAGTTAAGCACAATTAATGGAAAGAAAAACCAAACAAATTCTCCTGACGTTATTTCATCCTGAGAAAAAGTTGGTGGGAAAGCATTTATAAGGAGAGATAACTTAACAGCTATAACCAATAGGACAAAATAGTTATTTGTAGGACAACTTAAGCATAGATAGCTTCGGAACGAAAAGGATGTAGATAAACGGAATTTCTTATGAATCTAGCAATACAAAGTTAATGATGAAAGTAGTTACAACGGACCCATGGATATGGTCATCAAACATTTAAAAATGTGATCTAACGTGCTTCTAAATCATTCATGTATTAATTTTAGTTTTATTTTAAGGGCGTATAGCCTCCCAGTCACTTACATTTTAATGGGTCAAGTCAACACAGCAGGTAGGGGTTTAGTAACAACGAAAATCTCAGTGAGATCTAGCGATTATCAAGTATGTTAGAACAATAATGGAATAAATATTTAGATTTTGGGAAAAACACGTAATGCCAAAGCATTAAAATAATCGCAGGAAATTATCCCTCATTACCCAAATTGAAAAAGCTCGAACACGCTTACTAATCAAGCGAGTGTTACGATTGTTGCCTGTTCTTTTATGGTTTTCAAACTTCTTTCCAACAATGCCATACATGTTCAGATAGGTTTTGTTTTAAAATTTTGTGCACATTGCTACTGTTATTGGTAGCGACGCCATATATCGTCATAGGTTTAGTAGGTGACAGCCCAAACTTTACGCCAATACATGAAGTATAATTATCAAGCGAACAGTTTGTAGATTGTATTCCAGAGTCCGGATGTGTGTGGTGTTATTGACAGTACAATATCGTTCAGCCGTGTACTAGAACTACGGGGTCACTCTTTTATCTAAATCAAAACTGGCAAACCATAGGCTTCAGCATTGACTTGGCTGAAAGGCGATATGACCTAGTTTTGCATGAAAACAATCCTACCACCCAACTGATATGAAGCGTTTCGCGTTTTGTAAGGGGATTAGAGGCAGTAGAAGTCGATGATGGAAACTAATAAATACGTGGATGTTAGGAATTTGCAGCTGTAGTTTAATAGGGGAGCATTGAAGAATGATGAAAAACCAAAACGGTGTAAGTAGAATGTAAACAAATACCTGCAGCAGAGGTGGTAGCGAACCTCGTCGAGTCGGAAGTTCGATTTCCTCTGCTACGGTGTCTGTGATGGCAATAATGTCGGCTCTTCGAAAACGGAACTTCTTGAAGAGATCCACGTCATCGTACTTTTCAAAGGGATGTGTCCTGTCGCGGAATATTTGATTTCGGGCCAAGTTACGTCTCTCCAGAAATCGCCGATAAATGAAAATGTCCATCTTGCAACGCTAACTCTGGCCTTATACTTGCTCCAGAGCGGTGTTAGCCGAGGGCGTCTTAAACTAGCCAAGTTACCGTAACCCTGATATATGAATACGCATTTTTCGCCGCTAACCAAGAAATCCCCGCCAAAACCAGTTTACCCTCGTTAACACTGCATCATGAATACGGCCCCTGATCAGTGACTTAAAGCCTTGGTAGGAAGGTGCACTTCTAATTGCAGATGGTAGTTTGTTCCACATCTTGCTGCCTTTAATATTGGTGCCTTAGCTAGTTTGTTTGTACTTGGTCTAGGAACTCTGAGTGCTCCATCTCCCATTCTTGTCTGCCTACTCAGTGGATCTTTGTATTCTGGTTCTTTTGAGCTTTTATACATAAGTGACAACAGATGAATGTCCCGCTGCTCAGCTAGGGTTTCAAGATTTGCTTCCATGTGCATGTCCTGCACACTCAATATTTTACCCTTAAACAGGTATTTACTGAATATTTTATGTCAGAATTTCCAGCATTTGTTTAAGTGATTGTTTGTTTATTCTGCTCTTAACTGTTAAGCGCATGCACTTGTTTTCACCACTGTGCAGTAGTGGTCATACTCCATAACAATTGATGTCCTTTATCAATAATTTCTGTAAACATGTTTGTGGTGGAAATAAGGGCTTCCAAATTTATCTATATTTTTGGGAGGCTCTGCTTTATATTTGATACATACTCGCCTTGTACCCGTGTGATTAGTATTTTAATCTAGATATACTACATTAGTTGTTGTCACACTTTGAAGGTTAGATTGGTACATAAATTCAAGATATTTGAAATGAAAATATGCAAAATATTAATGGAATGCTAGAGACCATCGAGTTGGAACATTTTCAGCAGGGTGACAGGTTCGATTAAATTGAATTAACGGTCCATGTATGCACTAATAACTCTTTAACAGATGGGATGGCCGAATGAGTTAGAGCATCCATCTCCTGTGTTGGTAGATCGTGGGATCCTGGGTTTCGAATGCTGGTCGAGTCAAAGCAATGTGTTAAAAACTGATACTTCGCGCTTCCTAGCCAGGCACTCAGCATTAATAGAATAGGGCAAGGAGCAGTGGAATGAGGAAGACCAGTGGTCCGTGTTTGAAATTTACCCTGCTTAAACAAATAATGTACCAACAACAACAAAGCAACACAACAACAACAACACAACAACAACACAACAGCAACACAACAACACAACGACAACACAACAACAACACAACCTACACCAATAAACAACAATACACCAACAAGAGACCAACAAATACAATAACATGAAACAACAAGAAAACAACAAGAGAACAACAACACCCCAACATCACCGACCAAACAACAACACCAACAATACAACAACATGACAACAACAAAACAACAAACAACAAACAACAACAAAACAATAACACCACAACAACATAACGACACCACACTAGCAAACCAACAACAATACAACAACAATACAACAACATACCAACACAACAACAACCCAACAATACAACAACATACACCACCACCATGCAACACCAATGCACAAAACAACACACAACAACACACAACACCACACACCAACAACACACAAAACAACAATAACAAACAACAACAATAACAAAGCTCACATCCATCAATTTCAAGTAAAATATATAGCATCAGGTAGTTGCTGGAGGTTTACGTCCTGACACCATCTAAGGTCATATAAGGATGGGGATATGTAGAATAAAATCTAGGCAACTTTTTTTTTCATTTTGGAAAATACCATGCTTGCAAATCCAAGCCTTTTGTATATTTTTTTCTAATGGCTGTTAAGTTACTAATGGCGGCGTCAGATGACTTAGTTATGTGACCCAGTTTTTGGACAGATCCGGTATCCTACATCTAAAGATCTTTTTATTTGAATTTTATTCACATCATTTCCCAGTGCCATAGCACTGGGGCCGTATGCATGAAGAATTATTGATCGGCTCCAGTGTTAAGGGCCGGGTTCCGGTTAGCTAACGCCAGTGTTGAGAAATGGGTCACGGGGTATATATGATGCCAAAGCATGGTGGCATTAGCTAACCTAGCAGTTATTTTTTTTTTTTTACTAAATGTATTTTATTCAGCGAATAATGTCTTTTGTCAGCGCCAGAGCACTGGTCTTCCGGCCGTTAATTACAATTTGTTGGTACATAAATGACAATATTAGTTGCAATAATAACCACATGAAAAACCTGTTCGATAATAGAAGCATAATATAAATTGACTATTTGTCGTAATAGTAACTGCATGCAATTCCAGTTCAACATATGTATTATGCACTTGGTGAGCATGCATCAATAAATGTACAAGATGACTCTAGAATTGTCTTTAAACACTTCTTTCTTCCTTTGTTTTCTCTCTTCTCTTTTCAAAAAGATATAACATATCTACAATACACATATATATATACTATATTGCAAATATGCAAATCAGTGGATCCAATCACCAATACCAAATGCGGAAACCTGGCCATTTAATTTTTTTTTTTTTTTTATCCCATCACGAGTGTTCCGTTCTGTGTGGCCTAATGATGGGATCGCGGTCTGAGATTGCAGTGGGGACTTACATCATACAGGTTTTATGTCAATTTAAAGGAAAATTTTAGGTAATAGGTTTTGAAAGAAGGTGTAATAGGGGTGGGGTAAGGGCGGGAAGGGGATCAGCGTGCAGGGCTGTGTAGTGCATTTGAGAACATTTATATATATATGTATGTACAAGGGTCAGGGCAAGGAAGGCCTTTAGAATACCTATAACCGTGTCAGGGTCTGACAGGCCGGTTGTATTTTCATAAAGTTTTTAAATTCAAGGAGACTTGTGGACTGTCTTGTCCTCACTGGAAGTTTATTCCACAATGTGCCACCTCTGTAAATCGGTGCTTTAGTTAGTTTGTTTGTTATAGATTTGGGAAATCCCTCCGAGCCTGTTCCCGGTGAGCACCGCTATTTGTCAATATCGCCGCCGATTCGCCGGTGGCGGCGTTAATATCGCTTCGATTATTGGTTTACTTTGACCAAAATTTGGCGGCGCCGTTAATATCGCTTCGATTTCTGGTTTAATTTGGCCAAATTTCACTTTTTTTGTATGTTATTCTGTTAAATAAAATTGGTCAAATTAACCCCAAAATCGAAGCGATATTAATGCCGCCGCTAAATCGGTGGCCATTTGTTTTGTTTACATTCTGCAATATTAATATCACCGCCGATTTAGCGGCAGCGTTAATATCGCTTCGATTTTGGGGTTAATTTGGCCAAATTTCATGTTTTGAGTAGGTTATTCTGTAAAATATGATAGATTTGGGCCTAATCGGTACCTAACACCACCCGTAAACTTGCTATGGAGTGGTGTTAGTGTAGGCGACGTTAAACTCACAGTGTTTCCATAACACTGCTCCATACATAGCGACTTTTCGCCGCTAAACCAGAAATCCCGGCCAAAACCAGTTTTGGCTCGCTAACACTGACCCATACGTATGGTCCCTGGTCTTCTGTTCATGAGTGGTACAGTTATTTGCATAAAGTGGTTACATGATTCTGTAGACTATAATTCAATTAATAGGTAAAAGGATGTGAGGCAAAGCATTTTAGGATTGCAACTTTTTAGCAAGGTTTACTTTTTTCTCCCATATTTCTTTCTTTTTAAAATTCTTGTCATAAGCCGTGTTCACACGGGGCACTTAATTTGAATCATAAAAATCGACTTGTATAGTTCGGCTCACATTTGGTGTGTGAACGCGCGGCTGAGGCGGTTTAAGCCTGAATCGAATCATATAATTCAGATTTTATAATCCACCTAAGTAGGTGGTTTATATGAACCAAATTTTATGATTTGACTTATATCGCCCGTGTGAACGCAACCGACTTACTTGAGGCGGATTAAGGTGGTCACACTATATACTATAATTTGATCTATGAAACTGCTAGCTGTGCCCAGATATCTTTTTCATAATTTATTTTTAGGGTTTCACTGCCCAGCAGAAGTTTTGACCGTTCCAAACCAATACGATTCAGTCCATACATATCTAGGTCGAACCCACACTCTCTAGTGCCGACGTCGACGAACCCAAACTGGCGCTGGTTAGTCTGGACTTGCTCATGCGCAGATATCGATTTCCAGCCCAAGTACTGCCTGTGTAAATGCGACACTAGTTCGGTTCATATGTTCCGCCTTGTATAAATCGTTTTAAACTTTTCCCGTGTGAACACGGCTATAGTCTAGTTATCGGGTAATGGATGTCGAAAAATATTACCCAGTCGTAGGATGAAAAGTACCAGAACCTTTAGCTGTTAGTGTTATGTTTCGCAGCACCGACTGGTTTTCACGAATGCTGTCACCTATTTATAGCCTGTCGAATACTATCACAGACAGGAGTACTGGTCTGTCGTCTCTATCATAATGGATCCATAATCCACACCCCCCCCACCAGGGTGTGCTGTTGGAGATATATCCCAAGATGGAGCATCGAGAGAGGTGGGGGGAGACAGGGTGGGGACAGAAGAGGGATAGAGGGGGTAAATAGGGGGCAAAGGGGGACATAGGGGGACACAGGGGAATCTAGAGTGCATTGAGCGACCTAGGGGGCATTTATTTATTTTCTTTGGTCCATTAGTTGTTTAAGCAGGGGAAATTTCAGTCATAGACGACTGGTCTTCCTCATTCCACTGCTGGTCGATAGAAAGCCTGAGCCTACACTTTTACCGACCCAGGGGATTTTTAACCTCCCACACCACATAGACATGGTATGAGAGCAACCGGCATTTGATGACGCTGTATGTTATACACAGCGGTGGAAATCCAAATTGGCAGAGCTGGGGGCATGGGTAATCGAACCACCAACCCTCAGATTAGGAGTCTGACCTAGAAAAAAGTCAGACACTCTAACCACTCCGCCACAGAGAATGCATAGGGGGACATATGGGGGCATTGAGGGAACTAGGGGGCATAGGAGGACATAGAGGGACATAGGGGCCATAGGGGGCATATGGGGCCATGGGGGGACCTAGGGGACATAGGGGGACACAGGGGGGACATAAAGGGCATATGGCGCTTAAGGGGCCAAAGGGGACAAAGGGGGGACCTAGGGGGGACATACGTTTTTTTGTTTGTTGTTGTTTTATATCCAAGCAACATCTAAGGTCATATCAGGACGTGTACTGAATTGTAACAGTGCACACTCATGGTGACTTTATAGTGCTGCCCCAGTGGGCCACCAGGCCACCAGCACCATGACCTGATATCCCACTCAGTCACATTATCCTTACACTGAGCATAAGGGGACGTCTGGAGGCATATGGGGGCACAGAGGGGTATATGAGGATATCGGGAGGACATTAGGGAGCACAGATGGGGGACACAGACAGGGACATAGCGGGGACCTAGGGAGGACACCAAGCGGGACATAGCGGAGGAGATAGGGGCGACATAGGGGGGGACACCAAGGGGACATGGTGGGGACACAGGGGGACGCACTGTGGGGGACATAGTAGGGGAACACAGAGGGACATAGGGGGACAACAATGGGGCCATAATTTGGGACACAGAGGGGACAATACGGGGGACACAAAGGGGGGCATATCGGGGGACAGAGAGGGGACATAGGGGGGGACACCAAGGTGGACATATCAGATGAAACAGGGGGGACATAGTGGGGACACCAAGGGGGACATATCAGTGGACAGAGGGGGACGCCAAGGGGGACATAGCGGAGGACACAGGGGGGACATAAGGGGGACACCAAGCGGGACATAGCGGGGGACACAGGGGGACCTAGGCAGGACACCAAGGGGACATATCGGTGGATACAGGGGGGGACATAAGGGGGGCACCAAGCAGGACATAGCGGGGGACACAGGGGATGGGACCTAGGCGGGACACCAAGGGGACATATCGGGGGAAACAGGGGGGGACATAGGGGGGACAGAGTGGGGAAGGGCACATAGCAGAGGTAGCCCGGAGGGACGGTGGTTGGGTGAATGAAGAGCTGACAAAGAGCTGACAAAGAGCTGACAAACTCTTTCAAACAAAATAACGGATGGAGTTGCGCATGCGCTGGGGCAGCACCGGAAGTGTGAGAATGTTGCGGGCGCGTTGAGGGTCGGACGAGCTGTGTCTGGCTGGAACCTCTTCATGCAGACAAGCAGGCTAGCCGGTAAAGTGGGATTGACAGCTATCGACTGGTTCCCAATTTGAGGGATGAGTGGAATTTGGGCAGTGGGGAAGGAAGGGAAGGACGGAGGGGAAGGGGAGGGTGTGGAGGGAGGGGAAGGGGGATGGGAGGGGAGGAGAGAGAGGGGAAGGGGGAGAGAGAGAGAGAAGGGCGAGGTTGTGGGATGGGGGGACGGGGGAAGGGAGGGAGGAGAGGGAGAAGGAAGGGGGGGAGAGAGGGAAGGGGGTGGGAGGGAAGGGGCAGAGAAGGGGAGAGAGGCAAAGGGAAAGGGGAGGGGAGGGAGAAGAGGGAAGGGGGAGGGGAGGGGGATGAAAGGGAAGGGGGAGAGAGAGGGAAATGGAAGGAGGGTAGAGAAAGGGAGGGGGAATGGGCGGGGAGGGGGAAAGGGAGGTAGGGGTGTGGGGAGTTTAAGGGGAGTAGAAGGTTGAGGGAGGATGGGGGAGGCAGAGGGGGGTGAAGGGAAGTAGGAGAGGTACAGGTATGTGGGAAGGGGAGGGAGAGGAAGGAGGAGCGGAAGAGGGGGAAGGGAGGAGGGGGATGGCAATGGAGGATGAGGGGGATGGGGAGGGAGGAGAGGTAGAGGGGAGCGGAAGGTTTGGGAGAGGGGGCGGCGAGGGGGATGGAGGGGAAAGAGGAGGGGGATAGGGGAGGGGGTGGAGGAAGAGGGATGAGGGATGGGGAGAGGGATGGGGAGAGGGAGAGGGGAAGGGGGAAGAGAGGGAAGGGGAAGTAGAAGGGTGAGGGGGTCGGGGAGGGTGAGGGAGAGGGAGGAGGTGGATGCGAGAGAGGGAGGGGATTAGGGGAAGGGAGAGCTGGAGGAAGCGGGGAGAGGGGTTGGTGAGGGAGAGGGCTTGGAGAGGTGGAGGGGGGGAGGAAGGAGAGGGGGAGGGGAGGGGGAGGGAGGGGAGGGAAATGGTTGGAGAGGGAGGGAGAGAGAGGGGGAGGGAGAGGGGGGCAGTGGGAGGGCGGGACCTTGCCTTTCCTGGAGGGTATATTCAATTTGGCTAATTTTGAACACAGGAAATGCATTGTCGGCCATTAGCGTAGTTGAGTTAACCAAAAATGAGGAAATGCATATCGATGGCAGTTCCCTCTGTATTTACGTTATATTGTAAACGATAATGTAAGCAATGACAGTGTAAGCGATGATATTGCAGAGTATGATATTGTAAATGATGATAGTGTAAAACGATGATATTGTGAATGATTGTAAAATATTCCGATATATGGCATAGGGGGAATGCAAATGTTCTATTACTGATCGGTGTATGTGACCAGGCGCATGTATGTATATGTATGGGCTGGTGGTGCCTGGATGGGATGTAAATAGGCATAGTGGTGCTGTCATGTCTGGGTGTGAGTGCACTCAGGGCCTACCCCCTCGAATGGGATAGTGATCACCACACTCAAGGCTCAAGGTTGGTGGTGGCCATGGGGCCATACAGTTTGGTGGGCAGACCACTGGTAACCATGGGGACCAGGAATGCTGGATCCCTATTGGTAGGGCCAAGAATGCTTGTTTTCGATTGGGGGAAAGGGGTGGGGTGATACTCTACAATGAACCCATGTACCCATATATATAATAAACCAGAGGCCTGGACTCTCTCTCCTTCTTTACACTGTATACTCATCCTTTCTCTTTGTCTGTATTGATTTCACTATAGCCTGCCTACATGACCATATATTCGAGCCTTAGCCTTTTTACATGATGGTAGTGTGAATAATCATATTGTGGCGTTCTCTGTGGCGGAGTGGTTAGAATGTCTGACTTTTTTCTAGGTCAGACTCCTAATCTGAGTGTCGGCGGTTCGATTCCCCATGCCCCCAGCTCTGCCAATTTGGTTTTCCAACGCTGTGTATAACTTACAGCGTCATCAAAGGCCGGTTGCTCTCATACCATGTCTATGTGGTGTGGGAGGTTAAAAATCCCTTAGGTCGGTAAAAGTGTAGGCTCGGGCTTTCTATCGACCAGCAGTGGAATGAGGAAGACCAGTCGTCTATGACTGAAATTTCCCCTGCTTAAACAACTAATGGACCAACAAAAAACAACAAAAAACAAAAAAACCATGATGATGTGCACAATGACCTGGAATATAATGTTATTGCAAAAAATATTGGAAAATATGATATTGTAAGCGATCGTATTGGAAAATTCAATGGTGGCATTAATTGTCGGAATTAAATCTTAAGACTTACTGGTGAAATTCAATTGTGAAATTCAATGGTAAAATTCAAAGTTGGCATTAAATGACACAATTCAATGGTGAAATTCAATGGTAAAATTCAATGGTGAAAATCAATGGTGAAATTCAATGTTGGAATTAAATGGTAAGATTCAGTGGTAAGATTCCATGGTGAAATTCCATGGTGAAATTCCATGGTGAAATCCAAAGGTGAAATTCAATGGTAATATTCAATGAAAGATGTGTAGTGGTCTGCAGTGACCTCTCAGGCAAGGAGCCGCATAGACAGGTAGGTGTGGGCAGTGTGTTGATATCAGGGGGCATAGGTGGTGTAATGGCTAGCACACTGGCCCGGAATGCATAGAGATGTGGGTTCGAATCCCAGTCTAGGCACAATATTTCCCATTTTAATCACCCCCACGACAGACGTAAATATCCAAATGCAATGGTGAAATTCCATGGTAAGATTCAATGGTGAAATTTAATGATGAAATCCAATGGTAAAATTAAATATGTTGGAATTAAATGGTAAGATACAATGGTGGAATTCAAGGGTGAAGCAAACAAAATGACATGAATTGCTGTTTGTGGGACTTTCTGGAACACGGTGGATTGTGCCTAATGACAAGAACCTCTCGAGTTCCCGTTCCGGAAACCTTTCCGCACCCTTGACGTCACTTCCTGTCAATAAGATCAGTTGATCATTAGCAGATGTCACTTCGCATGGACCACTTCCCGCGAAAGACGGCAGCGCCCTCTGGCGGCAGTGGAAGCTGGGGAGAGTTGGGGAGAGCACCGCCTAGCGTGGCCGGGGTCTAGTTAGCTGACACCAGACAAGGCAACTTTGTGAATGTGTGTCGGTAGTTGGTTGGTTTTTGGAGTTTTACATCCTGGCAACATCCAAGGTCATATCAGGATGGGTACTGACTTGTGACATTGTGCACTCATGGCAACTTTATAGTGATTCTGCACTGGGAGACCAGGCCACCAGCACCATGACCCGATTATCCCACTCAGTCACATTATCCTGACACTGAGCCGACCAGTCCTTGCCACGATCCAAATAATGCAGAGTGCCTGGCTAGGAGGCGACAAGTATAAATGTTGAAGTCATTGGTTTTACTCGACCAGGGTGGTATATGTGTGTGAGTGTGACTGTGGTTAGCCTGGAGAGCAGTGGGACGTAGCTCAGGCAGTAGAGTCTCCACCTGTGAATATGTGGGTCATGCAATCGATCCTGCTCACTGGACCCATTTGCAGTTTGGGCTATTTTCCGCTCCAACCGGTGGTCCACAACTGGTTCATCAAACCAATGTGCTGTCCTGTCTGTGGGAAAGTGCATATTTAACCCCTTTCTGCTTATTGGAAAGAGTAATCTGCGTAGCTCCAGCAGGTTTCCTCCAAAGAAAAGTCCCCTGAAATAAAATAGACCCCCATGATCTCATTTATTCCCCCTCCCCCTCCCCCTTCTGAATCTTGTTCAGATTGTAAAAGACACAGCTATTTATTGGCTATCAAATATAGTCATGTCTTCACAAGTGGAATTTTCTTTACTCATTCCATCCAATAGTTTGTTCGGGGTTGACATCCTGGCAATAGTTAACGTCATACCAGACCGACTTGTGACAGTACACACTCAGTTCAGTCACATTATCCCAACACTGAGCCAAACCAGTCCGTGTCCAATCCTAGTGATGCCGAGTGCCAGGCTAGGTAGCGACAAGTATCAATTTGGTAAGTTATTAGTTTGACTCAGCCGGGGTTGAGAACTCTCAATCTTCCGCACACGAAGCCCCCAGCTCTTAACAAATTGGAACACCACGTCGGGTCCCATGCAATAGTCGTTGATCGATGTAAAAGCACCGCAATATCAAACTGATGGGTGATAATACCGCCCACCACCATCCTCCATTTACAGAAACAGGGCGCGGTGGCCGAAACAGTAGAGCGCGGGCCTACCGTGTGAGAGATCGAGAGTTTAGATTGCAGTGGAGTCAAACCAATGAGTTATCAAATTCATACTTGTCACTTCCTAGCCTGGTGCTCTGTATTAATAGGATAGGGCAAGGACTGGTGGGCTCAGTATCAGGATAATGTGACTGAGTGGTATATGGTATCGGCGGCTTGATTTCCCAGTGGGGCATCATTATAAAAATTGCCTGGAGTGCGCACCGTCACAAGTCGGTACCCATCGTGGTATGACCTCAGATGTGGCTAGGACATAAAACAACAAATAGGCAAGCCACCACCTGCTTGCCGCACTCAGACTGATATCGGTGGTGGACAGTTGAGGTGGCCAACTAGACTTCCGGTTGCTTTGCTTGTAACAGTCCTCATATGACCTTAAATGTTGCCAGGACATAAGACAACAACAACCAACCAACCTCGCTTATAACTGAGGCGTAAAGATGACCTTAGATGATATCAGGACGTAACACTCCAACAACCAATCAACCTCGCTTTAAACACAGGATGCAAAGATTACCTTAGATGTTGCCAGGATGCAAAACTCCAACAACCAATCAACCTCACTTGAAACACAGGGCGCAAAGATTACCTTGGATGTTGCCAGGATGCAAAACTCCAACAACCACTCAACCTCACTTGAAACACAGGGCGCAAAGATTACCTTAGATGCTGCCAGGATGCAAAACTCCAACAACCAATCAACCTCGCTTGAAACACAGGGCGCAAAGATTACCTTGGATGTTGCCAGGACACAAAATTCCAACAACCAATCAACCTCGCTTGAAACACAGGGCGCAAAGATTACCTTAGATGTTGCCAGGATGCAAAACTCCGACAACAATCAACATTGCTTGTAACACAGGGCACAAAGATTACCTTAGATGTTGCCAGGACGCAAAACTCCAACAACCAATCAACCTCGCTTGAAACACAGGGCGCAAAGATTACCTTGGATGTTGCCAGGATGCAAAACTCCAACAACCAATCAACCTCGCTTGTAACACAGGGCGCAAATATTACCTTAGATGTTGCCAGGACACAAAACTCCAACAACCAATCAACCTCGCTTGAAACACAGGGCGCAAAGATTACCTTAGATGTTCCCAGGATGCAAAACTCCAACAACCAATCAACATCACTTGAAACACAGGGCGCAAAGACCTAATTCTGAGATCCAGGCTGGAAGTGGAACTTTGTTCCCCTGTCACCAGGGTGGAGCACTGAGAAGATGGTATCCAATTGGCTCACAGTTGAAGACACCACATTTATGGCCCTGTCACACTACGACGTATGACGCCAGCGCGTGTGTAACGTGTTGAAATAAAAATAAAATTCAAATAGGTCGGAATTCGCTGAACTTTTCATGCTGCGGGCGGTCTGAGGAATGTACAAAGCGTACGCAGAGCGTATGGCTGGCATATGGCTAGCGTATGCATGGCGTATAGCGACATATACAAAATGTATAGCGACATATACTCAGCGTGCTGGGACATGTAGTGACGGTTGGATGTGACAATTCCAGCGTATGAGTAATGTATGCCGACGTATGGCAATGTACGCCTAGTGTGTCGACGTGTGCGTAGCGTGTGCATAATGTATTCATAAATTTGTCCATAACGTTAACAAATTTGGCAGTACATTGGCATTCATCAAACTTTTCATCGGCAAAGTACACACAACGTACACACAGCATATGTAACATATGCAGAACGTATCTCTGACCTATTGCTAGCATATGAGAGCGTTCATATGCCTCGCAAAATGTTTGCAAAATGTTTGCAAAACACTCATATATGCTCACGCTACACTGACCAATGTTATGCGCATTACTCCATCGCTAGAAGTATGGCGTATACGTTAAGTATGCTGGAGATATGGCAGGCACATGTTCGAAGTATGTTAGGAGTATGTTATGCATCCATTGGCAGTATGCGGACTGCATGTTCCCATCGGCTGAACGTATGGCTAACGTGCAGCAACATATTCAAACTTATCCCTAACATACTCCCAACATATGCCAATGTATCCCGAATGGACACACAGCATACGTTCAACGTACGAGCCAAATGTTGACACACAATGGAAATTTTGAGCATGCACACAATTTTTCTCAGCCTCGATGCACGGCGATGTAAGGCAACGTATAACGTACCCGGAACGTACTCGATGTATGCCCAATGTATGCATACCATATGATGATGTACGCCGATGTGTTGGTCAAAAATCACATACGTCAGCATACGCTAAGGCTATACATTGTAGTGTGACAGCCCCTTTAGGAGACTCAGAGTTGGCAAGGTGGTGGACATAGGTGGTCAGGATGGGCTCTTGATAGACCAACAACTTAGACTTAAAGGTGCATAGTCCGATACTTTTGAGTTTCCGCCATTGAATGAGATGAATATGATTCTTATAATCGACTGGAATTGAACCATCTGTGGGAAAGCCACCACAGACTCATGCTACTTTCCTTCATTGTAGTGAGTTCTTATTAGCCTATCTACACCACTCAAACCGGCAGCCGTCGACTTTACAATAGTCTTCAGCAGAAACCGGTTTATTGCTTGGTTGGTTGTTGGAGGTTTATGTCTTGACAACATCTAAGGTCATATCAGGAAGGGTAATTAGTGATCAGGGTAGTATCAATTGGTTTGACTCGACTGGGAACGGAACTCCCGACCTCCCGCACGCGAGGCCTGCGCCCTACCGATTCGGCCACTGCGCCCAGTACTCTTTTTTTTGGGTCCATTAGTTGTTTAAGCAGGGGAAATTTCAGTCATAGACGACTGGTCTTCCTCATTCCACTGCTGGTCGATAGAAAGCATGAGCCTACACTTTTACCGAACCAAGGGATTTTTAACCTCCCACACCAGATAGACATGGTATGAGAGCAACCGGCCTTTGATGACGCTGTAAGTTATACACAGCAGTGGAAATCCAAATTGGCAGAGCTAGGGGCATGGGGAATCGAACCCATGACCCTCAGATTAGGAGTCTGACCTACAAAAAAGTCAGACACTCTAACCACTCCACCACAGATTAACAGCTATAAGTTTTACAGGCCGATGGTTTTGAGTTTCGGCCATTCTATGAGATGAATATATTAGGTTGATTGTTATAACCGACTGTACTTTTGGTTTGAAGTAACTTCTATTATAAATGTGCGACTTCGTAGAAATTTGAAGTGAAAACATGATGAATTAATTTGGGTGTGAGCGTCAACATTCTGAAGCCACACACTTGAAAGTAATAACGGGTTCTATTAAAATTGACTTATGCCTGGCACAGACCTCCCGTATACGATTCACGCGCTAAAACTGACTGCGCTTCACAACCCGACCCGTCCCGTTTCGCGACGTAAAACTGGCCGATTCATTTTTCGAATGTCTTGCGATTTGAGTTTTAAGCACTAAAACTGAGTTTTAAGTCGCGAATCGTAAGCATCAGTGTCTTAGGGGGGTCACACACCTAAAGACTGAAACCGATTAAAACTCAAACTTAGTCGCGAAACGGGCAGTTTTAGGTTTTATACGGGAGGTGTGTACCGGGCATTAGTATCTCCTTCTATCTATCAACAATAATAGAAGGAAGAGATACTAGCTCAATTAGTATCCCACGCAGAAACTGAGTTAACCAATCCTTGCTCGATCCTATTAATGCCAAGCGCCATGCTAGGTAGATAAAAGATTCACCCAGTACTTCTAGTACACGTGTGAAGGACAACGTAGTGTAAATAAGGGCGAAAATAGGTTTAGTATGGAACATGAAGTAGAAACTGTGGTTCCATGATCAAATGGCTGCATATATTACCACAGATTTGGTGAATTGGGAGAGAATGCAAAAATCCAAGATGGTGGCCATAGAACACCATCAATTTCAATTTTAAATCGTATTAGACTAGCTATTTTATTATATTTTTCAACTCAGAGGTAGCTGGTAAATATGAAGACACCTACAAAGAATACATGTTGCTTCTTAGATTGTGAAATTAGGCTCTCATTTCATTAACCCACTTTTTCGACCGTTTTTTTATATAAGGCTGGTATTCACCCGTGTACTGCGAGTACCGGGTGAATCCTTTATCTACATGCTAGGAAGTGACAAGTATAACTTTTCGAAGGCGTCGGTTTGACTCGACTGGGAATTGAACTTCCGATCTCCCGCACGGAAGGCCTGCGCTGTAACGATTCACTGACCGTGCCCAGTAGAAAGTACAAATAAGGGGACATGGGTAAAAATCTGCAAACATTTACATCAACATCACAAACTATGAAGGGACCATAAACAACAACTGGCGAATAGATACCGCGATGTGACCCAGCCCAGAACACATTCGATTGTGATCCCTAATTGTGAATACGTACGGATGTCTCAAGGCTCTTAGCCACCATCTTTAGGGTCACGTGGGCACGAAACACAAGATGGACGGCGAGCTAGGGATGCAGGCTTGTTTGGTTGGTTGTTGGAGTCTTACATCCTGATAACATTTAAGGTCATATCAGCAGATTGTTTTACATCCTAGAAACATCTAAGGTCATATCAGGACGGGCACCGACTTGTGATAATGCGCGCTACTGGTGACTTTATAGTGCTGCCCCACTGGAAAATCAGGCCGCCGGCACCATGACCCAATATCCCACTCAGTCACCTTATCCTGACACTGAGCTAACCAGACCTTGGGGTATCCTAACAGTAATAATGCCGCGCGCCAAATCACGAAGCCAAAAGTATCAATTTTGTAAGTCGTTGATTTGACTTGTCCGGGAATTGAACCCCTGATCTCCCGATTCGGCCACCGTGCCTGGTAGAAACACTAGTCAACATCGGCAAACAGTTACCTCAACATCACAAACTATGAAGGGACCATAAACAACAACCCGTGACCCAGCCCAGAACGCTGCTGCAAATTCGATCGTGATCCCTAATTGTGAATAAGCACAGTTGTCTCAGGCCTCTTAGCCACCATCTTTAAGGTCACGTGGACGGCGAGCTCGGGTTGCAGGGTTGTCTGGCTGGTTGTTGGAGTTTTATGTCCTGGCAAAATATAAGGTCATATCATGACGGGTATCGACTTCTCACCAGGCGCACACCTGGTGACTTTATAGTGCTGCCCCACTGGGAAACCAGGCCACCAGCATATCCCACTTATTCACATTACCCTGACTCTGAGCTAACCAGTCCTTGCCCTATCCTATTAATGCCAAGCACCAAGCTAAAGGCCCTGTCACACTACGACGCAACGACATCAGCGTAGGGAGAACATGAAAAAAGTCGAACTTCTCGGCGTAGTATGCAAATTTGGGCACAAGTTGAATGTGGATGCAGCATAGTTGACGAGGGGGTAACGTTGGTAAAGCATAGTGATAGCATCATTCAACGAGAGAGGACAACGTCATTACAGTCACGGAACGTTATGTACATTATTCCATTGCCAGAAGAATGTTATGTGATGTTACATACATCATGACACGGTGGCGAAATGCTGAACGTATGTTGGAAGTACATTCGGTGTACATTCTCCTGACGTTCTCCTGATGTTCCCATTACGCCGCGTGGACGTTTCCACCGGCGCTAATGTGGGTTGACGTAGTGGAACATAGTGGAACGTAGTGAGCAGCGTTTGACTAACATCCGTTTAATGTCATTGACATTCGCTGAACGTGTACAGAACGTACGGCGAACGTAAACCCTTATGTTTGAGTCACGTCGAAAGTTTTGAACAGGTCTAACGTCATTCTGACGTCATCATAACATAACCCAATGTACGTCAACGTAATGACGAAAAGTGACCACATCAGGCTCACGTTGGCTCGTTATGTCATAGTGTGACAGGGGTATAAGACGCAACAAATATCAATTTAATAAGCCATTGGTTTGACTCGACCGGCAATAGAACTCCCAACCTGCCACACTAGAGGCCTGTGTTCTACTGATTCAGCCACCGCGCCCGGTGTGGACGCAGGGTCTCGTCCCATCTCACGATAGCCATCACTCACTCTCCCAGCAGGGGGCGCAACTCTCCAAGCGGCTTTATGGCTTCGGCTATGAGAGACGTGCTATTAAGATGTACCCATAATGCCCCTCTGTGGACCGGATACGTTGTTCCGGTCGTAACTTCCGCCCCCGGGTCAGTGCACGTGAGTGGCCTACCTGAGCACTCACGCTCCAAGCGCCTATATATACTCTGAGGAAGATGATATGATCTCACTCTTCTAGCCGATGTCTGGTTAGGGTGCGATTGGACTGTGGGAGATCGGCTTCATCATCAAAGCATTGTGAGGTTGGAATTTGGGTAAGGCGGGGATGGGGTAGGTTTATTTGTGTGTTTTTTTGTTGTTGTTTTTTTGTGTTTTTTTTGGTAAAGTATTTATTCATCTGAGTATGACATTTGTCAGCGCCGGAGCACTGGTCTTCCGGCCATCTTACTATTGGAATTGACATTCTAAATAATCTAAGTTTGTATTAGTCACAGCACCGATCCTGTAGAATTAAGTGAGTGGCTCCTGCTGGATAATGTACAGCACCAGTCACTGCGGTTCATGCAAAAATGGCGAGCAACACCGAGTAGAAGGTGTATACTTGGGTCAACTCAAACAATCGTGGTGGGTTACATTTTTCTCTTATAAAACAAGCTAAGTTTATAGTTGACAAGACATTTTGTCTGTCTTATGTAATGTTCAATGTGTTTAAACAGATCGATAGTTGTGTAGGATGTTCGGTGTGTTGTTGGTTTGTTCATGATGGGTAAGGGTGGTGACAGGACAGAGGGGCCCATTGGGGTGGCTGGAAAGGTTCTTGTTGTCTTATGTCCTAGCGACATCCAAGGTAATGTCTTGCTATCACTTTGGAGTAAAGAGTGATGTGGGAGAAGAGGGTGTTGTGGAAGAGTGAGGTGTGTAGGAGAAGAGGGGACTGGGGATAACCGCGGAAGAAGGGGTTTGGGAGAAGAGGGGCTGATTCTAACCGTGGTGGAAGAATAACTGTGGGGGAAGAGTGGGTTAGCTCTAACCATGGAGTAAGAAGGGGTGTGGGAGAAGAGGGTCCCTTTTTAATCATGGAGTAAGGAGGGCTAAGCGGAAAGAGGGGATATGCCTATCTATAGAGGAGGAAGGGTGTGCGAGAAGAGAAGGGGGCTAGGCCTATCTATAGAGGAGGAAGGGTGTGGGAGAAGAGAAGAGGGGCTAGGCCTATCTATAGAGGAGGAAGGGTGTGGGAGAAGAGAAGAGGGGCTAGGCCTATCTATAGAGGAGGAAGGGTGTGGGAGAAGAGAAGAGGGGCTAGGCCTATCTATAGAGGAGGAAGGGTGTGGGAGAAGAGAAGAGGGGCTAGGCCTATCTATAGAGGAGGAAGGGTATGGGAGAAGAGAATAGGGGCTAGGCCTACCTATTGAGGAGGAAGGGTGTGGGAGAAGAGAAGAGGGTCTAGGCCTATCTGTAGAGGAGGAAGGGTGTGGGAGAATAGAATAGGGGCTGGGCATATTTATAGAGGAGGAATGGTGTGGGAGAAGAGAAGAGGGGCTAGATCTATTTATAGAGGAGGAAGGGTGTGGGAGAAGGGAAGAGAGGCTAGGCCTATTTATAGAGGAGGAATGGTGTGGGAGAACAGAAGAGGGGCTAGGCCTGTCTATAGAGGAGGAAGGGTGTGGGAGAAGAGAAGAGGGGCTAGATCTATTTATAGAGGAGGAAGGGTGTGGGAGAAGAGAACAGGGGCTAGGCCTATCTATATAGGAGGAATGGTATGGGAGAAGGGAAGAGGGGGTTAGCTCTAACCATGGAGGAATAAAGGGGGTGGCAAGAATAAGGGTTGGGGATAACCATGGAGGAGGATTGGTGCAGTGAGTCCCGCCTTGCACGATGTCTAGGGCGCCATCTGGTGAGCAATTATTGCCAGTGTGATTTAGGTGTGGCCGGGGAGGTGGGAGGGGAGGGGGTGGGGAGGGGGGGGGGGGGGCGAGGGGGGGGAGGGCGAGGGCGAAGGGGGGGAGGGGGATGGGAGTGGAGGGGAGGGGAGGGGGCGATGGAGGGGATGGGCGGGGGAGGGGGAGACGATGTGGGAGAGGGGAGGGGAAGGCGAGGGGGGATGGATGGGGAGGGGAGTGGGAGTGGAGCGGAGATGGAGGGGAGGGGGAGAGGGAGGGGGGACGGGGAGGGGAGATGGAGGGGGAGGGGAGAGATGGGAGAGGGAGGGGGATGGATAGATGGAGGGATGGTGAGAGGGAGGGGCGGGGGGGAGGAGGGGGGGGAGAGGGAGGGGGAGTCGGGGGGGGGGGGGGAGGGGGGGGGCGAGGGGCGAGGGGCGAGGGGAGGGGGGAGGGGAAGGAGGGAAGGGGGAGGGGTAGGACGGAGATGGAGGGGGATGGATGGGGATGGTCAGGTATGGGGGGATGGATGGGGAGGGGCGAGGGACAGGGAGGCGGAAGAGGGAGGGGAGAGAGGAGGGGGGAGAAGGAGGGGAGGGGAGGGGGAGGGGATGGGAGAGAGAATGACGGGAGGGGGAGAATGAGGGGGGGGGGAGGGGAGGGGGATGGGGAGAGGGAGGGGGAGAGGAGGGGAGAAGGAGGGGAGGGTAGGGGGAGGAGAGGGGAGAAAGAAGAACGGGGAGGGGGAGAAGGAGGGGCGGGGGAGGGGGAGACAGAGACCACACGCAGTACAAGACAGGCAGATTTAATGAGGCTCCAGGCATCTCCAGTTGCCGGGAGGCTACAGGAGCGGAACCTCCAGCAGGTAACAACATGTGCAGTTCACACGGCCCGCGGCACGAAGCCGGCGACATTTAATTGCTGAACTTTAACCGATCCCCGTAGATCAATTACGTGCGAAAAGGACGTGGGAAAAAGGGGAAAGTTGCCATCAAAGGGTAGAACATTGTGGACATTGAAGAAGGAGTGAGTGGAAGGTGTCGGTTCTTCGAGGTAGATAGTACGATGGTCTTCTTTGTGTATTATATATATTATATATATAGATATTATGTACTATATAATGTATTATGTGGATATAAAAAATGGTAGCCCCCTAATATTTCTTTCTAACCACAGTAGCTTCCATGTTATTCACTGTGGAGCGGGCATTCTCTCCTCCCCGCGTCCTCTACACCGTGAGCCAACTGTCAGTCTGCATACTTTCAAAGTTATATAATATATATAATAGGTTGATAGGTACAGGTAATTTACTTCAGGGTTAGGTAACTTCTATTTTAAATGGCTAACTTTTGATATATTTAAAATGTGCTGGTTCTTGTTGTACGTCCTAGCAACATCTAAAGCCATATCGTGACGGGTACCGACTTGTAACAGCGTTCACTCATGCTGACTTGATAGCGCTGCCCCACTGGGAAATCAAATCGATACAGCGCAGACTTCCCATGCGGAAAATCGGGTTTTTTGTTTGTTTGTTGTTGTTTTAAATCCTAGCAACATCTAAGGTCATATCAGGACGGGTACCGACTTCTGACAGTGCGCACTCATGGCGACTTTATAGTGCTGCCCCACTGGAAGACCAGGCCGCCAGCACCATGACCTGGTTTCCCACTCAGTCAAATTATCCTGACACCGAGCCAACCAGTCCTTGCCCTATCCTACTAATGCCAAGCGCCAGGCTAGGAAGCGACAATTATCAATTTTTAAGTTATTGGTTTGACTCGACCAGGATTCGAACCCACGATCCCACGATCTACCAGCACGCAGACAGACGCTCTAACTCATTCGGGCATCCCGTCTGGTCCCGGAAAATCGGTAGCTCGATTCCCAGTCGAAATCGGGTCATGGTGTTAGTGGCCTGATCTCACAGTGGGGCAGCACTATAAAGGCATCATTAGTCTCCACTGTCACAAGTTTGTACCCATCCTGATATGACCTTAGATGTTGCCAGGACATAACACTCCAAACAAACATGCACAGAAAGAAGCTCTTCGCATCCAGATCAGACACAGGAAGTGGATCTAAAAGCATCAGGATGCTTGCTCTCCAAGAAACCCACTTTAGCAGGCAGTGTAAGTAAACCAATCGATAAAGAGTGTTAAAAGGATTCATAAGTCAGTGCGAGACAAACACAAACAAAAGTTTCGATAATCTTTGAAAACAATAGATTCGATAATTTAAAACTAAGGAGTCGATAATTTAAGTTTGCAGTGATGTCATCCCATTTGTTGTGTTTGGTAAAAATCTTATATCTGCGCGCCTAAAGTTGCATAGTCTGATGGTTTTGAATTTCTGTATTTTTTCTGAGATAAATATATTAGATCGATCACTAGTATCTACTTTACATTAGTTCAAAGTTACTTTTATTTTAAATGGTAAACTTGTGAGATAGTTTAAGTGCAAACATGGAAAATTAGTTTTGGCATTCTCGCCAAAACTCTGATGCCATAGACTTCTGCAGTAATAGGTTGTGTTAAATTGACTCAGTATTGCCTTCTACGCAGAAACAAATGCTTAAAGTTGCATGGTCCGATGGCATATGAAAATTTGTCTTATTTTTGAGATAAATATATCAAATTGATCATTAGGATGTACTAATCATTAGTCCGGAGTGATTTTGATTAAAGATGATTAGTTTTGAAGTAATTTGAGCTGAAAGAACCAAAAATAATTTCGACAAGCTTGCCAAAAGTCTTGTTGCTATGACCTAAATGGTCATCTCGCGGTAACCACGTGATGTGAGATGACCTACTAATCTATGACCCTGCACAGCAGGCCTAAGGCCTACTTGGTTGGGGGGGGGGCTAATGGGGTCACGAGATTGGCCTAATTGGTTAATGGCCTTCCTGCATAATGGCTGTTTCAAGCTGAGTGTTCAAAGGGGTGATGTTATAAACTCACTGATTATTCTGTATATACTGTCCCAAATCATTAGCTAATACACCAGTATCTAAGTTGGATATATAGGATCAAATGTAAGTAGTTATTTTAATTTTGACTAAATTATATTTCATCGGACTATGCAACTTTAATAAGTGCATTATTATCTACGTTAGATATGTCAAATCAAATCTAAATAATTGGTTTGGTTTTGAAAATTGGATATTTCATCGGACTATGCAGCTTTAATCTGAATCCAAAAGACAAATAATATTCTAAGAACGTGTGGAAATAAGCAGCGCGCAAACGCATTGACAAGCTGTATTAGTTCCAGGGCTCGTGATTTTTGTTTGATGGATTATTTTGTTTATAAGGGGCAGTGGGAAGACAGCCGTTAATGGTTACACTGTTCCTACAATTTCTATTGTCGACAGAATAGTGTGTGTTTGTGGAATAATGTATAGAAATTGTGTTTTGTTTGTTTGTTTCTCGTTGTTTTACATCCTAGCAACATCTACGGTCATCTAAGGTCATATCAGGACGGGTACCGACTTGTGACAGTGCGCACTCATGGCAAATTTATAGTGTTGCCCCACTGGAAAATCAGGCCACCAGCACCATGACCTGATATCCCACTCAGTCACATTATCCTGACACTGAGCGAACCTGTCGTTGCCATATCCTAGTAATGGTGATCGCCAGGCTAGGGAGTGACAAGTATCAATTTTTAAGTCATTGGTTTGATTCGATCAGGGTTCGAACCCGCGATCCCATGGTCTACCGACACGGGAGACGGACGCTCTAACTCATTCGGCCATCCCGTCTGGTCTAGAAATTGTGAATACAAAATGTCTTAAATGTCTGTCTTAAAAATGTCAAGCGGCATAATCGGATCAAAGGATCACATTGTCAAAATCAAAAGAAAGGGACTGATCTAGATTTGACCCCGTTTGTTGAACCTACATATTGGTGTGCTCATGCACACCAATATGGTAGCCCCCTAATATTTCTTTCTAACCACAGTAGCTTCCATGTTATTCACTGTGGAGCGGGCATTCTCTCCTCCCCGCCTCCTCTACACCGTGAGCCAACTGTCAGTCTGCGTACTTTCAAAGTTATATAATATACATAATAGGTTGATAGGTACAGGTAATTTACTTCAGGGTTAGGTAACTTCTATTTTAAATGGCTAACTTTTGATATATTTAAAAATGTGCTGGTTCTTGTATGATGAATAGCGCGATGGTTTTGAGTGTCTGTAATTTTTATGAGATAAATATATTAAATGCATCGGCAAAATCTAGCTTATTTTAATTTGAAGTAGCTTTTAATGGCTGACTTTAAATGGCGCGTGGCGTTCTCTGTGGCGGAGTTGTTAGAGTGTCTGACCTTTTTCTAGGTCAGACTCCTAATCTGAGGGTCGGCGGTTCGATTCCCCGTGCCCCCATCTCTGCCAATTTGGATTTCGACCGCTGTGTATAACTTACAGCGACATCAAAGGCCGGTTGCTCTCATACCATGTCAATGTGGTGTGGGAGGTTAAAAATGCCTTGGGTCGGTAAAAGTGTACGATCGGGCTTTCTATCAATGAACTGTCTAATCGTGAAAATAAGCCTGTTCAGACTTGGTCGCAATGCTTGCATTGCGTTTGATTCGCAGTGAAGGAGGAGTACCCCCCCCCTCCCCGCCCCCTTGCCTTGTCCGCCACCGACCGTTGGGTTGCATAACCCCCCCCCCCCCCCCCCCCCCTGCTCCTCCCTCCTTATAAGCTGCTTCCCAGCCTTCCCTGTCCACTCGGCCTCCTCGCCCTGCCAGACACACTACACAACCAATTTTCCATGATAGGCAGTATAAATCTTTAAAAAAAACAAAAAACTGTTTGAAGTTCAAACAGGTGAAATTAATTTTGGTAAGCATGCCAAAACTCTGACATGGTAGGGTTCTGCTGTAACAGGTTCTATTCAATTAAAGTATTCCATTCTGTGTGGTGACAAATGCTTAATAAGTACATTAGTATCTAAGTTAGACATGTGGAATCAAATCCAGATAAGTTCTGCGGTAACAGGCTCTATTGAATTGACTCAGTATTCCCGATATCTGATATGAAATGCTTAGAAAATACATCAGTGTCTAAGTTAGATATGTAGAATCAAATCTAGATAATTGGTTTGGGTTTGAAAATGTGATGTTTCATCGGACTATGCAGCTTTAAAGTTGCACAGTCCGATGGTTTTGAATTTCTGTATTTTTTCTGAGATAAATATATTAGATCAATCACTACTATCTACTTTACATTAGTTCAAGGTTACTTTTATTTTAAATGATAAACTTTTGAGATATTTTGAATGCAGACATGGAAAATTAGTTTTGGCACGCTTGCCAAAACTCTGACACCATAGACTTCTGCAGGAACAGGTTTTGTTAAATTGACTCAGTATTGCCTTCTACGCAGAAACAAATGCTTAATAAGTGCATCAGTATGTAAGTTAGATATGTAAGATCAAATCTAGATAATTTGATATTTCAGCTTTAAGGAAACATAAAATGTCAATTTAATAGAAGTATTGCTGGTGAAGTTTATGATCGGTTGGGTGTTGGAGTTTTACATCCTGGCAACATCTAATGTCATATCAGGACGGGTACCGTCTTGTAACACTGGACACTCATGGCGACTTTGCAGTGCTGCCCCACTGGGAAATCAGGCTGCCAGGACCATGATCTGATAATCCCAGTCAGTCACATTATCCTGACACTGAGCTAACCGGCCCTTGCCTTATCCTACTAATGCCAAGCACCAGACTAGGTAGCTACTGTAATGTATGTGTGCATGCATACTAATCAGCCCACGGTCATGCATCCGATTCACCCTGAAATACAAAATGGCTAACCATACAACACAACCATCCCACCTAGTCACAGTCCTGAAGGGTCCAGGGGTGTTCTGGCACACTGGTGTACTATCTAAGGACAGGGCGTGGGTGAAAGGATGCTGTAACAAACCACAATGGGACGATATCCTCTCCCACAGGCCTGTATGTCATCTGGGTAGATGTACATAGTAGGCTAAGTTATCATATACAGGTTAGGAAAAAACTTTGAAAATTCAAAAAAACTAATATAGAAACTACTAACACCCAAAACCGCAGAAGGTTGGCCCGAGAAAGATCAGGTAAACACTCCTGAGTGTGGGACCAGACCAATCCAGTATCACAGCTGTCCAGCATTGAAAACAAGCACCCTCACGGGAGCTTATATGTTATGGGCAGAATAAAAAACTTGCCACAAAAAAAACACCAAAAACCAAACAAAAACTCCCTCCCCTCCACACAGGAAGCCTTCGCTCCACCGATTCGGCCACCGGGTCCGGTGATATACAGGTAGGGCTTGACTGGACTCATGCTGGAGGAACCATCAATACCCCTAGCATCTTCATATTGTAGAATTCGGCGATATTTGGGGGGGGGGGGGGGAATTATGGCGAACAAGGACTCCAGGAGTGAGGATGAGTCCCTCTGGTAGAAGCATGGAGGAGATGGGATGGCCAAATGAGTTTAGACCGTCCGGCTCCTGTGTTGGTAGATCGTGGAATCGTGGGTTTGAATCCTGGTCAAGTCAAAGCAATGAGTTAAAAATGTATACTTGTCGCTTCCTAGCCAGGCACTCGGTATTAGTAGGATAGGGCAAGGAGCAGTGGAATGAGCAAGACCAGTCATCTGCGACTGAAATTTCCCCCGCTTAAACAACTAATGTACAAAACAAAAAAAAGGGTAGTTGTAAAGACATACAAAAGATATCTCTGTACACCAGGGCGGACGCTGATGACAACCTAGGGCCAGAACCCCAGATGGGCATGTGATATGTCATGGCCCACAAACGGGGCTGCCCCAAGGGAGAAACCTGAACCACCCTCAGTAGATAACAAACAACCACAAACCATCAAAAACAGAGACTTCCGATCTGAAAACATACAACAATATATATGTAGAAAAAGGAGACCCTGAAAACACCCTGGGGCAAAACCCCAGAAGGGCATGTGATAGGTCACGACCCACAAACTGGGTTGCCCCAAGGGGATAATCTGGACCACCCTCAGTAGATAATGAACAGCTACAAACTATGTACATGCCTATAAATGTAGAGTAGGCTATTTCATAAGTAGTAGTACAACAAAAACCAAAAAACCAACAAACTAATATACTATTCGCATCCACTACAAGGGTGATCAGAAAATAAAACCAATTATACCTACACTTAGAACTAAAACCATTAGCTATCTAATGGTCCTTCCCTATTTCGGATCGACCTTGGATAGCCAAACCCAACACAAAACAAGCTCAAACATCTACGAGCCAAGAACACACTTAACTACGCCTAACAGCTAGCTACCTAGCAGTCTTTCCTTATTTCGGATCAACCTAGGATAGCCAACCCCAACACAAAACAAGCTCAAACATCTACAGATACTAAATAATCACCATGTACCAGCTACTGTGTGAGAAACAAAAACATCTTATCACCTCCTGCTGTGTGATAAGATTAAACCACTACTACAACTGGCCAGTATTGAAAACAAGCCCGAGCACTCAAGCTTACATTCTAAGGACAGTATAAACACAGCATGAAAAAAAGCGCACAAAATAAACAAAAAACAATTGGTCACTGGGCCAAAGAGGAGGGTGAGCCCAGAGGGGCGGCAGCAAAGGTGAGAGGGCAGTTATGGGCGAGTGGCCACTAGGGCAGACAGAAGGGCAGGCCCAGGAGGCAGGACATGGCGCGGATGTAGTTGCGTGTGATGGGTTATCTCTACTAGGCTGCATCATATTTGTGTATGATAGGTTGTCGCTACTTATTGGCATATTGAGTGTGCCTGGCTTGGAGTTGTACTGCAAACTGTATATGAGACCAAAGCCCCGTTCACACACACAACTTTAGGCCGAACTAGATAAGACAAACTACATGAGACAAACTAGGCGCGAAAGTGTGTCGTGTCCACACATGCAGTACTTGGGGCAGTTTAAGTCGGAAATCGATATCTGCGCATGAGCAAGTTCATACTAACCACCGCCACTTTCGGTTAGTCAACGTCACCACGAGAGAGTGTGGGTTCGACCTAGATATGTATAGACTGAGTCGTATTGTTTTGGAATGGTCAAATCTTCTGCTGGGCAGTGAAAACCTAAAAATAAATGATGACAAAAATATCTGTGTACAGCTAGCGGTTTCATAGACCAAGTTATATAATATGCGCTTTTGATCGACCGGAAAGTCAACAAACTCAGGTCTTGACTGCACATGCATGTCAAGTGCTTAAGCTGCCTCAAAGTAGCTTTTTGGATTTTGAATTCGGCTCAAAAACTCTCCTAGCATGCGAATCAATGTTATAATTGTGAATCATTCTTTAACAACAATATTTAATCTCAGAGCGCTTTTCAAACTCCAAATTCCTAACAGCGTGATGTTTACTCGCCGGCTCAGCTGTCGTGATGTCACAGCGTCTGGCTGACAGTCACGTGGTCAGGCTCTAATGGGACGCATCTCGTCTTAAGTCTAAGCTGGCCAAGCCCCTGAGAGATCTCGCAGATTCTCGCAGATTCTCGCAGAGTCTTGTTAGCGCAGAGCGAGTTGGCACTGGGTGGGGGAGTGGGGTGGTGATGGGGGGTGTGGGTGTGGGGGTGGGGGGGTGGCTGCTGGCAAGGAACTATATGTGTCTCTCCTGAAAACTGGTCACCATGGGATGGGATTTTAAAACATGAATAATAAAACGTCCTACTTATTTGTTTCCTTATACTTTTCATATACATGTTCGATTTGATGCAAGAAATAAGGGAAATAAAATAAACTGCGCGCAACTTTGGTCTTTTTAGTTATGAAGTGTTTTAGTACAAAATAAACCCCCATTTTACAGTCAGCCATTTGTAACATGACATATGGGACATCATTGGATCCTTACTAACATCTTGTATTGCATTGATATATAAAAAAAACCAGTTCCATGATCAAAGGGAAGTATTTATTAACATGTATCATGCTTACATTTTAAAAGGAATTATTTGATGTCTTCAGAAATAACATTACAAATTTCCATCACAGATGTAACGAGTGGCTTCTGGGTCCCCCGCAAATATTGTACAAAAGCACGACTGGGAATTACTTTTTTTTAAATCAATATAAGCACTACATATTTCTGTATATTATGCCATGATTAATATGATTCTTGGTATGAAATTATGTACTTCTGCTTAGATTTTTATTAAGCAGACTGTGTGGTGTCCTAAACATGTGTTACATCTGAGCAACACATGTTATACTGCCATACGACATAGCTTAATCACAGACTACACCTTTATTTGTTATCTCATCAGTTTATATTTTACATAGATGTAAGGAGGAGGTTTCCAGCTTTCATTTACAACCAAGAAATGTTAAAAATTCAATTATTAAATGTTAACTCTCCATTTGACATTTCTGACCAGTTTTCAGGAGAGTGACCCATATATATACCGTCAGAGGGCAGCACTGGCAGGTCGACTTCTCAGGTTAAGCTATGGCACCTTACGAGATTGGGGGGGGGGGGGGGGAGACCTATGCGGCCTCAGAACTAGCTCTGACCCAGGCTCCCCCTCCCCATCCATCCCCCTTCCGCTCCTGTCTCCCTCCCTCTGCCTCCCTTCCTTCCCTCCCCGTCCTCCTCCACCCCCTCCCTTCCCCCTCCCCCTCCTCCATCCTGCCCCTTCCTCTTCCCCCTCGCCCCCTTTCTTCCCTCCCCTTCCCCCTACATCCCTCGCTCCTTTCTCTTCCCCCTCGTCCCCTCTCTTCCCCTCCCTATGCCTCCCATCCCCTCCCTTTCCCTTTCCCCCTCGCCCCCCCCCTCCCTTCACCTGTCTCCGCCTCCTTTCCACCTCGTTCCCCCTTCTTCCCTCCCCTTCACCATCCACCCCTTCACTCTCTCCCCCCTCCCCCGCCGCCTCCTTTTCGACCTCCCTTCCCCTTCCCCTTCACCTTCACTTCTCCCTTTCATCCCCTCCCTTCCCCTCCCCACCCTCTCCTCCTCTCCTCACTCTCCTCCCCATAACCCTCTCTTTCCGCATCCTGCCTCTCCCGGCCCCCCTCCCCTTCGTTCCCCATCCTTTCGCCTCCATTCCACTCTCCCTTCCCCCCCTCCCTGCCCCTGCCTTCCACTTCTCTCCCCCCCTTCTCCTCCCTCCTCCTTCCCACCCCCTTCCTCCCCCTCCCTTCCCCCTCCCCCTGTTTTACCCCTTCCTCCCCTCCGCCCTCCCTTCCCCCTCTATCACCCTCCCCTACCACCTCCCTACCACCCCTACCCTCCCCTACCTCTCCCTACCCCCCCCCTCCCCCTCCCTCTCCTCCTTCCCCCCTCCCTTCCTCCTCACTCCCCTCCCTCCCTCTCCCTTCCCGCTTCCCCCCCCCCTCCCTCCGCCTCCCCTCCCACCCCCTCCATTCCCCCTCCATTCCCTTCCCCTACCATCCCTACCCTCCCCTACCCTCACCGCCCCCCTCTTCTTCCCCCTCCCACTCCTTCCTCCCCTCTTCTCCCTCCCTTCCCCTACACCCTAACCAACTTTAAGCGAGAGCAATTTCAATCACGGACAATTCGCCTTCCTCAATCCACTGCTCCTTGCCCTCCCCTAGTAAAACTGAACGGAAATATCCTGGAAATATGCGGTTTTGTCAGCGTACATAACAATGTCTACAAACTTTTAACCCTTCGGTTTGACTCGAGCCAGGGGTTGAATCATATAACCGACCACGCGGGAAACGAAGCCCTCAACCCATCCAGTCATCCCGTCTGGCTCGCACCTAGTTTCGCGGGTAGTTATACCCTTCAAGTTAGAAGTAGCTGGGACATAAAAGAACCAACCAACCCAACCCTTCAAGTTTGAACCCAGAGCGAGGCGCTAACTGTACCCGGATAGTTTAATGGCCGCCATCCACATTCCGCACCTGTTGGGTTGAGACATAGATCCTTTAGGTCCTGTTGATGTTCAGTTGGTGCAGACAACTTAATGGCCTCCGCAGGTAGCAGCGTCATTACTGATGCCGGACACTGACCCCACACGTCCGCAAAGGTCACCAGTTGGAAAGTAGGTCAAGGTCAGAAACCAATGGCAGGTAGGTTGGTTGGTTTGTTGGTTGTTGGGGGTTTTACGTCCTGGATATATCTAAGGTCATATCAAAAGGGGTACTGACTTGTTGGTTGGTTGTTGGTGTTTTATGTCCTGGAAATATCTAAGGTCATATCAGGACGGGTACCGACTTGTTGGTTGGTTGGTTGTTGGGGTTTTACGTCCTGGAAATATCTAAGGTCATATCAGGATGGGTACCGACTTGTTGGTTGGTTGGTTGTTGGGGTTTTACGTCCTGGAAATATATAAGGTCATATCAAAAGGGGTACTGACTTGTTGGTTTGTTGTTGGGGTTTTACGTCCTGGAAATATCTAAGGTCATATCAGGACGGGAACTGACTTGTTGGTTGGTTGTTGGGGTTTTATGTCCTGGAAATATCTAAGGTCATATCAGGACGGGTACCGACTTGTTGGTTGGTTGGTTGTTGGGGTTTTACGTCCTGGAAATATATAAGGTCATATCAGGACGGGTACTGACTTGTTGGTTGGTTGTTGGGGTTTTAGGTCCTGGAAATATCTACGGTCATATCAGGACGGGTACCGACTTGTTGGTTGGTTGTTGGGGTTTTATGTCCTGGAAATATCTAAGGTCATATCAGGACGGGTACCGACTTGTTGGTTGGTTATTGGGGTTTTACATCCTGGAAATATCTAAGGTCATATCAGGACGGGTACCGACTTGTTGGTTGGTTGGTTGTTGGGGTTTTATGTCCTGGAAATATCTAAGGTCATATCAGGACGGTAACTGACTTGTTGGTTGGTTGTTGCTATGGTTGCTTCATTGCTATGTACCCACTGTACACCCACCTGCTCAAATGGTTATGAACATTTCCCGAATGAGGTACTTTATCATATGAAGAGTTCAGGCACAAAACCCTGTAAATGCCATTCCAAAAATTGAGATAAACATTGGAATCACACCTTCAAAAAGTTAATTTCAGTATATTCCTATTTTTTTGTTAATTGCTCCAGAACCAGTTCTTCAAATCCAAGGTGGAAATAGAGGGAAGTAAAATTACTTTCAGGCAAATTATTTTAATTTTCAGTCAATCTTTGCATCGGCTTTTACAGGGTTTTGCGCCTGAACTCTTCATATGCGGAAATCTTTGTCTGAGCACCGCCGTGAATATGGCCTATGCTGCCGACACGGCATAAAGAAATGACCAATCAATCAATTTTCTGAGCACACTACACATAACACGCGATATTTCTTTCCCTCAGCGTAAAGCACAAACACATTTTAGAATCGTCCAAACATCTGGACTGTGTCGCCTCCAGTAAATAATCTTAGCTATGTTTTGTGAGTTAACTTTTGCTGTCATTTAACAGAAATTTAAGCAGTTCCAAATTGCATGAAAGATGAAGTGCGCTGTCGTCAGAGACCAGTGTTGTTGTTTGTTTGTTGTTGTTTTACGTCCTAGCAACATCTAAGGTCATATCAGAGGCCAGTGTGATGGTTCAGTATCAGGGTAATGAGACTGAGTGGGATATGTTGGCACGGTGCATTTGGTTTGATGGGGCAGTATCAGAATAATGAGATTGAGTCAGATATTAGGTCATGGTGCCTTTGGGTTGTTGGTTCCAAATCAGGATATTGAGACTGAGTGGGATATTAGGGCATGGTGCTTTTTTGTAAAATTCTCCGATTAAGTGTATATTGAATATCGAGATGGCTAAATAAGAAACAGTACTCCCTTTATAATCCTCAAACCTGGGGAGGGAAGCAATGCCCCTTTAAGTTTAAGCACAATCCCTCCCCCTTATCTCACCCAGCCACAAGGTCAGCACAGGTTATGTAATCCCAGATAACTAGGTGGTAGCCAGAGCTGGGTGGGAGGGGGGTGAGTCCTTAAAGCAGCCAATGGTGAACTATGTTAGGGAGAGATCATGCGGGCTAGGCGGGACTGGTGTGCATGAGTGTAATAGCCAATAAGAAGGTCTATAGCATCCACTGTTGCATGTATCTAAAAACATATATAAACTGAATAAATATAAGCAATCAGTCTATTATCTACTTACACTTCTGCTGGTGCTGAACTCGGATCGCGTGTTGTGTCGCGTGTCATATCTACTATGGGGTAAGCTCTAGCATGTCATTTATCTAGTACAGACATGAAAAGGTGAACTTTGAATCATACGCCTTATGCAGGATATTATGCCTTATGCAGGATATTATTCCTTATGCAGGACACTCTGCCTTTGCAGGATATTAGGGCAGTCTAGCCTTGTTGAGCAGTACAGCTAATAAAATGAGTGAAAATAATGAAAGTAACCATAACCTTCGTGTACCACCTAGAAGGATCAGCCATCAATAGCATTTAAACGCCGGCATATATGACATGCAGGGACCCGCAAATACAGGATTTCATATTTTGTCTGATGGTTCAATATTAGAATAATGAGACTGAGTAGGATATTAGCTCATCGCATTTTACCTATGATGGTTCAGTATCATGATAATGAGACTGAATGGGATATTAGGGAATGGTGCCTTTTGTTTGCTGGTTCCATATCAGGATAATGAGACTGAGTGGGATATTACTATTACGGCATGGTGCCTTTCGTCTGATGGTTCAGTATCAGAATAAGGAGACTGAGTAGGATATTAGGCCATCGTGTTTTAGCTATGATGGTTCAGTACCAGGATAATGAGACTGAGTGGAGTATTAGATCATGGTGCATATGGTATGATTGTTCAGTACCAAGACAATGTTATCAATCCGTACGTGACCTGGAATGACCTCAGATGCTCTTCGGCTGTAAAACCCCGAGACAAAAAATCAATCTAGGAGCTAACTCATATATTGCAGTAGGATAGACCGACAACATTTTCCCTATAGCAAGAAGGCGACATGATTGATAGAGTCACAATGAGGCAATATAACCAAGATGGCTGATGCCATATTCCTGGCCCTTAAAGATGATCACAAGGCTGCATAGTCAGGTGATCACAAGGCCGCGCAGTCAGGTGATCATAAGGCTGCATAGTCAGGTGATCATAAGGCTGCATAGCCAGGTGATCACATGGCTGCATAGTCAGGTGATCACAAGGCCGCATAGTCAGGTGATCATAAGGCTGTATAGTCAGGTGATCATAAGGCTGTATAGTCAGGTGATCATAAGGCTGCATAGTCAGGTGATCATAAGGCTGCATAGTCAGGTGATCATAATCCTGCATAGTCAGGTGATCATAAGGCTGCATAGTCAGGTGATCATAAAGCTGTATAGTCAGGTGATCATAAGGATGCATAGTCAGGTGATCATAATGTTGCATAGTCAGGTGATCATAAGGCTGAATAGTCAGGTGATCATAAGGCTGCATAGTCAGGTGATCATAAGGCTGCATAGTCAGGTGATCATAATGCTACATAGTCAGGTGATCATGAGGCTGCATAGTCAGGTGATCATAAGACTGCATAGTCAGGTGATCATAATGCTGCATAGTCAGGTGATCATAATGCTACATAGTCAGGTGATCATAAGGCTGCATAGTCAGGTGATCATAATGCTGCATAGCCAGGTGATCATAAGACTGCATAGTCAGGTGATCATAATGCTGCATAGTCAGGTGATCATAATGCTACATAGTCAGGTGATCATAATGCTGCATAGTCAGGTGATCATAATGCTGCATAGTCAGGTGATCATGAGGATGCATAGTCAGGTGATCATAAGACTGCATATTCAGGTGATCATAATGCTGCATAGTTAGGTGATCATAATGCTGCATAGCCAGGTGATCGTAAGGCTGCATAATCAGGTGATCATAAGGCTGCATAGTCAGGTGATCATAAGGCTGCATAGTCAGGTGATCATAAGGCTGCATAGTCAGGTGATCATAATGCTGCATAGTCAGGTGATCATGAGGTTGCATAGTCAGGTGATCATAAGACTGCATAGTCAGGTGATCATAATACTGCATATCCAGGTGATCATAAGGCTGCATAGTCAGGTGATCATAATGCTGCATAGCCAGGTGATCATAAGGCTGTATAGTCAGGTGATCATAATGCTGCATAGTCAGGTTATCATAAGGCTGCATAGCCAGGTGATCATAAGGCTGCATAGCCAGGTGATCATGAGGCTGCATAGTCAGGTGATCATAATGCTGCATAGCCAGGTGATCATAAGGCTGTATAGTCAGGTCATCATAATGCTGCATAGTCAGGTTATCATAAGGCTGCATAGCCAGGTGATCATAAGGCTGCATAGCCAGGTGATCATAATGCTGCATATTCAGGTGATCATAAGGCTGTATAGTCAGGTCATCATAATGCTGCATAGTCAGGTCATCATAATGCTGCATAGTCAGGTGATCATAAGGCTGCATAGTCAGGTGATCATAAGGCTGCATAGCCAGGTGATCATAAGACTGCATAGTCAGGTGATCATAATGCTGCATAGTCAGGTGATCATAATGCTGCATAGTCAGGTGATCATAAGACTGCATAGTCAGGTGATCATAATGCTGCATAGTCAGGTGATCATAATGCTGCATAGTCAGGTGATCACAAGGCTGCATAGTCAGGTGATCATAAGGCTGCATAGTCCGATAACAACTTCAAATTGTTGAAAGCAAAACACTTAACTAGATTTGAATGTACATATCTAACTAGATCTGAATGTACATATCTAACTAGATTTGAATGTACATATCTAACTAGATTTGAATGTACATATCTAACTAGATTTGATTGTACATATCTAACTAGATTTGAATGTACATATCTAACTAGATTTGAATGTACATATCTAACTAGATTTGAATGTACATATCTAACTAGATTTGAATGTACATATCTAACTAGATCTGAATGTACATATCTAACTAGATTTGAATGTACATATCTAACTAGATTTGAATCTACATATCTAACTAGATTTGAATGTACATATCTAACTAGATTTGAATGTACATATCTAACTTAGATAACAACGTATCTATTAAAGCTCCAGAGTCCGATATCAACAAATTCATTTATTTATTTGTTGATGTTCCTCAGTTATTTCCACTCAACCATATACAATGACAGAGACAGTCCAAATAAAAATGTACAATTTAATACCTAAATGCACTGGGATTGGTCCCACTGCTTCACTGGTCACAGCTGGTCCAGTGTATTATTAACAACCCGGCCCCGACAACATAATTCATAACCTCACATAACTAACTACACTAGAGTAACACGTGAATATTTCTAACAAACTGACGTTTATCTGCCGCTTGCCTAACTGCAACTGAACATTAAAACTTACTACAACATAACCAACTGAATACAGAAGATAACTTCTGCTTACATTCTAAATACTATGTAAATACTCACATTGATCTGACTAATATTGATCTGGTTATATGACACTACTTACTGTTACCATATTGTTATGAAACTTTTGGGTTACCGAATTTCATTGCATTCCATGCTGCAACTTGTGTATTCAACAGTTATTGAATAGCTTATTCTATATATATACCTTTTGTGTAAATAACCCTGAATTGAAAGATGCCTGGAAGACCAGTGCTTTGGCACTGACAAAAGACTTATTCAGGGTTCGAAACGTGATCGAGTCAAACCAATGACTTAAAAATTCATACTTGTCACTACCTAGCCAGGCGCTCGGCATTATTAGGATAGGGCAAGGACTGGTTGGCTCAGTGTCAGCATGCTGTGACTGAGTGGGATATCAGATCATGGTGCTGGTGGCCTAGTCTCCCAGTGGGGCAGCACTATAAAATCGCCATGAGTGCATACTGTCACAAGTGGGGACCCGTCCTGATATGACCTTAGATGTTGCTAGGACGTAAAACAACAACAAATTAACAAACAAAGCGACTTACGGTCGCTGCAAGCACTCCATAATTCATTTGTGACCGAGGCATTAATTAACTAATGTAACAAAAACAAGGTTCTATACGGATTGTCCTCTGCGCATTCTCGTAATTAAAGCTGAATAGTTTGATGAAAGTGTAACCTTTTCAAACACAAAGCATCCCTCTAGATTTGATCAGACATTAATCGACTTAAATACTGATGACTCATCAAGAATTGATTGCTGAATGCATGGAATATCACGTCAATTTAAGAGAACATATTACTGTTGCAAAGCAAACATTAACATTTGAAGACCAGACGGGATGTCTGAATGAGTTGAGCGTCCGTCTCCCGTTCTGGTAGATCGTTGGAGTCAAACCAATGACGTCAACATGGATACCTGTTTCATAGCCAGGCACTCGGCATTATTAGGATAGGACAAGGGCTGGTTAGCCCAGTATCAGGATAATGGGACTGAGTGGGATATGAGGCCATGGTGTCAGTCAGGTATGTGGTCTCCAAGTGGAACAGCACTATAAAGTTGGCGGCATTATTATTCACTTGCTATCCAGACTGCACTTCATCCCCACCTCTCTCTATCTCCTCTACGCTGGCCACGCTCCTGCTTGATTATGTCTGAAAAGAGTTCCAGGAGGGGGGAGCCCACCAGCATTTCACTTTCTATTCTTACTCTGTCCATGTCTTTGGCTCACTGGATGGTCACCATAGAGCAAATAGATGCAGTCCTTTGACTCACCTCTCCTCATTTCTCTTTCCTAGACTCTACCGTTGTTTTTTTTTTCTGACAAGCATACTTCTCCCCATGACCAGGGGAGTTGTGTGCTTGGGTGGGTGCCCTGTACCTTATTGTTTCTCTCGCTTAGTTCTCATTGCTGGAACCGCTGTACCCCCCTTTGCCCGTCCCTTCCTACTAATCCCTTGATGCTGTCAACTGGATACAAGTGCTCTGCTACTGCCGGATCGGAGTGATTTGGGGCTGCCCCAACGCTTCGCCGTGTTGAAAGTTGTAAAGATGTCCCCGGCTTCTACAACCGTCCCGACTGAAGATTAATCTTCAACCAAAGATTGGACCGATTTATTTGTGCTTTTCTATGTTGCTGTAGTTCTGTGCTGGTAACTGTTGTAAGGTTACAAACAACTCCACAAGCAAGCAAGGATAGGCCAAGGACTGGGTGGCTTAGTATCAGGATAATGTGACTGAGTTGGATATGGTGCCGGTGGCCTGGTCTCCCAGTGGGGCAGCACTATCAAGTTGACATGAGTGTGCACTGTAAAAAATCGGTACCCGTCCTGATATGACCTTAGATGTTGCCAGGATGCAAACCTCCAACAACAAACCAAACCATATACTAAATTAAACGAAGAAAACCACACTGGTGGCAGTGTCATGTGTGAACCAGGTGCCCTTGTGCTACTCTGCCATGTGTTGCACACCATTTATGACCAATGTATTGTGGGTGCCAGTGTAGCACTGAGGTTGGTGCTCCTGTTCCACACTGCTGCAGCAACAAAGGGTAAACACAAAACACATGAAGTCCCCAATTATGGTGTGTACACCAATTTTATTTTGAACGTTTTCACTTTGAATATCCCAAATTATAGACACCCACAATATATATATATGTGCTCTATAATCCATTATGGGAATATAAACAAGGACACTACTGATCTTCAGTTTCCTATGTAATAGTATGCGCTGTATCCGATCTAGCTGACCCTGTTAGTATGACATAGGCCCAGTGGCGCCCCCTGTGAGCGGCCCTGTGCACTGTATGCCAGCTGCGTCTGGCCCTAACTCCTTCGATTTTAACTATAAATATATATATATATAATATATGTAGTAGTCTGAACTGACATTTCCGGCAAAGGCCCACATAGACAGGTAGGTAGGCATTCATAAGATTTCTCTCTTGTTTTTTGTTGGTCCAGGCAACATCTAATAGCATATCAGGATAGGTACTGCCTTGTGACGGTACACACCTATGGCAACTTTATAGTTTGTTTGTTGTTGTTTCACGTCCTAGCAACATCCAAGGTCATATCAGAATGGGTACCGACTTGTGACAGTGCGCACTCATGTGGACTTCATAGTGCTGCCCCACTGGAAGACCGGGCCGCCAGCACCATGACCTGATATGCCACTCAGTCACATTATCCTGACACTGAGCCAACCAGTCCTTGCCCTATCCTAATAATGCCAGAAACGTTATAGTGCTGTTCCACTGTGAGACCATGTAACTGGCACCATAACCTCGTATCCCACTCAGTCCCATTATCCTGATACTGAGCTAACCAGTGCTCACGCTATCCTATTGCTGCTGATGGCCAGGCTTGGTAGCAACTGGCGGGCGGGACCTGAACCCTCAACCCTACACGGTGTCTAGTTTTTCCAGCGGTGTGGGTGGGTGGGGACAAATTTTATCAGTGTTCCGTTGACTGCTGGAGGAACGGTTGTGATGGTTTGAACCGGGAGGACGGTGATCACGTGACGTTGGCGTGGGTGGGGGTTTCAGGGTGGGTCGGGTGGTCCTGGAGGTGGTGGTGGAGTTACTCAAGGCGATCCACTAGATGGCGTGTGCTGCGGCCGCCTGGTCATGTCAGGCTCTTATGCTAGGTGGCGCCACCTGCGTCGTATTGCTATACGGTTCTCCGCCCCATAAATTGTCCATGTTACGAATAACATGCACGATCTATCTTAATTTAATAGGAAGGAACTTGTATTTTTAATGGCTAACCTTTGAGATATTTGAAGTCCTAAATTAATTTTGGCAAGCACGCCAAAACTCTGACACCATAGCCATCAGCAGTAACAGCATCTGTTCAATTGGCTCAGTATTCGCTTCTACGTGGTGACAACTGTTTAATAAGTGCAACAAAATCTAAGTTAAATATGGAGAATATAATCTAGATAATTTGATGTTTTCAACGGACTGTGCAGCTTTAAGCAATTGATTAAACAGAAATCTGGCTGGAAATCCAAACCTATCGGGATTATGTGGCTTTAACCGGAAGTGGCCACTCCATCAGTGGAACACGGGCGTTCTGTACCACCCACCCACTCACTCACCCACATTCCCGCGTCCAGTTAGATGCCCTCGTTTCCGGTATGCACATCACGTGCCACACCACGTGACGTGACAAAGCGCACCCTGGTGGCGACGCTGGCATATTGTCCGCCGCATGGGGGCGTCCGTAACTAACGTTGGACACGTGATCGGGCAGTCGGACCACGTGACCGGGTGATGGGTGAGCGATGGGGTGTGTTGGGGTGTTGTGGGTGTTGTGTGTGTTGTAGGTGTTATGGGTGTTGTGGGTGTTGTGGGTGTTGTGGGTGTTGTGGGTGTTGTGGGTGTTGTGGGTGTTGTGGGTGTTGTGGGTGTTGTGGGTGTTGTGGGTGTGGTGGCTGTGGTGTGTGGGTGTTGTGGGTGTTGTGGGTATTGTGGGTGTTGTGTGTGTTGTGTGTGTTGTGGATGTAGTGGGTGCTGTGGGTGTTATGGGTGTTGTGGGTGTTGTGGGTGTTGTGGGTGTTGTGGGTGTTGGGAGGCGGTGGGTGTTGTTGGTGTTGTTGGTGTTGTTGGTGTTGTTGGTGGTGTTGGTGGTGTTGGTGTTGTTGGTGTTGGTGTTGTTGGTGTTGTTGATGTTGTTGGTGTTGTGGGTGTTGTGGGTTTTGTGGGTGTTGTGGGTGTTGTGGGTGTTGTGGGTGTTGTGGGTGTTGTGGGTGTTGTGGGTGTTGTGGGTGTTGTGGGTGTTGTGGGTGTTCTGGGTGTTGGGATGGTGTGGGTGTGTTAGGGTGTGTTGGCGTGTGGTGAGGTGTGCTGGGTGTGTTTGGGTGTTGTGGGTGTTGGGATGTTGGGATGTTGGGGATGTAGGGGTGTAGGGGTGTTTAGGTGTAAGGTATGTCTACTTGTTCTATTCTTACATTGGCTAGTTTGGGTGTTTGGGTGTTTGGGTGTTTGGGTGTTGGGGGTGTTGGGGAAGGTGGGGGGTGTAGGGTGTGTGGGGGTGTTGGGGAAATTGGGTGTGTTGGGGTTTTTGTGTGTGTTGGTGTGTTCAGGAGTGTTGGGGGTTTAGGGTGTGTTGGGGGGCGAGTGCTATTCTGATATGTGTTATTTGTATGCCTAGCAAGTTGAGCTTGTATGTATATGTATGTACATGTATGTATATTTATATATATCTATTGGTTGGGTTTAAGCTGAGTTCCATGGGGATGATATAGTGAGTGCTGGCAGGTTGAGTGCAGTGGCACTCACGATCTGGCCCTTCTGCCTGAGTAGGGGTCTACACAATCCAGTAGGCGTCAACACAATCAGGCTGTGAGGAGCAGCCAGGTCAACGTTGGTTGTGGCCAGGCAGCCACTGGTGGCCTTTTCAGTCCCGAGTTGCCATGGGGATTGGAAATGCTGTTCTCCTATTGGGCGACAGGGGTGGTGTGATACCCTACCAGGGAACCTATGCACTATAAAAATAAAGACAAAAGACTTGCCTTCCCTTACTCTCTTCACTCTTACTTTCTCTTTCTTCTTGTCTGTTTCGTATTTCCCTACAGCCTACTTGCACAGCCACAGATCCGGGTACCAACTCTACACTGGGGTTGATCTTGTTGGAATGTTAGGGTGTTGGTATGTTGGAGTGTTAGTGGTATGAGGGTTGAGGGTGATGGGTGTGTGTGTTGTTGTTTTACGTCCTAGCAACATCAATGGCCATATCACGGGCTACCGACCTGTGCCAGTGCGCACTCATGACGACTTTGTAGTGCTGCCCCACTGGGAAACCAGTCGGCCTGCATTTTGGCCAGATGTCCCACTCAGTCACATTATCCTGATACTGAGCTAACCAGTCCTTGTGCTATCCTATTACTGCCTAATGCCTGGCTAGATAGCGACAAGTACCAATTTGATAAGTCATTGGTTTGACTTGGTTGCAACCCGAACTCCCGACCTTCCACATGGGAGGCCTGCGCTCTACAAAATCGCTACCACATCCGGTTGGGGTGTTGGGCAATTCAGCAGTTGAGTGTTGGGGTGTTGAGGGTTGGGAAGTTTGAGTGTTGAGGATGTTGGGGGGTTGGGATATTGAGTGTTGGGATCTTGGTTGGGGGTTCTTGGGGGTTGGGGAGTTGCGGAGTTGCGGGTTGCGGGTTGCGGGTTGCAGGTTGTGGGTTGCGGGTTGCGGGTTGTGGGTTCGGGGGTTCGGGCACATTCCACTATAGGGTGTTTGATGTGGGGAAATACTGTCGCCTTGCCATTAAATAACTTGATTAATACACCGGTCGATTTACTATATCCGAAGGACATGTTTTTTTCATACGCGTAGGGATATAGGGCAGTCCGATCGCATGGACTGACTGATTTTCGATAGCGTGAAGCCGAAAGCTGAGGCTCATTTGGTTTCAGATGGGTTCAAGTTTCAGGTTGGCGCCAACATTAAATTTTCATGGTTTCACTTCAAATATATCCAAAGTTAGCAGTTCACAATAAAAGTTACTTAAAACTAAAGCTACCTCGATTAAAATGATCAACCTGATATATCTATCTCTAAATATGGGTATGCAGGTATAGCAATACTTCAGGGAGTTTGATGCCCCTGCCCTGCAGAGTTGTAAACCACTGTCTTGTGGTACAGGTTCTTGACAGAACCGAAGGCTAAGGGAGCAAACCCTGAACAGAAAACCATGTCACTGTGGCAGCATTAAGGATGGTTGATGTCTGGAACTCCCAACATCTCCCGATCAGCCACTGCAGGGACAAATAGTTTTGCGCCTGTCTGGACATGTTCTTGCCAGTGTGAAACCTCTATTTGCTCCCCAAGAGAGTGCCAGTGGTAACTTGCAAAAGCCAGCAGCACTTCATCGCTTTATCAGGCAGCTTTCATGAAATGGTTTTTTTAACAGCAGAGAGCTAAATGGAGAGCGGCAGTCAAATAATGAAAGCTGCCTTTGTCGCATTGCGACCGACAGCATGATGATGATGATGATGATGAAATATGGTAGATACTCTAAACGATCAGACTATGCAATTTTAACCTGTATCAGGGAGATGATTAATGATTACAGTACAACCCCATTAAACCAAGATCGGTTAAACCAAACGATCGGTTAATCCAAACTTTGTTCGGAGGCCCGGCAAAATACTACCATTTATCATATAAAAAAGTTGGTTAAACCAAAGTCGGTTAATCCAAACTATCGGTTAATCCAAACAAAATTGTCGGGCCCCAGGCTACTTCCGGTATGGTTAAACCAAACTTGCATGTGGTTATAAGGTCATCTGAAACTTTTTTATATGATAAATGGTAGTATTTTGCCGGGCAGAACACAATTTGGATTAACCGAGCGTTTGGTTTATCTGAGCTTGGTTTAACTGGGTTATAGTGTATATACATAAAAGTACCCAAAACCATACATTGTTTATTGCATTCATAATGCACCTGCATTTTTGCCAAAGCCAAGTCAAAGTGGATGTCAAAGCCCGGTAAAACAAAATGATCGGTTAATCCAAACAAATTTGTGGGGTCCCTTCATGTTTGGTTTATCGGGGTTATACTGTATTATAAATCAGGGTATATAACTTAGACTGAGAACGGAGCCATCAGTTGGGAGAAGAGTGGGGAGGCGAGTGGGGGGGAGGGCCGGTGGAAAAAAAATGACAGAGCGCTAAATGATTGCGAAAATGGCCAAAAATCATCTAAATTAGTACTGGTAGGAGTGAGGGGGCACGGGGGAAAAATGGTGGAGCGCTAAATGTGAAAGGTCCAAAAGCCACACAACATGCTTTAGGCAGACACAAAGAGGCATCTGACCATATTTCAGGCTTTATAACTGAGACTAAAAATGGGGCGGTCAGGTTTAGGGGACATGGCAAAATGACAGATACCTAAATGTGAAGAGGGCCAAAAGCCCCCAAAAACATGCATTGGACAGACATGAAGACATGACCGATCATATTTCAGGTTTTATACCTGTCACTAAAAATGGGGCCATCAGGAGTAGGGGGGCATGGCCAAATGACAGATTCCTAAATGTGAACAGGGCCAAAAGCCCCAAAATCCTGCATTGGGCAGACACACACAAATATTCGATCATTCTTCATACTGTATAGCTGACACTTACAATGGGACGGTTAGGAATAGGAGTAGGGGGCAGGGCGAAATCACAGATCCCAAAATTTGAAGAGGTCCAAAGGCCCCAAAAAACGTGATTTGGACAGTCATAGAGAGGCATCTGATCATTGTTCAGGCTTTATAACTGAGACTAAAATTGGAGTAGCCATGAGTAGGGGCCGGGGGCAAAATGACAGATCCCTAAATGTGAAGAGGGCCAAAAACCACCAAAAAACATGCATTGGGCAGAGTCAACGAAATAACCGATCATTTGCCAGGCTTTATAATTGAGAATACAAATTGGGTTGTCAAGAATGGGGGCAAGATGACAGATCCCTATATTTGAAGTGGGCCAAAAGCCACACAACAGATGTTGTTTTTCGGTAGTGAGTGGTGGGGGCAGACATAAAGAAAGACAAGTCCGATCATTTTCCGCACCGTTACTACTCGGCATCGAGGCTATATTATACGCAACAGCGTCTCCTCCAAAGCGAGGCGGATTAGCCTCAGATTGGCAGAGCTGGTGGACTGGCACTAAGGCTGGCCTCTCTCCATTCAAGACCGCCATGTGTGTGTGTGTGCGTAGGTGTGTGTGTATGTGGGTGTGCATGTGTGTGTTGGTTGGTTGGTTGTTGGAGTTTTACGTCCTGGCAACATCTAAGGTGATATCAGGATGTGTATCGACTTGTGACAGTGCGCACTCATGGCGATTTAATAGTGCTGCTCAATCGGGAGACCAGGCCGTCGGCACCACTCAGTCACATTATCCTGATACTGAGCTAACCAGTCCTTGCCCTATCCTTGTAAAGCTAAGATTCCTTATACGTGGTATGCGGCATGCAGCATGCAGCATGCAGCATGCGAATGCGAATCTGGTATGTGCGGCATAGATATATGCCAACCCCAAATAGCCGGTGTTTACTTTTTGTTCTTGGGGGGGTCGTTAAACAAACAAACACTCCAAAAAAGACACCTATAGCATTTGGTTTTTTTTTGCTACAAATTTGTGAAGAAAGATCAATGTTACTATTGTTTTCTATGGCAAAGGCAGCAGTATTCGCATTCGTATTCGCATTCATATTCGCATTCACATTCGCACCGATCGGTCCATGGGTCAATCCATTTGCCGCATTCGCATTCCCGTTTGTATTCGCATTCAGACGTATGGAAGCACCACTATTCCTTTACATGCTTTTCGATTGTTTGCCGCATTCGCATGCCGCATACTGCGTATAAGGAATCTTAGCTTAATGCAGCATGCCAGGCTCAGTAGCAACAAGTATCAATTTTGTAACTCATTGCTTTGACTCGACTGGGAATCCAACTCCTGACCTTCCGCACTGGAAGGCTGTGCTCTACCGATTCGGCTACCACGCCCGGTGAACCAGAAATAAGAAATAAACCATTATTCTTATTTAATTATTCTTATTTCTTATTGCTACCGGCTGACTTTATGCAGATTTATACCACGTGGAACTTCCGGTGCGAGGCGCAGAACAGTGCGCAACAGGAAACGTGGGGGGAAAAAACTAGATTTAAAACTATAAATCTACCATCCCACCCCACAGAAACAAAGACACGTAATGCCACCGATGGAATCTGTTTAAAAGTTCTGATAAGTGAGATTTTCAATTAAATTGCAGTGTGGTGGAGTGGTTACAGTGTCTGACTTTTTTCTAGGTCGGACTCCTAATCTGATTTTGGTGGTTCGATTCCCCTGCCCACACCTCTGTCACTTTGGATTTCCACTGCTGTGTATAACTTACAGCGTCATCAAAGGACAGTTGCTCTAAGACCATTTCTACGTGGTGTGGGAGGTCAAAAATCCCTTGGGCCGGTAAAAGTGTTGGCTGGGGCTTTCTACCGACAAACTTTCTAATGGTGAAAACAAGTGTATTCAGACTTATCCATGATAGGCAGTATAAATCTTCAAGAAAAAAAAATACTGATGATTTTGAATTTTTGTAATTTTATCTGATGAATATGTCATGGGGGTGATGAAAATGGGAAATACTGCGCCTAGAGCGGGACTCGAACCCACATCTCTTTGCACTCCGGGCCAGTGTGCTAACCATTACACCACCTAGGCTCCCTGATATCAAGACACTCCCCACGCCTACCTGTCTATGTGGTTACTTGCCTGAGAGGTCAGTGCAGACTACTACACTCGTCCCCCTGGAATTGTAAGTCTTGTAATGCTTACAATTACATACATACAGGCAATGCACTAACACTACATACACAGGGTAGGTTCAACAACCATACAGCGCAAAGCTTGTACAGGATCCTGATCACGGCAACCAGTGTCATGGGGGTGATGAAAATGGGAAATACTGCGCCTAGAGCGGGACTCGAACCCACATCTCTTTGCACTCCGGGCCAGTGTGCTAACCATTACACCACCTAGGCTCCCTGATATCAAGACACTCCCCACGCCTACCTGTCTATGTGGTTACTTGCCTGAGAGGTCAGTGCAGACCACTACAAATATATTAGGTTGCCGGTTGTAATCTTCTTTACTTTAGTTTGAAGAAATTTTACTTTAAAATGAATAACTCAGGAGATATTTGAAATGTAAATTATGCCACATTAATTTGAGCAAGCTTGTCAGAACTCTGACCTGATAGGCATCAGCAGTAACAGGCTCTCTTAAGGCCCTGTCACATTACGGCGTATGGCGGGAGCGTATTGAAAACCTACGTAGGTCCTGCGCGTGCCGGCCTATGATGACATTTGGTGACCTTTCGGGTGGTTTGAGCGTATGTGGAACCTACGAGGAGCGTACGAGGAGCGTATGAGGAGCGTATGGGAGCGTATGGGAGCGTGCTGTGACATTTTTGACAGTATGGGCCATACGCCCTCATAGGTCGGGTTTTTTTGAGCATGCACAAATAAATTTGGACGGACGGATTTATGAAAGCGTATGGCGGCGTATGCCTCATACGCTTCACATACGCCGGCATCTGGCGGCATCTGGCGGCGTATGAGTAGCGTATGAGTAGCGTATGCATAGCGTATGAGTAGCGTATACGGCGTATGCCGACGTATATGACGTAACGTGCTTACGCCGCCATACGCTCCCGCAAAAAACCCTAATGTGACAGCCCCTTTAAATTGAGGTACTAAGTCCTTCTACAGCACACTAGATATTTAATAAGTGCATCGGTATTTAATGTGCACATGGTCCGATGGCGCTTACATTTCTATTTGATATTTGAGATAAATATATCAAATTGATCGTTCATCATCATCATTCTGTCGGTCGCGATGCGACAAAGACTGCTTTCATTACTTGACTGCCGCTCTCCATTTAGCTCTCTGCTGTGCGAGTGATGTCCATCAGTCGGTCTTAATGTCTCTCAGCTCAGGGTCGGTAGAACCTACTAATCATTAGTTCGGAGTAATTTTGATGAAAAATGGCTAGTTTTGAAGCAACTTGAGCTGAAAGAACCCAAAATACTTTTGACAAGCTTTCCAAAAGTCCCCGAGCTATGATGCGTATTGACATATCGCGATGACCACGTTACATATGGTACTTGGAATGAGTGTACGGTAAATGATGCGACAAGATTGACCTAATTGCTTAATGAGTGTTCCTGTCTCAAATTTGGTGTCCAAGGGAATGCGGTAATACATTTACTGATTATTCTTTATAGGCTGTCCCCAATCCTTAGCTAATGCGCTAGTATCTAAGTTGGATATATAGAACCAAATTTAGATAAGTGTTTTGGTTTCATCGGACCATGGAACTTTAAGTATTTAATTCTTTGGTTTTGAAAATTTGATGCTTCATCAGACTATCCGGCTAGTAGTTCAAATCTAGGTAATATTAGGACGGGTACCGACTTGTGACAGTGTGCACTCGTGATGAATTTATAGTGCTGTCCCATTGGGAGATCAAGCCGCCGGCACCATGACCTGATATCCCATTCAGTCACATTATTCTGACACTGACTCAACCATTCCTTGCCTTATACAAATAATGCCGAGCACCTTACTTTTTAAGTCATTGGTTTGGACTCGATTAGCGTCCAAACCCATGGGTTCGAATCCCATGATCTACTAAAGCGGGAGATAGACACTCAACTCATTCAGCCATCGCCTCTCGTCGGTTGTGGGAGGAGATAAGCAATAAAGGATTATGTAGTTATTACATGCCTGGTATGCAGGTATTGCGGGTATTCCAATACCTCAGGGAGTTTAATGCCCCTGCCCTGCAGAGTTGTAAACCACTGCCTTGTGGTGCAGGTTCTTGACAGAACCGAAGGCTAAGGGAGCAAACCCTAAACAGAAAACCATGTCACTGTGGCAGCCTTAAGGGCGGTTGATGTATGGAACTCCCAACATCTCCCGACATGCCACTGCAGGGACAAATAATTTTGCGCCTGTCTGGACATGTTCTTGCCAGTGTGAAACCTCTATTTGCTTCCCTAGAGAGTGCCGCTGGTAACTTGCAAAAGCCAGCAGCACTTCAACACTTTTGCAGACAGCTTTCATGAAATGTACAACCATACAACAGTGGCAGTCAAGTAATGAAAGCAGTCTTTGTCGCATCGCGACCGACAGCATGATGATGATGATGAATGTTTGTTTATTTGTTTGTTGTTGTTTTACGTCCTAGCAACATCTAAGGTCATAGCAGGACGGGTACCGACTTGTGACAGCGCACACTCATGGTGACTTTATAAAGCTGCACCACTGGGAGACCAGACTACCAGCACCATGACCTGATATCCCACTCAGTCACATTATCCTGACACTGAAACATCTATCCTGATAATGCCCAGCAGCTGGCTAGGTGGCGACAAGTGTACATTTTTGAGTAATTGGTTTGACTCGACCAGGGGCCATATGCATGAACCGGTGTGTGGTGTTAAAAGGTAACACCGGGTAGCTATCACCGGCGTCGCGAATGTTGTCACTATGTCTTCGATTTTGTGGTTATTTTGACCAAATTTCACTTTTTGAGCATGTTATTCTGTTAAATATGATAGCATTGAATAGATTTGGGCCAAATATATTGCCGCCGATCGGCAGCCATGGCGGTGGCGGTGGCGTCGATTCGACAATATTAATATCGCCGCCGATGTAGTGGCAGCGTTAATATCTGTTCGATTTTGGGGTTAATTTGATAAAATTTCACTTTTAGAGTATGTCATTCTGTTAAATATGATAGCATTGAATAGATTTGGGCCTAATATATTGCCGCCGGTGCGGCGGTGGCGGTGGCGGTGGCGTCGGTGGGCAATGGCGGCGGGTGGTGGCGGGGGCGGCAGCGATTTGTTTTGTTTACATTCATCGATTCGACAATATTAATATCAACGCCGATGTAGCGGCGGCGTTAATATCTGTTTGATTTTGGGGTTAATTTGATCAAATTTCACTTTTAGAGTATGTAATTCTGTTAAATATGATAGCAATGAATAGATTTGGGCCTAATCGGTACCTAACACCGCCCGTAAACCTGCTTTGGAGTGGTGTTAGAATATCCGACCTTAAACTCGCGGTGATTACGTAACACCGCTGCATGCAAATGGCCCCAGAGTTCGAACTCACAAACCCATGGGTCTGTATCACCCGATCTCCCAAAACAGGAGACGGACGCTCAACTCATTTGGCCCTCCCGTCTGGTCTGTTTTTGGTAATGTCATCTCAGCCCCCACACCCTGTCACTGTCAATTAAACATGTTGGTGAAAATAATGCCAAGGGAGAGTGCCCCATGAAAGGATCCAGCCTCACCCTGAGTCTGATCTCGACCAGACCGCTCAGCCAGAGTGGGCAGTGCACTTCCGGTGTGGGGGACACGTGACCAATTTGAAAGGGCGCAACTATCAAGCTGATGTGTCTGTTGGTTATTGTAATTGTAAGGGACATTTGGTGCAGATAGCATATAGTCTCAAACATGTTTAGTGTACCTGTCATTTAGTGTATATACCTTTAATGTGTGCGAGATTTAGTGTATGTACCATTTAGTCTATGTGACATTTAATGTAGTCTACATTCAGTGTGACGTTGAGTGTATGTGTCATTGATTGTATGTCATTTAGTGTATGTGACATTGAGTGTATGTGACATTGAGTGAATGTGACATTTAGTGTGTGTGAATTTAGTTATATGACATTTAGTGTATGTGACATTTAGTGGGCGGGTGACATGTATTGGGTCGTGACATTTAGTGGATTGGTGACATTTAGTGGATTGGTGACATTTAGTCGGTGGGTGACATTTAGTCGGTGGGTGACATTTAATGTACATGACATTTAGTGTATATTACATTTAGTGTATATGTCTTTCAGTGAATGTGACATCCATGGAATGTGATATTTAATATATTGACACTTAGTAATTGTGACATCTAGTGTCTACCATTTAATGTATGCTTCATTTACTAAATGTGACATTCAGTGGATGTGACATTTAATGCATGTGACATTTAGTGTCTATAGCATTTAGTGTATTTGTCATTTACGAAATGTGACCTTTATTGCTTTAGTTTATGTGATATTTAGGATTCTATAACAGGGATGGAGGGAGGGAGGGAGGGAGGGAGGGTGGGAGGGTGGAGGGTGGTAGGGTGAGTGGTAGGGTGGGTGGGAAGGAGGGAGAGTGGGTGGGACGGAGGGGAGGGGGGGTGGGACGGTGGGAGGGAGGGAGGAGGCAGGTGGGAGGAGGAGAGACGTGGGTGGGGGGGGAGGGTGGTGGAGGGAGGTAAGGTGGGTGGGAGGGTGGTGGGAGGAGGGATGGGGGGGTGGAGGAGGTGGGTGGGAGGCAGGGCGGGAGGGGAGGGAGGGTAGGGTGGGAGGAGGGAGGGTGGAACGGGCGGAGGGAGTGAGGGTGGTGGGAGGGAGGGAGGGAGGGAGGGTGGGAGGGAGGGTGGGTGGGAGCGGGTGGAGGGAGGGAGGTGGTGGTGGGAGGGAGGGAGGGGGTTGGTGGATGGAGGGAGGGAGGGAGGGAGGGAGGGAGGAGGCAGGTAGGGTGGGTGGGAGGGAGGGAGGTGGTGGGGGAGGGGGTTGGGAGGAGGAGCGAGGGTGGGGAGGGAGGGAGGTAAGGTGGTGGGAGGGAGGGAGGGAGGGAGGGAGCAGGGAGGCAGGGTTGGTGGGAGGAGGGAGGGTGGTGGGGGGACGGGGGTTGGAGGGAGGGAGCGAGGGTGGAGGGAGGGGGTAAGGTGGGTGGGAGGGAGGGAGGGATGGAGGGATGGAGGGAGGGTGGTGGGTGGAGGGAGGGAGGGAGGGTGGTTGGGAGGGAGGAGGGAGGGTGGGAGGGAGGGAGGGAGGGAGGGGGGAGGGAGGGAGGGAGGGAGGGTGGGTGGGGACTGTGTAGGGGAGAGGGTCGGTACAAGCGAATGGACGGGGAACAGGAGGGAGAACAGGGGACCCGCCCACTCCCAGCTCTAAAGCGGGCCCCTGCCGTCAGCGGGCGACACCAGAAGGCGCTGGGGTCACGCCGGAAGTGACATGTGCGCACGCACCGCGTGATTTCCCATGATGCCCCTGCAGAAATGGTGGAATGGGTTAGTGGGGTTGCGGGTTTGTGTGTGGGAGTGTCAGGGATTTGGGGAGTTGGGGGAGTTGGGGCAGTTGGTGGTTGGGTGGTTTGGTGGTTGGGTGGTTGGGTGGTTGAGGGGTCAGAGAGTTGGGGGATTGGGAGGTTGGTGTGTTGTTGGGGGGAGGGGGCGTCCGGCAAACAAGATGGCGGCCAAGTCAGCGAAAGTCAAGGCGGGAGAAAATAGAGAGATGTATTGAATATATACATCCATAGAGGGCGAGTACATAAATGCATGACAGCGGGGAGAGATTAGTCGATCCATAGGAGGCAACCATTGCAGTACCAGCTATATTCACTAAGACAATTGCATATCGAACGTATTAGCCGATCCAGAGAAGGTAGTCAACACAATGGCAGTTATAATCACTAAGGAAACTGCATCTTGAAGCGATAAGGCTGCTCCAAAGGAGGCAGGCATTGCAGTGTCAGCTATATTCACCAATAATGGAGTTACCTCTTGTAGATATTGACCGATCCAGAAGAGGTAGGCATCGCAAAGTCAGCTATATTCACTAAGAAAAGTGCGTCTTTAAGATATCAGTATATCCAGATGAGGCAAGCATTGCTGTGTCAGCTATATTCACTTAGAGAATTAAATCTTGAAGATATTAGCCGAGCCAGAAGAGGCAGGCATCGCCAAGTCAGCTATATAACATCACAAAGGAAATGACGTCTTGAAGATAGTAGTCGATCCAGACGAGGTAAGCATTGCAGGGTCAGCTATGTTTACTAAGAGAATTACATCTGGAATGTATTAGCCTATCAAGAGGAGGTAGGCACTGCAGTGCTAGTTATATTCAGTATAATAAATACATCTTGAAGATATTACCCAATTCAGAGGAGGCAAGCATTTCAGTATCAGTTATATTTACTGAGATAATCACATATTGACGATATCAGTCTATCCAGAGGAGGCAGACATGGCAGAGTCAGCTATATTCACTAAGATAATGACATTACAATGTAGCTTTATTTATAATTCAATATTATCGTGGGGGGTGATGAAAATGGGAAATATTGCGCCTAGAGTGGGACTCGAACCCACATCTCTTTGCATTCCGGGCCAGTGTGCTAACCATTACACCACCTAGGCTCCCTGATATCACCATACTACCCAAACCTACCTGTCATGTGGTTACTTGCCTGAGAGGTCAGTGCAGACTACTACACTCGTCCCCCTTGAATTCTTTTAATTTTTACAATTACATACACACAGGCAATGCACTTTCACATACACAAACAGGGTAGGTTCAACAACCATACAGTGTGTAGCGTGTATAGAATATTTCGCCTAGAGCGGGACTCAAACCCACATCTCTTTGCATTCCGGGCCAGTGTACTAACCATTACATCACCTAGGCTCCCTCATATCACCACACTACCCACGCCTACCTGTCTATGCGGTTACTTGCCTGAGAGGTCAGTGCAGACTACTACAATAACATAAGTGTAAGCCTCTTTATTTCGATATATTTCGATGCTTAGGATTGCTACAAATCCGATCACGTGGTTTTAGCATGCATTACTCACGTGGATATATCATGCATTTTAATTAAAGATGGCTGTAAGAATGTTTGTCTTAAAGCTTGAACTCGGTAGGTGGTGACGGGTCTGCACATAACCATTGTCGATGTTGATTACAACATGGGTAATTGAACAAGGCGGAGTCGGATACTTATTCAAATGGCCGCTGGCGCCACCTATACTCGAACCGTAGCATTAATATGTACATCGACGTCTACCATGCCTAGCGGGTCTTTTGGAACTATGCCGAGTAACCACGCAGAGCTGGCGGACGCGCTTATGTAAATTAGATACAACTTCAGCAGACAAAATCTGTTACAAAGTTACAAAAACTTGGCGCAGTCATGATGTTTGAGGCTCGACAAGCTGCTATATAAAGCAAGCAAAATCTGAACTCGGCCACTACGACTTGGCAGCGGACAGCGACGGACATTCTACTCGGCCATCCCGCCCACCCCACAATAAGAGACTAGAACTATAGGGTTAAAGCATCTTGGGGCCTTTTCTCATTATACTCAAGCATGTACCATTGCCATTCTAGTTCATTAAAAAGTCCAAAATATATACCATTTGTCCGTGTTCGCCTTGTTCAATTATACTCTGAGTATTACCGACCAGACGGGATGGCCTAATGAGTTGAGCATCTATCTCCTATTTTGGGAGATCGGGGTGTATAATATTCTGATATTCGGCATAGGTGGGAATGCAAATGGTCTATGACTGATCGGTGTATGTGACCAATCCCGACCCACTGTATATATATATATGTATATATATATATATGTGCTCTATAATCTATTATGGGAATATAAATAAGGACACTACCACTTAGCAGTTCCCTTCTATATATTAGTTATTACCTACTATCCTACTGTCATAGGAGTTAGGTCCTGCCTCTGCCACTAGGGTGCCACCTGTGAGTGGCTCCTGGCCACCCTGATACCCGCTGTGTCTGGTCACTACCACCACCAGACCTGCTTGGGGTCTCTTGGCAATTAATGTATTCCCGCCAGAGAATATATACTCTTCTCAACCACTCCAGTCTCTTATTATTCTGTTTACCAGGAGCCAACTGTTTATATATATGTATGAGGTGGTGGTGCCTGAGTGGGATGTAAATAGACATAGTGGTGCTGGTGGCTGGTCTGGGTGTGAGTGCACTTAAGGCCTACCCCCTCTGCTGGGATAGGGATCACCACACTCAAAGGTCAAGGTTGGTAGTAGCCATGGGGCCATACAGCTTGGTGGTGGTGGGCAGACCACTGGTATCCATGGGGACCAGGAATGCTGGATCCCTATTGGTAGGGCCAAGAATGCTTGTTTCCCATTGGGGAAAACGGGTGGGGTGATACTCTACAATGAACCCATGTAACTATATAAATAATAAACCAGAAGGATGGACTCTCTCTTCTTCTTTACAGTTCATACTCTTCCTTTCTCTTTGTCTGTATTGATTTCACAATTGCCTGCCTACACAGCCACATATTCAAGCCTTAGCCTTTACAGGGCGATCCAAACCCATGGAATCGTGGGTTCGAACCGCGGTCAAGTAGAAATAATGACTTAAACATTGATGCTTGTTGCTTCTGAGCCAGGACCTTGGCATTATTAGGATAGGGCAAGGACTGGTTGGCTCGGTGTCAGGATAATGTGACTGAGTGGGATATCAGGTCATGGTGGCCTGATCTCCTGGTGTTGCAGCACTATAAAGTCGCCATGAGTGTTTACTATCACAAGTCGGTATCCGTCCTAATATTACTTTAGATGTTGCTAGGACGTAAATCAACAACAAACAAACAAAACTGAGTATCCCCCCACCCCATGACCAGACTTGGAGAAAACAGCTCAATAATAGACCTAATCATAACAAACTCAAACCATTCCCACACCTCGTGACCATGAATTGATATATATTACTAGAAAGAAAATAAAAACCAAAAACAAAATTACTCTCCGTATGGGTAAATCGTACAAAAACTACACGAAGGAAGCACTAGCAGCGCACCTAGAAAAAACTGTGAAATTTCCAATAACACCTGCCACAGATGTAAATGACCAATGGAACACTATCATTGGGGAAGTGAGAAGTCACCTCGACACTACCTGTCCAATAACAAAACTTTTTTTAAAACTTAAAATTTAAAAAAACCAGGACCCATGGGTAACCCCAGAATTAATCAACGCAATTATGGACAAATATAAGGCAGGTAAAGTGGCTAAAGCAAGCAGGAGACATAGAAGAGTACCATAAAGCAAGAAATCGAAGCCATAAATCAGTGAAGAAGGCCAAAAGGAAATTGATTATCACTCAAGACCAAAAATGGGGTAAAAACTCGCATAAATTCTGGAACAACATAAAGATCCTAATTCCAAACAACAAAAATAAAGATACAATTACCTTATACAACAATGAGGGAATTGAAATCAGCAACAAGGATACAGCAAACATAATGAACAAACACTTTTCTACCATAGGAAATAAACTATCCAGAAAATTTAACTCTAACTGAGCCACAAGAGCACCACAACTAAATGTAGTGATAGGGGATTGCGTAACCACAAAAAAAGAAATAAGTGATCTCATAAAAACAGTTGATTGCAATAAGCCTTCAGGCATTGAATATACCTCGAGTATAGTACTGAAGGATGCATTCGGATGCATCCCAGAGGCCTTATGTAGCCTATTCAACACATCTTTCAGAGAAGCTACCTATGTAGACTGCTGGAAGCTAGCCAAAGTAACCCTGCTCCACAAAGGGGGGGGGGGACAAACAAGACCTACTCTAGACTATAGACCTATCTCAGTACTCCCACTGCCTGGGAAGTTAATGGAGAAAATAATGCATAGGCACCTGATCGAACACAAAAGACTAAACAGTAAACAAGGTGGAGTCAGAAAATACCACTCGACAATTAAAACAATTGCTAACTTAATAAGCGATATCTCAAATAATATAAATAAAAAGAACCTAGTGGGTGTAGCATTCATAGTCTTCAGCAAAGCCTTTGACACATTGGACCACACTATCCTAATCAGCAAACTATCCCAAATGGGAATAACGGGAGTAACGGGAAAATGGGTAACAAGCTACCTAAAAAACTGAAAACAATGCACAGCAATAAATGGAACCATATCAAGTGAGGACAAAATAAGCTGTGGCATACCACAAGGGTCAGTCCTGGGACCACTCCTCTTCCTCATATATATATATGAGCTAAACAACTAGCTAGACACTGAATACTTCCAACTATATGCAGATGATACTGTGGTATATACTGCAGGCAAAACATCTGAAGAGATTGAAGCAAAACTAAATCAAACAGTAATGAAACTAACTGAATGGTGCCATCTAAATAAGATAACTATAAATAGCAATAAATCGAAGACGGTGCTATTCGGTACCAGACTAACCAATAACAACAAAATAAAATGTCTCCTGGGAAACAACGAGTTAGAACAGGTAGACAACTACCAATATCTGGGAGTGGACCTGGACAGGCACTTAAACTATGACCTTTGCATAACAAACACTATCAAAAAGCAAACCATAAATATGGCTACTGGCAAAACTAAGGTACTACATGACTGAAAGCATGGCAATCAAAATATATAAAAGAATGATCCTTCCCTACTTCGACTACAGTGATGTAGTATACATGGGGGGAAGTACCAAACTACTCAACAAACTACAAGTGATGCAACATAAAGCCCTTAAAATATGCCTCCAAGTACACAAAAGATTTCCCATGATAGAACTACACAAAAAATGCAAAGCAACACAATTAACAAGCAGAAGAGAAACGCACCTGAAAATACTAGCACACCACTACACCACGAAACCGGATTACACAGTACCCCCCCGCAGGGACACTAGACACATGGCGGCCCCAATACTCCTAACAGAAAGAAGCAACATGAAAATACATGAGAGAAGTGTACTAACCATGGCAGCACATGCCTGGAATAGACAAAATGTAAAATTATGGGCAATCCATAACCCTGACCACTACAAAAAATTCCTAAAGAAAACAATTACTTACTGACACAACAAAACCGCACCTGCCCCTGAGCGCCGTCAATGCTTACTGTGTACTGGCACAGAAAGCAAAAGACAGGCCAGGAAAAGTGGTAGGCACTAAACAGAAAAAATAGGAAAATTAGCCCTCCTAAGTATTAAGGAAATCAGGAAAGCTATCACCACATGGCACAGTCCACCTGGCTATGTGTAATGGCACAAACCAACACAGAAGTGGACAGGCCACGGTCATGCAACTGATCCACCCTGAAATACAAAATGGCTAGGGAAGCAACACAGCCATCCCACCTGGCCGCAGTCCTAAAGGGTCCGAGTGTGTTCTAGCACACGAGTGCACTATCTAAGGACAGGGTTTAGGTGAAAGGATACTGTAACAAATAACAAAAAATCTGAATGGAATGGGATCCTCTCCCACAAGCCTGCATGTCACCCAAGTAGATGTACATAGTAGGCTAAGGTATCATTACTCAGAATAGACAAAAAAAACTGGAAAATTACAAAAAAACTAACATAGGCTATTACTAACAACCAAAATTGCAGAAGGCTGACCCGAGCAGACACAGGTAAACACTCCTGGGCAAAGGAACAGATCAAGACAGCACCACAGCTGTCCAGCGTTGAAAACAAGCACCCTGACAGGAGCTTATACATTATGGGCAGAGTAAATACCGCGTCAATAAACAATATTTTAAAAATGACTATTAGTAGTAGTTATGTGACGTCACACAGTGAATGGTTATATATACCCGACTGAATTTGTTTAAAATTATTATGTAGTAGTGTACATTCCCTTTACCACTAAAGGGTCACAGTGACAACATTATTAAAATCCCTGAAAAACTATGGGGGATTGGAGGCATGCGTATGTTTAAAATGGTGCAATCTGGCTTCGAAATTCCAACAGTTTTAAGTCTAACAAATAATTAAAGGTGAGATTCTCACTCACTCACTCACTCACTCACTCACACAGTTAGTCACTCACTCATTCACTCACTCACTCACTCACTCACAGTCAGTCACTCACTCACTCACTCACCCACTCACTCAATCACTGTCAATGAATTACAACATCAACAAGACAAAGATAATTTAATTTGAAATTATCAACCCTAATTTTTATTTTTTCACGCCAAAGATTTTTTTCCTAACTGATTTTGAAACTTAGTTTTCGCTGAAATCAGCGATTTCACTGAGAAATGGGATCCCTGAGTCCATTAGTATTGGATAGTAGGGAACCAGCACCTGAGCCTCCTGGTCAGCCGCTCGAATGCATCCAGTCAGGTTAATGTGGCTCAGATGTCCACATGGGCCCGCGTTATGCTGATCCCGCCACCATTAGGGAGCGGGACGTAGCTCAGGCGGTAGAGTGTCCACCTGCGAATGTGTTAGTTATCCTATCGATCCTGCTCAGTGGACCCATTTCCAGTTTGGGCTATTTTCCGTTCAATCCAGTGGTCAACAACTGGTTCATCAAAGGCTGTGGTATGTGCTGTCCCTGTCTGTGGGAAAGTGTATATAAAAGACCCCTTGCTGCCTATCGGAGAGAGTAGCCTATGTGGTGGCAGTGGGTTTTGTCCAAAGAAATATGTCAGAATGAGCATATGCTTGACAATTGTAAAAATCAATGTGCTCTAAAGGCGTCAGTAAATCAAACAAGATTTACTTTGGCAGTAAATCAAGGATGAAAACGTGGTCCAGCAAAAATCGTGGAAAATCGCTGGCAAATTTCCACGAAAACGCAGACTTTCCTCCATACAATAATTAGCACTGTCAGGGAATTGTGAGAGAATGGCGGAAGTCAGATGTCAACTGTCCTTGTTGTGACTGTATTATCGACCATAGCTAACACTTTCTTGTTTGGGATTTATGTTCTCACAACATCTAAGGTCATATAAGAATGGGATTCGAACAAACCAATCATTGTCATATATGCATCCTGATTCCATTATATTTGGTATAATATTAAACGTAAATATACAAAATTGTGGAAATCCGCTAAACCGTGGAGCTCTTTCGTCCCTGATAATTGGTCAGGCCTTTTCAAGGGTACCAGCCTCATCCAAATTATATGTGCTTGTCTTGTCCTAAATAATTTCTCGTGGGCCGTGCTGAAAATGGGAAATATTGTGCCTAGAGCAGGACTCAAACCCATAATTATTCCATTCCGAGCTATCGTGCTAACCATTACACCACCCAGGATCCCTGATGCAATCACCATATGCACGCCTACCGGTCTATGTTGAGAATTTGTTGAGGTTCCCACATCTAAGGTCGTATCAGGACTAGTACCGACTTGTGACACACTCATGTTGACTTTATAGTGCTGCCGCATTGGGATACTAGCCCGCTGGCACCATTACCCAATATCCCACTCAGTCGCATTATCCTGACACTGAACTAACCAGTCCTTGTCCTATCCTAGTAATACCAAGCACCTGGCTAGGAAGCGACACGTATCAATTTGTGTAACTCATTGATTTGACTCGGCTAGATTCAAACTCCTAACCTTGCATGGGAAGCCTGCGCTGCTACCTATTGACCACAGACTAATGTGGTGAGACATATGGTTTAGTTACTATAGTTTGTGGGTTGGTTGTTGGGGTTTTACAACCTCGCAACATCTAATGTCATACCAGGACGGGTACCGACTTGTGACAGTGTGCGCTCATGGTGAATTTATAGCATTGCCCCACTGGGTGATCACTCCAACAGCACCATGACCTGATATCCAACTCAGTCACATTATCCTGTCACTGAGCCAACCAGTCCTTGCCCTATCCTAATCATGCTGAGCGACTGGCTAGGAAGTGATAAGTATAAATTGTTAAGCCATTGGTTTGACTCGACCAGAGTGACAAGTATAAATTGTTATGTCATTCGTTTGAATGGGAGATGGACGCTCAACTCATTTGGCCATCCCATCTGGTCTCACAAGAATGAAAGTGGTGTTGGAAGAAAAAACGCGGAAATCAGTGAGTAGTCATTTCTGATGATCTTGGGCAATAATATAATGACAGCAGAGCACTCTCCAAACGCAGTGTGTAATGCCTGGTGATAGGCATGATGCAAACACTCTGTTTGGAGAGTGTGGTGTGGAACCTGACTTCTGGGAATTTTTAAGTGATTGTCTGACAGTGCTAAGCCTATCGGGATGAATTTCTGCATTCTCACAAAAATCCATTCCTTACTTTTAGTTGATTCGGCCATCCCTTGTGTAGTTTCAATAGAGACTGAATTTCCAGGGAATAGCATTCTTCGAAGATGCAATGCTGATGACATTTAACCCGATGAATTCCTGCAAATAAAACCAGCGCAATCCTTGCTGAATGCTACACGCCCACAGAGAGCCATCCCAGCTAACAACACATAACCTCCCCTGCCACCACCCGTAACCATCATGAACAAACCATCAACACACTGAACATCCTACGCAACTATCAACCTATTTAAACACATTGAATATTATATAAGGCAGACAAAATTTCTTTTCAACTTACCTAGTTTTATAACAGAAAAAATGTAACCCTCAATGATTATTTGAGTTTCCCCGAGTATACACTTTCTACTTGATGCTGCTCCCCATTGTTGCATGAACCGCAGTGACTGGTGCTGTACATTATACAGCAGGACCCTCTACCTTAATTCTACAGGATCAGTGATGTAACTAATACAGCACTGATCAAACTTTGATTATTTAGACCTTTCAATTCCAATAGTAAGAAGGCTGGAAGACCAGTGCTCCAGCGCTGACAAATGTCATATTCTCATGAATAAATAGTTTACCCCCCCAAAAAAGACTAATGTCAGGCTAACGATATTATTTGGCTATGGTAGAGTATAACATCATAGTAACATTAGACTGACTTTATAACATATATTGTAATGTTGTGGGGTCTATTGTGACTGAGGCAGAGGGCATCCATCTTGGAAGAGACTGTAAAGACATGTGAGATATAATGTATACCCAAACCTAATCCAACTTAATCTAGTTGATATTGGTGCGATCTTCACTACAAATTTTTTGACGAGGATGGGATGATCTGGGCCAACCATCTTATGAATATTTAATGGGAAATTAACCTTCATTAATGTGACATTCAATAAAAGTAAGTGAACCAACTTAATTACACATAACGAAGGGCCACTGCAGGGGAACAAACATCAAGGATCACAGCAAGTCGGGTCTACCCATTAAAACATTGTTTAGCATTGCATACCTCATACTCAGGTCAACATGGCTGTGATTATCTTCCATTATCATTAACATGCAACGTTATATGAAAATGTCAAAATGACATTAAAAAACGTCTTTAGAACATTATAAAATAACGCTACATAACATTTTTTACTCCATACAAAATAACGTTTATATGACATTTTTCTATAACGTTTTTCTATAACGTTATTGTAACATTTTATAGTATTATACTGACGTCAGTATGACATTTTTTTGTTAGCTGGGATGTGTTCAAGAATGTCAAAACTCATCCGCATGGATAGCTCCTGTTATTTTCAGCAATATCCGCGAAGTGAGATTTATCCTGCCTTGTTTATTTACATTTCCCCAGGGATACATCAAATTAAATCCAGCACATTAATTTTGTTAATCCCTCAGGTTTTTTGGTTTTTTTCCAACGGTGGTTTAATTGTCAGTTTGGATGACACCATTTCTCACCCAACTGGATGCAGTTGCCAAGCGCAAGGATTTCATGTAGAAGGTTGGAAGTTTTAATCTCGGCCGATTCAGATCAATGACTCACATAATTGATACTTGTTGCTACCCAGCCTGACGCTTGGCATTACTAGGATATGGCAAGGGCTGGTTAGCTCAGTATCAGGATAATGTGAGTAGATGGGAAATTTGGTCATGATGCCGACGTCTTGATATCTCAGTGGGGAAGCACTATATGAAGTCACCATGAGAGCACACTTTCACAGATTTTCCCCTGCTTAAAGTTGCATAGTCTGATGGAATCATCACATTTGCAAATTAAAACACTACAAAGAAATGGTATATATATATAAAGTAAGGTATACAATATCTGTTGAATATACAATTTGCAGCATGTAACACAATGGAATTCTGCTACCCAAAAATTCCACAGCAAAATGACAACAGTAGTATAATATCACTCCGGCAATATTACTATTTATTAGTCAGATCGATGTGAGTATTTCATGGTATTTAGAATGTAAGCGCAAGTTCTTTTTCTGTATTCATTCGGTAAAGGTGTAGTAAGTCTTAGTGTAGGGTCTGGTCAGTTGGAGTTAGAAAAGCGGTATATAAATGTCAATTTGCTAGAAATATTCTAGTATTTCCCTATCGTAATGAGCTATGTGAGTTTGTTATTTGCAGTTTGTTGTTAGTTATGTTATGGGCGGTGATGAAAATGGGAAATATTGTACCTAGAGCGGGACTCGAATCCACATCTCTATGCAGGCCAGTATGCTAAGCATTACACCACCTAGGCTCCCTGATATCACCACACTATCCATGCCTACCTGTCTATGCGGCTTCTTGCCTGAGAGGTCAGTGCAGACCACTACACTCGTCCCCCTGGAATTGTAAGTCTTATAAAGCTTACAATTACATACATACAGGCAAGGAACTTACACATACATAAACAGGGTAGGTCCAACAACTGTACAGCGCATAGCTTGTATAGGATCCTGGTCATGGCCCCAGTGTCCAGGGGGGTTATGAAAATGGGAAAAACAGCATCATCAAAGGCCAGTTGCTCTCATACCATGTCTATGTGGTGTGGGAGGTTAAAAATCCATTGGGTCGGTAAAAGTGTAGGCTTGGGCTTTCTATTGACAAACTGTCTAATGGTGAAAACAAGCCTATTCAGGCTTATCCATGATAGGCAGTATACATCTTCAACAACAACCACACTGCCCACCCCTACCTGTCTTTGTGGTTACTTGCCTGAGAGGTCGGTGCAGACCACTACAGTTATCTGCCAGTGATGTGAATAGTCCTGATGGTGTGGGGTTGTTAGTAACACATTTGATCAGTTGTGGTAAGTTATATATATAGCACATTACAGGCTTAGAAAGTAGTGCAAATCCTACTGTCACTGGAATTGAATTTGACAGTTTCTTAGAGTATGCCATATAACCCTACCTGGCCGTAATCGATTAACATGACCCGGGCGGCTCGGGTCACCCGAGTCGTCTGAATTTCAAATCGATCACCGCGAGTGGAGTCAACAAAAACACGTGCCATGTGCAAAACGACCCGACGCCAGTAACCCACCTCTTGGCTGGGGTTTGCTAGGAACGATGACGTCACACCTGAGCTTGTACCTGTAGCTACCACTACAAGTCCAATTGGTTGTTTTAATGCTTTTTTTTAAATAACCCAGATTGTCAGCTTATACGATCCTAAAATACTTTAAATCCTATTTTGCTGTACTTATATTGGTTATTAAAAAAAATAATTAGGTTTTAGATTAAGCCACCACTTTTTCCAACCCGATCGTGCAGAAGCTTATTCGGTTATTCGACCCGAGTCTGCAGGATGTGCGCATGCGCCAAAAAGTGGCTCGGGTGACCAGTGTCGATTAATCGATTACGCCCACTGTGTGACATGAGAGCATTGGGGTACTACGTGTTTAATGGTGCTGGTCAGACCAATCCCGAGCTACAGGGTTTGAACTCAAGTAACCCATTCTAAAGGCCCGGCCACATACACGTTAGTGGACATAGTTGAATGCAGTGGAGGTTGAACGTGGTTGAACGTGGTTGAACGTGGTTGAACGTGGTTGAACGTGGTTGAATGTAGTTGAACGTGGTTGAATGTGGTTGACTGTAGTTGAACGTGGTTGAATGTGGTTGAATGTGGTTGACTTGTTGAATGTGGTTGAACATGGTTGAACGTGGTTGAATGTGGCTGAAAGTGGTTGAACGTAGTTGATACATGGTTGAGCATGGTTGACCATGGTTGAATGTAGTTGAACTTAGTTGAACGTAGTTGAACGTAATTGCACGTAGTTGAACGTAGTTGAACGTAGTTGAACGTAGTTGAACGTAGTTGAACGTAGTTGAACGTAGTTGACCGTAGTTGAACGTAGTTGAACGTAGTTGAACGTAGTTGAACGTAGTTGAACGTAGTTGAACGTAGTTGAACGTAGTTGAACATAGTTGAATGTAGTTGAATGTAGTTGAACCTAATTGAACGTAGTTGAACGTAGTTGAATGCAGTTGAACATAGTTGAACATAGTTGAACATAGTTGAATATAGTTAAACGTAGTCATAGTTTAACGTAGTTGAACGTACCAGCATCCATACTTCTCTGGCATGCTAACTTGGTAATAATATGGGTGGTCAGTGCGTTCCGATGTAATCTTTGGACATGTTCAAATGAGTGCTAAGTTAGAGGCTAAAATACTGTGGTGAAGTCTCCATACTGTTAATGCACTCTAGCATACTCTAGCATACTCTAGCATACTTTAGCATACTTGGACATAGTTGACTGTTGTGGAGGCTAACATATGTTGAACATAGTTGAACATAGTTGAACGTAGTTGAACATAGTTGAACATAGTTGAACATAGTTGAACGTAGTTGAACATACCAGCATCCATATTTATCCATACCAAAACCTGCTGTACCTTAATGTTTTTCAACGTAGTTTAACGTACTTACACCACCATTGACCCACATTAATCTATCCTCCATTCAACTACGTTCAACTACGTTCAACTACGTTCAACTACGTTCAACTACGTTCAACTACGTTCAACTACGTTCAACTATGTTCAACTACGTCCAACTACGTCCAACTACGTCCAACTACGTTCAACTACGTTCAACTACGTTCAACTACGTCCAACTACATCCAACTACGTTCAACTACGTTCAACTACGTTCAACTATGTTCAACTACGTTCAACTACGTGCAACTACGTTCAACTGCGTTCAACTACGGTCAACTACGTTCAACCACGCTCAACCACGTTCAACCACGTTCAACCACATTCAACCACATTCAACCATGTTCAACCACGTTCATCTAGGTTCAACTACGTTCACTACCATATGTGACTAGGGCTTAAGTGTGATCTTCCAATAAGATCCAGGATCAAATCTGGCCCATTAAGTGAATATGCTGATACAGCAAACAGTAGCGACATATCGCATAACAATTGTTACCCTGGGCCATAAAGACCCAATGAATAACGATCAAATATAATTGAAACCACAGAATTTCTCTCCCGATGAACATGTCCTGGTCTCATCATATCTTTGTTTGACATTTGTTTGATTCATCACAGAGCAGTCTGTAGGTTTAGCTGTATATCAGCTCCAGGAATCATGTTGTCATATGTTCCATTACATATTATTTGTTTATAAGGGGCTGCCAACTATTGATGCGCGAAAAGGAAGAGAGGAAGGCGGGGGTGGAAATAAGGCGTTTTTATTTACGCCTCACAGACAGAGCATACAGAGCATACAGAGTAAGGGAGCACAATAAGAGTAAATAAGGAATAAGCTGAGGAAGGTAAGGAAGCTCATGAGGAGCGGAGTAATGAATAAAAGCAATACAGGAGGAGCAGTGAAGAAATGTACATGATAAATAAAGTAATAAAGTTCAGGCAGAGTAAAAAAGTCTGTAGGTGTTCTGTGAGGGGGTGCCGAGGAGCCCTCCACCGCTGGAAGAGAAGAGTGTATGAGGAGTGTAGGGTGGGTGGGTGGTGGAAAAAGGCAGAGAGCTGGGAGACGGCAGGAGGGCGAGTGCCTGAGGGAGGCCGGCGGGCGACCTTATAAGGGGAGAGGGACGGGCGACAGCAGGTGAGGTGTGAATGCTGCCGGCCCGGGGGAGGGCGAGAGGTGGCGAGCAGCGGGCGTCGGGTGAGGCGCGAGTGCTGCGCGACACGGGGGGCGGGGGAGGTGGCGGCGCGCCGCGCCGTCTGCCGAGGTGAGAAAGCAGCGCGACAGCGCGGGGCGGGGGAGGGTCTCTTCCTCTCCTCGCATCAAACGCAATGCTTCGCATTACGACCGATGCGCGAAAAGGAAGAGAGGAAGGCGGGGGTGGAAATAAGGCGTTTTTATTTACGCCTCACAGACAGAGCATACAGAGCATACAGAGTAAGGGAGCACAATAAGAGTAAATAAGGAATAAGCTGAGGAAGGTAAGGAAGCTCATGAGGAGCGGAGTAATGAATAAAAGCAATACAGGAGGAGCAGTGAAGAAATGTACATGATAAATAAAGTAATAAAGTTCAGGCAGAGTAAAAAAGTCTGTAGGTGTTCTGTGAGGGGGTGCCGAGGAGCCCTCCACCAAAAGTAGGAGAGGGCTCGAGGCGCGCCCGAGGCGGGGGCACGGGGCGCCCGAGGCGGGGGCCCGGAGATGGAGGTCTGGGTGAGAGGAGGGTCCGGGGCCTAGGTGGAGGGGGAGCGGGCGGCCAAAAAAGGGAGGCCCGCTCCTGAGATGTGATGTCGGCAGAGGGTTCCTGTGAGGCTGGGCTGGGCTGTGGTCTGAGGCGTGAGGTCCGAGGTGGTGGTCCCCGGCTGTGACTGGGCGGCGCTGCGGTCGGTGGTCGCTGGGAGGTTGTCGGTGGACGTCATGGTCGGCGGCGGTGTTGTCTGGCAGAGGGTTCCTCGTGAGGCTGGGCTGGGCTGTGGTCTGAGGTGTGAGGTCCGAGGTGATGATCCCCGGCTGTGACTGGGCGGCGCTGCGGTCGGTGTTCGCTGGGAGGTTGTCGGTGGAAGTCGCGGGGCTGTCGGCAGTGGTGAGGGTGAGGCTCCGGGGAGGGCCCCCCGGGCCGGCCGGGGGGAGGCCGGCGAAGTCCTCAGGGCTGGGTGGGGTGGGGGTCGGGGTCGGGTCGGGCGGGTTGATGAAGGTGGTGTCGTGGAGGTCGGCTGTGCCATCGGAAGAGGGTTCCTGGTGAGGCTGGGCTGGGCTGTCGTCTGAGTGAGATATCCTCGTGAGGCTGGGCTGGGCTGTGGTCTTAGGGTTCCTCGTGAGGCTGGGCTGGGCTGTGGTCTGAGGCGTGAGGTGCGGGGTGATGATCCCCGGCTCTGGCTGGGCATCGCTTCGGTCGGTGATCTCTGGGGGGTTGTCGGTAGTGATGAGGAGGTTGTCGGCTTCGAGGTGGTGGTGAGGCGCCGGCCCAGGGGGGGGGGGCCGGCGGATCAAAAATCCGCCGAGGCAGCCGGGGTCTGTGCCCCCCGGGGCGGTGGTTGAGGTGGCGGGGGGGGTGCACTCCCCCGGTGACGTGTGCCCGAGGTGATGTGATGGGCGGTGGGCTGTACGTCGTCCGAAGCCGACGGGCCGTGATGTGTCGGAGGGCCGCCTCGGCGCCCGAGGGCTGGTCCCGCGGCGCCGGGGAGGGACCCGGGGCCGAGCTGGGCGAGGCGCCTCCTGGCGTGCCCGAGGAGGGGGCCGGCGTGGCCGCGGCGGTCGTCCGGGGTCCCTTCCGCGGTGCTTGATGCGGCGGGGGAGGGCGCGCCCCCGCGGGGGCGTGTGCCCGAGGTGCTGGGATGGGGGGTGTGTCGTACGCCGTCCGCCGCCTCGGGGCGGGCGGTGGCGTCCCCTGGGGCGCGGCGGTGAGACGGCTGCCGCGCGGTGCTTGAGGCGGCGGGGGAGGGCGCGCCCCCGCGGGGGCGTGTGCCCGAGGTGCTGGGAAGGGCGGTGTGCCATGCGCCGTCCGCCTCGGGGTGGGCGGTGGCGTCCCCTCGGGCGCGGCGGTGAGCGGGCTGCCGCGGTGAGAGGGCTGCTGGGGGTGCACTGCCCCCGGCAGAGTCGCTGGAGGCGGCGGCGGAGGGCAGGCCCCGCCTGGGGCGCGCGCCCGAGGTGCTGGGGCGGTCGGCGTGGTGCAGGCGGCTTGTGGCGGCGGCGGAGGGCAGGCCCCGCCTGCGGCGCGCGCCCGAGGTGCTGGGGCGGTCGGCGTGGTGTAGGCGGCCGGCGTGGTCCAAGGGGGTTGCCCTCGGGCTCTCCGGGATTCGAGGGCGTCCAGGCGGGCGTAGAGGCGGGCGGTGGTGGTGGTGGCGGCAGTGGTGGAGGCGCGCTGGAGGGCCTTAAGGTCGAGGAGAGCCCTGAGAATCACACTTATCTCGGTGCCCGAGGCGGTGTCCGAGGGTGCCGACGGAGGCGCCGGGGCCGAGGAGGGTGACGCGCCTCCTGGCGCGCCCGAGGCGGGTCCCGGCGTGGCCAGGGCGGTTGCCTGGGACCTCTGGCGGCCCGTGCCCTTGCCGTGTCTGGGCATCCTGGAGCGGTCCGAGGGGACGCAGCGGTCCGAGGTGAAGAATGCCAAACTGGAAAAGGCAGAGAGCTGGGAGACGGCAGGAGGGCGAGTGCCTGAGGGAGGCCGGCGGGCGACCTTATAAGGGGAGAGGGACGGGCGACAGCAGGTGAGGTGTGAATGCTGCCGGCCCGGGGGAGGGCGAGAGGTGGCGAGCAGCGGGCGTCGGGTGAGGCGCGAGTGCTGCGCGACACGGGGGGCGGGGGAGGTGGCGGCGCGCCGCGCCGTCTGCCGAGGTAAGAAAGCAGCGGGACAGCGCGGGGCGGAGGGAGGGTCTCTTCCTCTCCTTGCATCAAACGCAATGCTTCGCATTACGACCAATGGTTACACTGTTGGTAGAATTTTATATTATTGTTAACACCTTAATTTATGCTTGTGTATTGTGTATGGAAATTGTGAATAAAACATCTGTGTATCTATCTACATAGAATATTTGTGTAAGGAACGCATGGTAAAATCACGTGACCAGATCATTTAAAGAGGATACCAATTATGGATTAGGAAATGTGTGTTTGTGATGTTGGTTGGTTCTTTGTTGGAGTTTTACGTCCTGGCAACATCCAAGGTTGTATCAGGAAGGGTACTGACTTGTGACAGTGTGCACTCATGGCAAATGTATAGTGCTGCTCCACTGGGAGACCAGACCACACCATGACCTGATATCCCACCCAGCCACTTTATCCTGACGCTGAGCCAACCAGTTCTTGCCCTATCTTAATAATGGCGAGCGCCTGGCTAGGAAGTGACAAGTATACATTTTTAAGTCATTGGTTTGACTCGACCAGGGTTCAAACCTGTGGGTGTGTTTGGTTATGAAAACATACTCACCACACCCACCCACAAGTGGTAATAGCTATTAATAGATTTTGTTTTCCACCGTGAGAGTGTCTGGCAGGTAAATGGCTTTGGGTGTGCTTGTCCCTGATTGGATGGGTGGAAGCCGAACCAGACCGGCAAGGAATGAGCTGTTCATGCACTGCTATAAACACATCAACTAAAGGACGCCTTGGTTATAGCGGGGTCAGATAACATGCACAGAGATCCATACAGGATGGTCGATTGAGTAGCGCAGTGATAACAATAAGCAACTATTTTCACTTGTGCATAGGACAAGTCTGATGTAATTTTTAGTTGTCCAACTGGATTTTCACTTTTCCACATTTTATACATTTGACTACCATGCTAATTGATTTGTTCCTAAACTCTTTAACTGGTTAATGGTCGATTACTTCTAGTGTCTAAATATTGTTATATAAATGAGCAGTTAAATGTCCCTGGCTAACTTTAGATATGATTTTCAGCCAAAAATTGTCATTTGTCCAATGGAAAAGCAGAAGCCATATTCTGCTTGACCGTGCCTAATCTCACTTGGCTCGGACAATTGGAAATGCCTTATTTTGAACGCTGTAGAGCATTCGCTTCCCAGATGGCAGATCGCAAGATTATTTGTATAATCAAAGTTATACTTGTCGCTACCTATTCCGACCCTGCGATAACTGATACTACGATAGGACAAAGAACAATGTGTCATGGGGGTGATGAAAATGGGAAATATTGTGCCTAGAGCGGGACTCGAACCCATATCTCTTTGCATTCCGGGCCAGTGTGCTAACCATTACACGACCTAGGCTCCCTGATGTCACCACACTACCCACGCCTACCTGTCTATGAGGCTCCTTGCCTGAGACATCAGTGCAGATCACTACAAATGGAATGAGGAAGTCAACAATTTCCGATATCAGATAAAAGCATTGCATTTTCGAAAACAGGTTATTTACCTAGATTTCATCCTGCAGTTTGATTTGTTTGTTTGTTTGTTGTTGTTTTACATCCTAGCAACATCTGAGGTCATATCAGGATGGGTACCGACTTGTGACAGTGTGCACTCATGGCGACTTAATAGTGCTGTCCCACTGGGAAACCAGGCCGCTGGCACCATGACCTCAGTCACATTATCCTGACACTGAGCACACCAGTCCTTGCCCTGTCCTACTAATGCTGAGCGCCTGGCTGGGAAGCGACAAGTATCAATTTTTAAGTCATTGGTTTGACATGACCACGGTTCGAACCCACGACCCCACGATCTACCAGCATGGGAGACGGATGCTCGAACTCATTCGGCCATCCCGTCTGGTCCCTGCAGATTGAACTTAGATACTGGTGCAGTCATTGTCCTTTACTTAGGCTCAGAACCTCTGCCATTTGGCCTTTACTAGGCTCAGAGCATATGTGGTGTGTCCTTTACTTAGGTTCAGAGACTGCCATGTGGCCTTTACCTAGGCTCAGAGTCTATATCATGGGACCTTAATATACGATCAGATCATGTGTCATGTGCCCTTTACATAGGCTCAGAGCTTATGTTATGTGACATTTACTTAGGCTCAAATCATGTGCCATGTGCTCTTTACTTAGGCTCAGGGCATATGTCATGTGTCATTTACATAGGCTCAGTGCCTATGACATGTGGCCTTTACTTTGGCTCGGAGCAAAGGCCATGTGACCTTTATTTAGTCTCAGTACCTTTGTCCTGTGACCTTTACTTAGGATCAGCACCCAGGTCATGTGATCTGTACTTAGGCTCAGTTCCTATGTCATGTGGCCTTTGACATTAATTAGGCTCATATCCTATTGCATGTGACCTGTACTTAGGCTCAGAGGATATGCAGTATGGCCTTTATTTAGGCTCAGAACCTTTCCCATGTGGCCTTTACTTAGGATCAGGACATATGTCATGTGACCTTTACTTAGCATCAGGACCTATGTCATGTGGTCATTACTTAGTCTCAATTCCTATTAAAGGTGACCTTTGTTTAGGCTCAGAGGCTATGTAGTTTGGCCTTTATTTAGGCCCAGGTCCTATGTCATGTTGCCTTTACTTAGGCTCATGACCTATGTCATGTGACATTTACTTAGGCTCATGACGTATGTCATGTGACATTTACTTAGGCTCATTACCTATGTCATGTGACATTTACTTACTATTAACTCAAGAGCCTATGTCATGTGATATTTACTTAGGCTCAAGAGCCTATGTCATGTGATATTTACTTAGGCTCAAGAGCCTATGTCATGTGATATTTACTTAGGCTCAAAAGCCTATGTCATGTGATATTTACTCAGGTTCAGAGCCTATTATCTGCAGGCTTTACTTAGGCTCAGAGCCTATTAGATTTGTCCTTTATTTAGGCCTAGGGCCTATGTCACGTGACCGAGGCATAAAGCAGCAGTAATAACACGGAGAGATAAAAGCAGATGACACAATTAACCACCCACTCCCCCCTCCCCCCTCACCACTCCTCCCCCCCTACCCCCTCACCCCTCCTATCCCCTCCCCTCACCCCCACCCCCACCTCACCCACGCCACCCACCTCCGACCGCCACCTAGCGACCAACTCAGCTCCCACAGTACTTACTCCCATCCGCGAACAGGGCGCGGTGGCCGAATCGGTAGAGCGCTGGTCTCACATGCGGGATATGGGGAGTTTGGTTCCTGGTCGAGTCAAACCAATGACTTATATTATAAATTGATACGTGTCACTTCCTAGCCTGGCGCTCAGCATTAATAGCATAGGGCGAGGACTGGTTGGGTCAGTGTCAGGATAATGTGACCCAGTGGGATATTGGGTCATGGGTGCTGGCGGCCTGGATTCCCAGTGTGGCAGCACTATAAAGTTGCCATGAGTGTGCACTGCTACAAGTCAGTACCCATCTTGGTATGACAGTAGATGTTCCCAGGATGTAAAACTCCAGGGGCCGTATGCATGAAGCGGTTTTAGCGTCATGTGGTGTTAACTGCTAACACCGGGTAGCTATCACCAGCATCGTGAAGTATGTCATGCCATATGCATGGGCGCCTAAACCATTTGCGTTAGCTAAACGTGCAGTTATTTATCCCTCTGAGCCTCTTGCCGGCCAGCACAGCTATTTCCCAATATCGCCGCCAATTTGGTGGTGGCGGCGGCTTTAATATCGCTTCGATTTGTGGTTTAATTTGACCAAATTTCACTTTTTGAACATGTAATTCTGTTAAATATGATAGCTTTGAATAGATTTGGCCATAATATATCGCCGCCTATGCGGTGGCGGCGGTGATTTGTTTTGTTTACATTCGTCGATTCGACAATATTAATATCGCCGCCGATGTAGCGGCGGTGTTAATATCGCTTCGATGTTGTGGTTAATTTGACCAAATTTCACATTTTGAGCCTCTTATTCTGTAAAACATGATAGCTTTGAATAGATTTGGGCCTAATCGGTACCTAACACCACCAGTAAACCTGCTATGGAGTGGTGTTTGAATACCAGACCTTAAACTTGTGGTGTTTCCGTAACACTGCTCCATGCATAGCGACTTTTCACCTCTAAACTAGAAATCCCATCCAAAACCAGTTTTGGCTCGCTAACACCACTCCATGCATATGGGTCCTGCAACCAACCAACCCTCCAGGCCTCGTATGCATGGAGCGGTGTTAGTGGCGTGTGGTGTTAACGCTCTAACACTGGGTAGCTATCACCGTGTATTGGCGGCGGCGAAAACGTATGCATGGCGGCCTAAACGGTGAGTGTTAGCTAAATTTGAATGTATTTATAGATTTGGGAAATCCCTCTGCGTTTGTAGCCATATATTAGGCTCAAATCTATTGAATGCGATCGTATTTAACAGAATTACATACGCAATAAGTGAAATTTAAGCAAATTAACCCTAAAAACGAAGCGATATTAAAGCAGCAGGCCTATTAGCGGCGATATTAATAATTATATTTTCGACTCGACGAACGTAAAGTAAACAAATCGCCGCTGCCGCCAGTATGGAACGCGACGTCGATGCGGCGGCGGCGGCGATTTGTTTACATTACGCTCGTCGATTCGAAAATATAACTATTAATATCACCGCCAATGCGGCGGTAGCCTTAATAACGCTTCGAATTTAGGGTTAAATTGGTCAAATTTCACTTATTGGGTAGCTAATTCTGTTAAATATGATCGCATTCAATAGATTTGGGCTCCATCCTGACACTAACCTCGCACTAACACCGCTGTAAACCAAATATCAGCGGAGTTAGAATTTCCGAATTTAAACGCTCGGTGTTAGGCCTAACACTGCTCTATGCATACCAACTTTTCCACGCTAAACCAGAAATCCCGTCTAAACGCGTTTTGGCTCGCTAACACTGCTTCATGCATATGGCCCCAGCAGCACCTACTCTGTGACAGGGCTCGCTATTGCCAACCACCTATCAGGAGAATAAAATAAAGTCGGAAAGCTGAGTTATAGAAATAACCACCATATGAATTCGCAATCTAATAATACGCTACATATATCATTCAAATACTTATCTATCATAACATGCCGCTTTTGTGGTGAGGATTTTCGCAAAATCAGAGGGGATTCAAGCTGCATAGTTCGATGAAGCCTCAAATTTTCAAAACCAAAACACGTATCTCAATTTGATTCTACATATCAAACGTGGAGGTCCTAACAAGAATGAAAATAAAGAGACAGATAATACAAACGATCAGAGACAGAAAAATTAAATACTTTAGCCACATGATACGACACCAGGAATCACAGAGAAGAATAATGGAAGGGAAGATAGAAGGGAAAAGACCAAGAGGGAGAAGGAGAACAACATGGATGGACAACATCACTTAGTGGAGAGCAATGAGCTATGCGGAATGTGTGAGAGGAACGAATGACAGGAAGAGATGGAGGTCCATTGCAGCCAACCTTCTTCGAGAAGACGGCACCCATTGATTGATTTATGATCAAACTTAAATACTGGTGCGCTTGTTAAACATTTGTCACCACATAGAAGGGAATAGTGAGGCAGTTTAATAGAACATGTTACTGTAGAAACCTATGGGATCAGAGTTTTGGCAAGCATGCCAAAACTAATTTTGCTTGCGTGCACTTCAAATATCTCAAAAGTTAGCTATTTAAAATGAAAGTTACTTCAAGTGAAAGTAGCGTAGATTATAACGATCACCCTAATATGTTATCCTGAAACTGACAGAAACTCAAAACCCATTGGACTATGCAACTTTAATAGTCTTCGAAAATCAGTGTCAGGATAATTTGACTGAGTGGGATATCAGGTCATGGTGCTGGCGGCCTGGTCTCCCAGTGGGCAGCACTATAAAGTCGCCATGAGCGCACACTGTCACAAGTCGGTAACCGTCCTGATATGACTGTAGATGTTTCTAGGACGTAAAACAACAACAAACAAACAAACAAACAAACCATCCCGATATGACCTTAGAAATTGCCCGGATGTAAAACTCCAACAACCAACCAACCAACTTCACAGTATGAGCGCGTGGTTTTGGATGGTTTGTTCAGAGCGTGAAGTGGGCGGCGTGTGATTTGTGGCGATGTGTTTTGGTCGGTTCGTTCAGGGAGGGTTGTGTCTGGGCGCCGCCATGGCACCTCAATAACCCGCGGCACGTCAGAGTAACCAATCAGATGGCGTGTAACAAACGACGCGGACGGTCCGCATCAGCCCGTCCCCCCATGTCCCTGCCAGCCATTGGCTGGAATAATCGGGTCTGATCACGTGATCACAGGACAGAGCGTCGGTGCCCGGTCGGCTGGTAAATGGTGACCCCCCCCCCCCCACCCCCTCCGCGTTCCTACCTCCCGCTGCCCTCCCCCCGCCTTTTCCCCGTCCTTCCCCCGCCCTCCACGCGCCCTCCCCCCGCCCTATCCCCATCCTCCCCCGCACTTCCCCCGCCCTCTCCACGTCCTCCCCGGGCACTCTCCTCGCCGTCCCCCCGTCACCCGCCCTCCCTCGCCCTCCCAAGTCCCCCGCCACCCCTCCCCTCGCCCTGCCACGTCCCCCGACATCCATCCCCCCGCCCCCGCCCTCTCCACAAGCACTCCCTGCCATTCCCACGTCCTCCCCTCACCATCCCCATTACCGCCCCCCTCCCCACATCCTTCACCGGACCTCCCTCCACCCCCCCCCCTAACGTCGGCACCTCTCGACCCTCCTCCCTCCTCCCCCTAACACACCTCTCCCATAACCCATCTCTCCCCATTCTCTCTCCTTGATACACCCTCCCTCGCCCATCCCTCTCCCCTTCCCACCTCCATTCATCATTCCTCTCCCCTCCACCAGACTCCCCTTCCCTATTAGTATTACCGGTCTCTCTCCTCTTAGACTCCGCCCCCCTCTCACCCCTTCACATCCTCCTCCACACACCCCTTACCTCTCACCTTATCATCATCATCCACACACCCCTTACCTCTCACCTTATCATCATCATCCACACACCCCTTACCTCTCACCTTATCATCATCATCATCATCCACACACCCCTAATCTCACACCTTAGCATCATCATGCTCCACACTCCCTCTTCTGTCTCCGCTACACATCCTCCTCCACACACCCCTTACCTCTCACCTTATCATCATCATCATCACCATCATCACCATCCAAATGACCCCTTACCTCTCAACTTAACATCATTATCCTCCACACTCCCCCTTATCTCACACCTTATCATGATCTTCATCCACACTCCCCCTTACCTCTCACCACATCATCATCATCATCCATCACCACCCCCTTATATCTCACCTTAGCATCATTATCCTTCTTCACACTCCCCCTTATCTCTCACCTTATCATCATCCTCATACAACCTCCACCTTACCTCTCACCTTATCATCATCATCCACACTCACCCTTAGCTCTCACCTTATCATCACCATCATCCACACTCCCCCTTACCTCTCACCATATCATCATCATCATCCTCCACCACCACCCTCTTATATCTCACCTTAGCATCACTATCCACACTCCCCGTTATCTCTCACCTTGTCATCATCATCCACCACACTCCCCCATACCTCTCACCTTATCATCATCATCCACACTACCCCTTACATCTCAACTTATCATCATCCTTCACACTACCCCTTACCTCTCACCTTATCATCATCATCATCCACACCACTCCCTCTTACCTCTCACCTTATCATCATCATCATCCACACCACTCCCCCTTATCCCTCACCTTATCATCATCCTCCACCACACTTCCCCTTATCTCTCACCTAATCATCATCGTCCTTGCCTCTCATTTGATCATCATCACTGTCATCACCCACACTCCCCGTTGCCTCTCACTTTATCATCATCATCATCACCGTCCACAATCCCTTTACCTCTCACAGTATAATCATTGCCATACACCCTCCCCGTTACGTCTCAGTTTATCATCATCAGCCCACTCCCCCTTACCTCTCACTCTATCCTCCTCCTCCTCCTCTCCCCCTCCCATCATCACCTCTTCCCTCTCCCTATCCCCCTTCACACAATACAGGGCGCGGTGGCCTAATCGGTAGAGCGTGGGCCTCGCGTGTGGAAGGTCGGGAGTTTGGTTCCCAGTCGAGTCAAATCAATGACTTTAAAATTGCTACTTGTCGCTTCCTAGCCTGGCGCTCAGCATTAATAGGATAGGGCAAGGACTGGTTAGCTCAGTGTCAGGATAATGTGACTGAATGGGACATTGGGTCATGGTGCCGGTGGCCTGATTTCCCAGTGGGGCAGCACAATAAAGTCGTCATGTGTGCGCACTGTCACAAGTCGGGACCCATCCTGATATGACCTTAGATGTTGCTACGACGTAAAACAACAACAAACAAACAAGAAACAAACCCTTCACACACAACAAACACCCCCGCCCCTTCCCTGCCGGCAAACACACTCCCCCAGAGGGTATCTGAACTGGGCCTCCTCACGGACGGATGAGAGGCCCTGGAACGTGGATAGTAAATCAGCGCCCGGCCATGGACAATGTATACTAAATCAGGACCTGGGCTTCATTAGGCGGACTAAGCGGGCATCCAGGCGGCCTGTCCACGTGACGTCATCAGTCATGTGACCCCCGGAGCGCCATCTACGCGCGGTAGGGCGACCCCCGTCTGACAGTGGCTGACCAATATTGCCGGGCCCCCCTCCTCTTTTTTAATGCCTGCCGCATGTATGGCGGGAGTTCGTCACTAAAGATCCCATTGATCACCTCTTGCGACGAAGCGCATTGATTGGCGGATGTGCTCTTGCCCGTCACGTGACGATTTTCTCGTCACATGATCAGGTGATGCTATGTTTTCCATTTGGAAAAAAAACACCGCCATAATATTGGTTCAGTGATTAAGGTTGCATAGTCCGATGGTTTTGAATTTCTGTATTTTTTCTGAGATAAATAGATCAGATCAATCACTAGTATCTACTTTACATTAGTTCAAAGTTACTTTTATCTTAAATTGTAAACTTTTTAGATATTTTGAGTGCAAACATGGAAAATTAGTTTTGGCAAGCTTGCCAAAACTCCGACACCATAGACTTCTGCAGTAACAGGTTCTGTTAAATTGACTCAGCATTGCCTTCTACGCAGAAACAAATGCTTAATAAGTGCCTCAGTATCTAAGTTAGATATGTAGAATCAAATCTAGATAATTGGTTTGGTTTTGAAAATTTGGTTTTTCATTGGACTATGCGGCTTTAATCAAAGTTGCATAGTCCAGTGGTTTTCATGTTTTTTTCTCACTTTTCTGACATAAATATGGGTCACTTTTCTGACCTGATTGGAATAATCCTTACCTTACTTTAGTTTGAAGTAACGTTCATTTTAAATGGCTAACTTTTGAGATATTTGAAGTGAAAAAGGCAAATTTAATTTTGCTAATGCCTTGGTCACAAATGGGTTATGGCATGTTTGCGGCGATTGTAAGTCGCTGCATCCACCAGACTGTACGGTGACCATACGGTGGTGTAAAGTCGACGGCTGGCGGTTTGAGTGGTGTAGATATGCTAATAGGAAATCACTACAGGCAAGGAAGGAAAGTAGATAAAGAGTGAAAGGTACGAGAGTGAGACTCCCTCATTTATTGTATATATAGTTTCCAGAAACAAGAAGGTGGTGATCACATGATCCAGTCTTCCAATCACTAATAGGCATTCCTCTATCCACCAATGAGGGTTCAATATCCTTGTAACCAAGGCATGGTTAGATCTGGTTACAGTGCCCTGTTGTGTGTGGCGTGCAGTGATCCATGAATAACACTTGGAGGGGAGGGGATATGTGAGGAGAGTTCCAAAGACCCTCTCACAAGTCAAGAAGTGACCCTCTCTCAGGTCAAGAAGTGACCCTCTCTCACTATCTATATTGATATACACTTTCTATCTTTAATTAGTAATGGATCACCAATTCCACATATACCTTACATGCCTTTGGTATTACATACCATCTGCCGTAATATAGACTATTTGCAATTTATTATAGAGTAGTTCTTCATAGCCCATATCTCAATTATTGGAAAATTTTACAGTGGGTTATGGTCGCCATACAGTGACCATACGTTTTTGTGCCCACCGCAAGCGGTTGTGGTTATTTTAAATCAAAGTTATCTTAACTTTGGAAACTCGCAATGCCACTATAAATCATCATGACTCCATAACTACACTACTTATGGTCGGAAGACTCGAACTATAGAACCGCGTAATGAATGATCTATTCACCTGAATAAAATCCATTCAGTGGGTACTCATGGTGACTTTTTAATGCTGCCGCACTGGGAGACCAAGCAGTCAATATGCATAACACTATATCCGACTCAGTTACATTATCCTATTATCACGCTAACCAGTCCTTGGCTATTCCTGTTAATGCAAAGAGCTAGGCTAGGTGGCGACAAGTATTAATTTGATAAGTCATTGGTTTGACACAGCTGGGATTCCAACTCCAGACCTTCCCGTCCTGATATGACCTTAGATGTTGCTAGGACGTAAAACAACAACGAACAAACAAACACCCGCTCGGGAAGCCTGAACTCTAAACTCCGACAACCAATTGACAACAATGGCCAACATACCAGTGTTTCGGAGACGACAAAAGAACCCATTCAGCAAAGTAAACATATTTACCACACGCACACATACACACTCACAAACTGTGTCACACTGCACCTGTTTGTACAGCAGACATGATCTGAGAAGGGTTCACAGCGAGGAAAGGAGGACAAACGGGTGACCACTGTCCCATATTGAGAATACCCTTGCAGGAATAGTTTCCCATTCTTTAAGTCCTGATATTGTGTGATTTAAACAGTAAACAGAAGTCGGTGTAGATAAATTTCAAATATTCTTCAAGCACTTTAATATGTTCAAATGATACATAAATGTGTGACTATGTCTGAATAAGAAACTACTAAAACAATAATGGACCTATTCGACTGGGACCTTTCCATAATTTGAGCCAATCAGAGCTGTTCTTTTCAATTGCAAATGGCTACCCCCTATGGGGAACCACCATTTGCAATTGAGGCAGCAATTTGCAATCGAAAAGAACAGCTCTGATTGGCTGACACTGAGAGCTGCTCTCAGCCAATTAGAGCAGTTCTTTTCAATTTCAAATTGCGGCCCCCCCCATTGGTGGCCGCCATTTGCCAGGCTCAAATGAGTTAAAATGTGGCTGGTTGTCCCTCTCCTTTCAGCGCTGAATATGCTTACACGCGATCCAGAAGCAATGACCAATCTACCTGCCTCCTCTACAAACACCCATTGCGCTTCTATCAATGATAATCTCACGTGACAAAATGGCTAACTTTATCACAAGGCAGGAAACTAACAGCAATCACCTGCAATCACCCAGGCTAACTTTCCGGTCATGTGACACAGCCATCCCAGAACGCTCAGTCTCTGGGTTGCCTGGCAACCATTACGCATGCGCGGGATGAGATGGCGGGTTGTGGGGCTATCAACTTCAATATGGCGGTAACCCACATTACCCGTGATAAACAAGTCGTGTGTTGGTAAGGTTGCATGCTACCAGGAAATTGACAATTCCCCCACCCCACACCACAGCCTTACCGGACGCGGTGGCCGAATCGGTAGAGCGCAGCCCCTCCTGTGCGGAAGGTCGGGAGTTCTATTCCGCCCCCACCCTTAGAGTTCAATACCACCCGCCCTAAACGGACGCGGTGGCCGAATCGGTAGAGCGCAGCCCTCCTGTGCGGAAGGTCAGGAGTTCAATACCACCCGCCCTAACAGGACGCGGTGAGTTCAATACCACCCATCCTTACTGGACGCGGTGGCCGAATCGGTAGAGCGCAGCGCCTCCTGTGCGGAAGGTCGGGAGTTCCATTCCGCCCCCACCCTTACAGGACGTGGTGGCCGAATCGGTAGAGCACAGCGCCTCCTGTGCGGAAGGTCGTGAGTTCAATGCCACCCCATCCTTACTGGACGCGGTGACCGGATCGGTAGAGCACAGCGCCTCCCATGCGGAAGGTCGTGGGTTCAATACTACCCCATCCTTACTGGATGCGGTAGCCGAATCGGTAGCGCGCAGGCCTCCCGTGCGGAAGGTCGGGAGTTCAATACCACCCGCCCTAAGCAGACGCGGTGGCCGAATCGGTAGAGCGCAGTGCCTCCTGTGCGGAAGGTCGGGAGTTCCATTCCGCCCCAACCCTTACAGGACGTGGTGGACGAATCGGTAGAGCGCAGCGCCTCCTGTGTGGAAGGTCGTGAGTTCAATGCCACCCCATCCTTACTGCACGCGGTGACCGAATCGGTAGAGCGCAGCGCCTCCCGTGCGGAAGGTCGTGAGTTCAATGCCACCCCATCCTTATTGGACGCGATAACCGGATCGGTAGAGCGCAGCCCTCCCGTGCGGAAGGTCGTGAGTTCAATGGCGCCCCATCCTTACTGGACGCGGTGGCCGAATCGGTAGAGCGCAGCGCCTCCCGTGCGGAAGGTCGTGAGTTCAATGGCTCCCCATCCTTACTGGACGCGGTGGCCGAATCGGTAGAGCGCACGTTTCCCGTGTGGTATAGCGAAGATGCCGACGTGCGGAAAGGTCGGGAGTTCAATTCCCGGTCGAGTCAAACCAATGACTTACAAAATTGATACTTGCCGCTTCCTAGTTAGGCGCTCAGCATTAATAGGATAGGGCAAGGACTGTCAACACAGTATTAGGATAATGTGACTGTGTGGGATATCGAGCCATGGTGCTGGGAACCTGGTCTCCCAGTAAGGCAGCACTATAAAGTTGCCATGAGTGTGCACTGTCACAGGTCAGTACCCGTCCTGATATGACCTTAGATGTTGTTAGATCGCAAGACAACAACAAACAAACAATCGTTCCTGAAAAGGTGTTGATTCTGAACATTAAATGATCACCAACAATGTTACATATTATCCTGGTTTTGCTGTACCATGACTTTTGTGAAGATTTTAGACTGCCAAACATCATCACGTGACATACATCATGCCTCTGGCACACTTATTTCAGAGCCTCACCACCTGTCATAGTTGTTTTTATTCACGCGAAGCCACACTCGATAATCTGCCAGTGGCCAGCGGGAATTTTCTTTTCTATTTACTCATTTTCTTTTTGTTCTTTTTTTCCTTTTTTTCGTTTCAGGGCTGGGATGGTGGTGTAATTTGGCGTGGTTGTATGTGTGTTTTTAAGGGTACTAAAGAAAGGCAAGCACTGTAGAAAAAGTATGATGTGCTTGTGCAGAGAGGGCATTGAAGAAGCTGAATAACCTTGATTTGGTTTACCATCGTTTCCTTTCCGTGAATAATCCGATGGAAACATAAAGTGCCTGTCACACCTTACCGGATTGAGTACCAGACACAAACGGACAAATAATTGACTAGTCCGGTGGTGTTCGGTATCAAAATATACCGAAATGTGTCGAAATGTTGCGCTTTCAACCAGACGAAACGGAAGCTAAACAGACAAGGAACGTACATTAACGAATATCCACTGGACGATAACCAGATGATAACCGGACGACAACCGAATGTCAAACAGATGGACCAAACACCAAACGAACACATACCGGACTGGTAACGGACGCGCCAAAAACATATACTGACCGAATTCCCCCAATACCGTCAACCGACTTTGCCGGAAGCAAACCGGAGAGGTAACGGATGGGTACCTGAGATGTACCGAACAAAACGGACTAAAGGGACTTAAACCGGACACCAACTGTACACGTCAGTCCGGCGGTGTCCGGTACAAGTTTTGTTCATGTTCAAAGTTTTGTTCATGTTCAAAACTTCCCACCGTACACACCAGACACCACCGGACAGATAACGGACACGCCGGATGCCAACCATATATAAAGCGTACATTGCCGTATTTCACTGGACAGTGTCCGGTTTTTGTCCGGTTCCTCAATCCGGTGATGTGTGACAGAGCCTTAAGTGACATGCAGAATTAGCATAGCAACTAACATAACAAAATAAAAATATACAGCGACGAAAACAAGCATCCTCGAAGGAGCTTAATCGCTATGGGCAGAATAAATACCATATCAATAAACAACAACAAAAACAACAACAAAATACATCATATTTGTCGAAAAATTAAGATCTTAATGGTTTTGGTTTTGTTTTGATTGTTGGAATTTTACATCCTGGCAACATCTAAGGTAATATCAGGATGGGTACTGAGTTGCGACAGTGCACACTCATGGTGACTTTATCGTGTTGCCCCACTGCGAAATCAGGCCACCAGCACCATGACCCCATATCTCACTCAGTCACATTATCCTGACACTGAGCTAACTAATTCTTGCCCTATCCTAAACATTCTAGGAAATATCAATTTGATAAGTATTTGGTTTGACTCGTCCATGAATCCAACTCCTAAACTCTCCTTGAAGATTTATACTGCCTATTACGTATACGTCTGAATAGACTTGTTTTGACCATTCAACATTATCCTGGCCCTGAGTCAACCAGTTCTTGCCCTATCCTAACAATGCCGAGCGCCTGGCTAGTAACTCAGTAAGCAAAAAGTATAAATTGTTAAGTCGTTGGTTTGATTACGCAAAGGATGTAACCAGAGGTGGGTGAGCAGACACCCACAACACTGGACATGACCCGTCCTGATATGACCTTAAATGTTGCCAGGACGTAAAACTCCAACAACCACCCAACCACTTGACATGACAATCTGCTTGTCCTGATGAGGATGACTAATTGTGGTGTCTATATTTCATTTAGATCCAGCCAGATTGCAGTGTGCTTTAGCTGTGTAGAGAGTGCACTAACCTGAGCGCCACCTATCTGATTAGTCTAGCACTACTTTAACCGTCGATAATTTACGCCATCTAGTGGCTTTCATAGTGATCTTAATGCTGTACATAACACTATGCTTGTCCTAATGAGGAAGCCTAATTGCAGTGTCTAAATCTCATTTAGATCCAGCCGCACGGCAGTGTGCTTTAGCTCCGTAGACAGTGCGCTAATGTGAGCGCCACCTATCTGATCAGTCTGGCACTACTTTAACCTTCGATACTTAACGCCATCTAGTGTTTTTATAGTAATCTTAATGCTAGCCTTGCCATCCAAGTAACGATAGACACCTGCATGCGTTGCTCTTTTACGCTAATATATAACTAATTTCATATATGCCACCTAGCGTCATCTCTTGTCAAATACATCAAACTCGCCACAGCTGCGCATTCAAATTACTTTGACTTGTGCGCCCGGATAAACATAGACATTTGTTGCCGTCCCATCCACGTTAGCAGACGGACATATAATAACTAAGGGCTAAGCATCTCATATCCTCACTAAGACATCTGAGACATTGAAGTCTTGTAGCAATAACAAAAACAAAAGTAAATGCCAATAATTATGTGCACTATAATATATTATGGGAATATAAACAAGGACACTACCACTGATCAGTTCTCTTCTATATATATATATTAGTTATTACCTACTATCCTACTGTTAGTTCCTGCTTCTGCCACTATGGCGCCACCTGTGAGTGGTTCCTGGCCACACTGAAACCAGCTGTGTCTGGTCACTAATGCCTCCACACCTGCTCAGACGGTCAGATTTTAAATTTGATGTTCTGGATTTGTGCTGCTCAGTTATAACTTACTTGTTATTAATACATCAAATAATGCATATTTCAAACTGGTGATGGTGGCACGTTGGCGGACACTGCTGTAAAATGAAGAACATTTCCACTGCAATCAACAGACTCAATAACAATTTAATTGAGATGGGAGGGGTCAAAAGAGGTGGGGGTTGGAGTCACGCTGAAACTGTCAACAATTAGCAATCAAATATCAACAATCAATTACCATATATCAACACATCAACAATAAAAAATCAACAATAAACAATCAACACTGCAACGAGTGTGTGGCTATGGAATTAAGGTTGTGTGTATGTGGGGGGAGGGTATGGAACATCACCCACAGATCGGTGGGGGGTGGGGGCTGTGGGGGGCTGGTAAAACGATAGCAACAGAAGCAAAGCGTATGACGTCTCAGCTTACCGATGATGACGTAATATGACAGAGAGGTGATCGGTAAGAACGAGGTAAGTGGTGCAAAATGGTGGAATTTTGGAATCGTCTGATAACGTGGGGTTGAGTGGAACTTGGTAGAAAATGTAAGTGATGCGAATTGATGTGATTGGTTTGGATACTGTTTCTTTGTTTGTTTGTTGTTGGTTTACGTCCTAGCAACATCTAAGGTCATATCAGGACGGGGGTTTGGATACTGAGAGTGTGGGGTTGAGTGGAACGTGGTAGAACACGTAAGTGGTGCAAATTGATGGGATTAGTTTGAAAACTGGTTGGTTTGTTTTACGTCCTAGCAACATCTAAGGTCATATCAGGACGGGTTGAATACAGTGAGTGGGGTTGAGTGGAACGTGGTAGAAAATATAAGCGTTTTAAATTGGTGGGACTGGTTTTGATACTGAGAGTGTGGGGTTGGGTGGAATGTGGTAGAACACGTAAGTGGTGCAAATTGGTGGGATTGGTTTGAATACTGTGAGCGTGGGGTTGAGTGGAACATGGTAGAACATGTAAGCGACACAAATTGATTGGATTGGTATTGATACTGTGAGCGTGGGGTTGTGTGGAATGTGGTAGAAAATCAAAGTGGTACAAATTGATGGGACTGGTTTTGATACTGAGAGTGTGGGGTTGAGTGGAACATGGTAGAAATGTAAGTGTTTCAAAGTGGTGGAATTGGTTTGAATACTGAGAGTGTGGGGTTGTGTGGAATGTGGTAGAACATGTAAGCGACACAAAAAGGTGGGATTGGTTTGGATACTGAGATGTACCGAACGTGTGGAATGTGGTAGGAAATCTAAGTGGTGTAAATTGGTGGGATTTCTTTTGATACTGAGAGTGTGGGGTCGGGTGGAACGTGGTAAAAAATGTGAGTGGTGCGAATTGGTGGGATTGGTTTTCATACTGAGAGTGTGCGGTTGGGTGGAACGTGGTAGAACATCTAAGTGACACAAATTGATGGGATTGGTTTTGATACTGAGAGTGTGGGGTTGAGTGGAACATGGTAGAAAATGTAAGTGTTTCAAAGTGGTGGGATTGGTTTGAATACTGAGAGCGTGCCATTGGGTGGAATGTGGTAGAACATGTAAGCGACACAAAATGATGGGATTGTTATTGATACTGAGAGTGTGGGGTTGAGTGGAACATGGTAGAAAGTGTAAGTGTTTCAAAGTGGTGGGATTGGTTTGAATACTGAGACTGTGTCATTGAGTGGAACGTGGTAGAACATGTAAGCGACACAAAAATGTGGGAATGGTTTGGATACTGAGAGTGTAGGCTTGTGTGGAATGTGGTAGGAAATCTAAGTGGCGTAAATGGGTGGGATTTGTTTTGATACTGAGAGTGTGGGGTTGAGTGGAACGTGGTAGAAAATGTAAGTGGTGCGAATTGGTGGGATTGCTTTGGATACTGAAAGTGTGCGGTTGGGTGGAACATGGTAGAACATCTAACCGACACAAATTGATGGGATTGGTTTTGATACTGAGAGCGTGGGGTTGTGTGGAACGTGGTAGGAAATCTAAGTGGCATAAATTGGTGGGATTGGTTTCAATACTGAGATTGTGGGGTCGGGTGGAACGTGGTAGGAAATCTAAGCGGGGTGAATTGGTGGGATCAGTTTCAATACTGAGAGTGTGGGGTTGTGTGGAACGTGGTAGGAAATCTAAGCATTTTAAATTGGTGGGATCGGTTTGAATACTGAGAGGGTGGGGTTGTCTGGAACGTGGTAGGAAATCTAATTGGCGTAAATTGGTGGGATCGGTTTCAATACTGAGAGTGTGGGGTTGGGTGGAACGTGGTAGGAAATGCCAGTAGCACAAATTGGTGGCATTGTGGGCAACCCGGTAACACTGATTTTGGCGAAAGGCAACTGGTGTAAATTAGCAGATTTGGGAGGGAAAATAGTGGAATTTCAGTGGAATGTGGTAGAAACATGGTGAGGTGAAATAGAAACGAGATGGTGAATGGAACTGTGGCCTACCTTCCGCGTCAGCTAGAAGGAGACAAAAGGCGCAGAGTTAGCCGAGAGCAGTTCATTGGTTGTTCTAGTAAACAAACAACGCATGTACACACATAGATAGCGTACATACATTAACTTACAGATTCACTTACAGCTCCTCTTCTGGCTGATCTAGGCCATATTTGCCCTCTAGTGCCAGCTCGTTATGGTAAAAGAAGGACTTATTTTGTGCACGCATATGGAGGTGGACGGAGCCCTGAAGTCATATAATTGTGGGTGTCCTCTCCAATGTCTACATGTTCGCACATCAATCAATATTCACCCGTACCCACATTAGCGGTGGTTGACAACCACGTCTAAATCCAAGCAATAACTGCCTAGGTATGAATAAACTGTAAATAATATTAAGAGGTGGAGCTCCTGGTTCCAGCATCTGTCATATATTTATATTGAAGTAGACTTGATGATATGGGAGAGAATGCAATTTGTTTTAAACCACCAAGATGGCAGCTACTGAATGATCTCGATATAACTTTTAAGGTGTATTAATCCACATGATATTATAAATTATACCCTTACAATGTAGCAGGCTATAATGGATAAGTATTTGAATAATGTATTTAGCATATTATATCTCATGGTATCTTTTTCTAAACATGTGTTTGTTTCCTTAGAGAGCAGTCTGTAAGTTATTTGTTCCATAAGTGACCTTGATACTATATGATTCCATCTATTAGCTTTCTTTTGTCCTCAATACAACAATTAAAAATAGAAATGTGTATATTAGTTCCAGGGCTCATGATTTTGTCCTATGGATTATTTTGTTTATAAGGGGCAGTGGGAAGACAACAATTAATGGCTACACTGTTCCTGCAGTCTAGTGGCAGCCCTTTAATGTTTCTCTCTAACCCTAACCATGTTAACTTCCATGTTATTCACTTCGGAGCAGGCATTCTCTCCTCCATGCGTCCGCTAGACTGTGAGCCAACTGTCACTCTGCTCACTTTCAACAATATTTAAAATAATGTTAAATAACTGTAATTTTCACATGGCCGTAGACTAGTGGCACGTTGCTAATAACAGAGAAGACTTTATTGAATGAATAGACTACATTTATTACAACAATGAATTGTCACCATGCTGAGAAAAGACTTTATTGAATCAATAAACTACATTTATTCCAACAATGAATTGTCACCATGCTAAGAAAAGACTTTATTGAATGAATAGACTACATTTATTACAACAATGAATTGTCACCATGCTGCCAAAAAGACTATATGAAGTGTTCAGGCGGACAAACCCTGTAAACGCCAATCCAGAAATTGAATTAAAATAACAGATTGTTATCTGAACGTAATCTTAATTCTCACTAAGTCTGCCTTTCTTGTGATGAAATGACTATGAAGCAATGAACACAGACATGGTAAGGTACACAAATTAACTTTTTTGAAGATTTGATTCTGATGTTTTTCTCAATTTTTGGATTGGCCTTTATGGGGTGGGGTTCTACACCTGAACTCTTCATATTCAATGAATAAATTATATTTATTCCGACAACAACAAATTGGTACCATACTCCTAAACATATACTATTATATTACTCTACATGCAACATTTTTCTAGATACTTCTGACTGCAAGACCAGTACTTGAGCAGTGAAAATTCACCTATTCAACAAAACATTTTTATTTAGACACCTCCTATATGATGATGATGATGATGATGCTGTCAGTCGCAATGCGACAAAGACTGCTTTCATTAGTTAACCGCTGCTCTTCAATTAGATCTCTGCTGTGAGAGTGATGTTATTTCATGCGGTTGGAGATTTCATAAAAGCTGTTTGCAAAGTGTTGAAGTGCTGCTGGATTTTGCAAGCTACTAGCGGCACTCTCTCGGGGAGCAAATAGAGGTCTCACACCAGCAAGAACACGTCAAGACAGGCGCAAACTATTTGTCCCTGCAGTGGCTTGTCGGGAGATGTTGGGAGTTCCATTCATCACCACCCTTAATGCTGCCATGGTAACATGGTTTCTGTTAGGGTTTACTCCCTTAGCCTTTGGTTCTATCAAGAAACTGTACCACAAGGCAATGGTTTACAACTTTGCAAGGCAGGGGCGTCAAACTCCCTGAGATATTTAACACCTAAGGTATCAGAGGTACTCCTCCTATAACAGAAACAACAAAAAGGTGAGCAAAAGTCCACCTTATGCAATTCATTAAATACATCTTTTCTCTAATAGGCCTGTCACACTATGACGTAACAAGCTAATGTGAGCTGATGTAGGGGAATTTTGGTCATTATGTTCAGGTACACCGGGTTACGTCATGATTATGTTAGGCCAACGTCGAGTTACCTTGAGATATGTCAGGTTACATCGAGCTATGCCAGCACCCGTCAAGGTTTTGGACATGTTCAAAACTGTTGGCGAAGCTCGACGTAAGACAATGTGTGGCCTATACCTTAAGATATGCTATGTATACGTTAGACATACGTTGAGTATGCTAGACAAATGTTACACATACGTTATACATACGTTGACCAACGTGAGGCATAATTAAAGCCGGCAGAAATGTTCAGCCCGCGTATTGACAACGTAGTGAAAATGTAAGCATAACGTAATCTAATGTATGCCTAATGTACGTTTGCCGTTTCTCCTCCATAAAAGCATTCTTCTGGCGATCTAATAACATATATAACGTTCACCAGCGTTCTGCAAGCGTTCCGTCAGCATTTTTTTAATGTTCTCATGCGTTACCACTACGTTGGATCGACATTTCGCGGACGCCCACTACTTTGCACTGATGTCCAACTTGGCCCTGAAACACCGAGAATGTTTATGTATCTCAACGTAAATAAGTGATTTCTACGTTCCCCACTCGCCGGCCAGTTATGTCGTAGTGTGACAGGGCCATAAAGAAGGAAATCCAGGTGGATCAATAATGGCTTAGGCTAATGTTTTGGTTTCAGAAATTTGATATTCTCATCCGCTTGTAGCTAAGATCATATCTTTAGAACTCATCATGGCTTGAACACTGAATGCTAATTTTGAACTAAATGTAGACCTGTCTATAGAAATAAAGCTGAAAGTGTTTGTTTATTTGTGAGTTTGCAAACTAAAAAACCCCGCTGCCTTACAATTGTTGTGGGGGTGATGAAAATGGGAAATATTGCGCCTAGAGCGGGACTCGAACCCACATCTCTTTGTATTCCGGGCCAGTGTGCTAACCATTACACCACCTAGGCTCCCTGATATCAACACACTCCCACGTCTACCTGTCTATGTGGTTACTTGCCTGAGAGGTCAGTACAGACCACTACACTCGTCCCCTGGATTGTAAGTTTGTAATGCTTACAATTCATACATACAGGCAATGCACTAACAATACATACACAGGTAGGTTCAACAACCTACAGCGCAAACTTGTACAGGATCTGGTCACGGCACCAGTGTCATGGGGGTGATGAAAATGGGAAATATTGCGCCTAGAGCGGGACTCGAACCCACATCTCTTTGCATTCCGGGCCAGTGTGCTAACCATTACACCACCTAGGCTCCCTGATATCAATACACTCCCCACGCCTACCTGTCTATGTGGTTACTTGCCTGAGAGGTCAGTGCAGACCACTACACAATGATCTCAAATGTATTGTGATATTTATATTTTATTGCTTTCATTGTTTACTCAAATAAATTCCAAAGACTTGAATCAAATTGGAGTGGTGCAGCCCAGTGGTGAAAACAAATATTAACACAGTTGTCCGTTATGAGCAGGGTAAATCAATTCATCACACATACAAACAAAAATGTTTAAATAAATTTTTTTAAATAAATTGTGTACTCATTAAAATAGATTGTTATTATTATATACCCTTATAAATAAAATGACGGTTGTGTGTGTTTGTTTGTCTATGTGTTTGTAAAAATACCCTGCTGCCTTGTGATTATCTCAAATTGATTGTTAGTTATACTTTTTTTTTTTTTTGTTTTACTCCAATAGACCTTTTTTTTTACTCCAATAGACTTTTTTACTCCTGGGACTTACTTATTGAAAATTCTCCTTTTTAAATCGAACTTTTTAAAACCCGTAGAAATAAAAGCTGGGTATGAGCGTTAGCACTCATTCGGACTCATTGCTGGGCACGGTGGGGATGTGAGACTGCCAGCGCCCCCCGCCCCCCCCCCCCCCCCCCCACACACAAACTTAAGGGGTTTGGGGTTGGGGGGAGGCTCCCCACACCTTCCCTCACACACTCACGACCACTCAAATCACACACCGCAGCCAATCAGATCACAACAAATACCGGAGCCCCGCTCTCCACAACACAAGGGAGTCAGTCTGCACCAGCGCCTCCGACTACACCTTTTTAAAACACCCACCCTCACCTGCACTTTAGTTTGCACAGCCAATCAAAAAACGAACTAAGAAAACAAAAATAAACACCCGAAGAACAATGAAGTCAATTAACGACTCAGTTGACAGTTAACCAATTGACAACCGTGCAAATGGGAAATCACCTTGAAATATCTAATCACATGTTACTGTAATTCGCTTAACGAGACACCAACAAGAAAAACTGCTTGTGTTACTGTCATGAGCTCCAGTCGGCGAGTGAGTGTGCACGGCTGCGCCTTGGTCCACCTCCACACCTGGTGTCTCGTTAGCGAATTAATCATGTTAGCGCGGCCAACATCACGAATTATTATACGCATGTTCACCTTATTGACTTGTAATTGTTCATATTCTCTTATCTATTATCTTGTCCATATGTCACATCTCTCATCTCATGCTCTTATGTTATTACCCTGTATGACCTCATGTCGGCCACTGCCCTTCGCTGATCTGGCATGTACATTTCCATTAGAGGCCAGAGGCCGCGCCCGAATAAAAGCCACGTTTTCCCATTTAGTCTCATCGTCTTTTGTACCCATGAGCAATGGCAAATGCGTGCGTTTGCTTGTTTGTTTGTCTATGTGTTCGCAAAAAGACCCTGTTGCCTTACGATTATCTCCAATTGATTGTGATAGTTATATTTTATAGTTATTATTGCTTACTCCCATAAATTGCTTACTCATTAAAATGCGTTTCATTTCTATTCTAAACCCTAAGTGTGATAGTTAGATTTTATAGCTATTATTGCTTACTCCAATAAATTGCTTACTCATTAAAATGTGTTTCATTCTTATTCTAAACCTTTAGTGTGATAGTTAGATTTTATAGTTATTATTGCTTACTCCAATAAATTGCTTACTCATTAAAATGTGTTTCATTGTGCATGTTACGAGAACATGGTTAATTGAATACGTGTGACCGACGTCTCACTACGAATGGATACAAAGCATCATCTGTGCTATTTATGGACTGAACTCTGACGCTGTGGCGCCACACACTTCCACCCAGCGTAGAAATGTAACGTTAACTAACTAGCCGCCTTTTTGGTTTCACTCTGGCCTCGACTGCGGTTTATTCAACATCTACTACACCATTTGGTTTAAAGCCATCCCCCCACCCATACTTGTTATTCTCAGTGGGGTCAAGTTCTGTAAGCCTCGTAATCATGACATCCAAATCTGACATGTAACAGTTAAAGAAAATATGTAATAAATCCCAATATTAAAGGCAGTCGGTTTCGCGTTATTTCAATTATTATTCTAAACCCTTAGTGTGATAGTTAGATTTTATAGTTTGTATTGCTTTCTCCAATGAATTGCTTACTCATTAAAATGTGTTTCATTCTTATTCTAAACCTTTAGTGTGATAGTTAGATTTTATAGTTATTATTGCTTACTCCAATAAATTGCTTACTCATTAAAATGCGTTTCATTTCTATTCTAAACCCTAAGTGTGATAGTTAGATTTTATAGCTATTATTGCTTACTCCATTTGTATTCTAAACCCATAGGGTGATAGTTAAATTTTATAGTTTGTGTTGCTTACTCCAATAAATTGCTTACTCATTAAAATGTGTTTAGTTGTATGGGCCAAAAGGCACAACTAGCCTTTCCAAGGAGCAAGCTTCGAAGTGCCTTGTTTTAAACTTGTTCAAACTAAACCATAGGCCTATCGTGAAAACAGATAAGACAATGACTTATTAGTGCAATACCAAATATGATGATGGATTATTAGTGCACTATCAAATATGTCGATGAATTATTAGTGCAATAACATATATGACAATGAATCATTAGTGCAATATCAAATATGACGATGAATTATTAGTGCAATATCAAATATGACGATGACTAATTAGTGCAATAACATATATGACAATGAATTATTAATTCAATAACATATATGACTATGAATTATTAGTTTGATAACATATATGACAATGAATTATTAGTGCAATAACAAATATGACGATGAATTATTAGTTCAAAACCATATATGACGATGAATTATTAGTGCAATAACATATTGGACAATGAATTATTAGTTCAATATCAAATATGACGATGGATTATTAGCGCAATAACATATATGACAATGAATTATTAAACATATATGCCAATGAATCATTAGTGCAATAACATATGCGACAATGAATTATTAGTGCAATAACAGATATGACAATGAATTATTAGTGCAATATCAAATATGATGATGAATTATTAGTGCAATATCAAATATGACGATGACTAATTAGTGCAATGACATATATGACAATCAATTATTAATTCAATAACATATATGCCGATGAATTATCAGTGCAATAACTAATGTGACAATGAATTATTAGTTCAATAACCTTCTAACACCTGCATGGAACTCGGCTAAGATAATGACTAATAAATAAATCATAGATTTAATACAGAGCTGTTACTACAGAAATTCATAGAACCACTGAACGACAATGATACAAGACTTCAGTCAGCATGCTTCGGCTTATTCATTGAGATCTACATGCAGGTCTAGACAAAAATTAATTAATTTTGTTTCCAGAAAGGAGAAAGGCATTCATCCATCAATAATCTGAAAGTTACTCAATCCTACCTTCCTCCTCTCCGTCCGCTGGGCATTAACAAACAATATAGCACGTTAATAGGGTACTCAAGTCAGTTATGTCAGGTTTCCTATCACATTGTTGCTTGATGCGCGAAAAGGAAGAAGGCAAGGCGGAAGTGGAAGAAAAAGGCGTTTATTGGAACGCCTCAAATAACATACAAGCTATACAAACAATGGAGAGCACAAAGAGGAAGCTCAGAAGGAGCGATAACATATAGCTTATACTAGGGTAGCAGGAGCTCAGGGGAGCTTAGAGTTCAGGGGAGGGGCGCCGAGGAGCCCTCCACCAACAGTAGGAGAGAAAGTTGGGTATGTGGGTGGAGAAGAAAGAGGTTCAGCAGGGAGGACGGCTGGAAGGCGAGTGACTGAGGGAGGCGGCGGGCGGCCTTATAAGGGAGGGAGCGGGAAAGCGAGGGCGGGGGAGGTGAGAAAGCGGCGGGGCAGGGCGAGAGGGCGAGGGAGAAAGCTGAGGGAGGGATGACAAGGCAGGTGAGAAAGCTGCGCGGCGGCAGGAGAGGCGGGGGGAGGGTCTCTTCCTTTCCTCGCATCAAACGCAATGCGAGCATTACGACCAAAGCTGCCTAGTCTGATGAAGTATCAATTTTTCAAAACCAAACCAATTATCTAGATTTGATTTGACATATCTAACTTAGATACTGATGCACTTATTAAGCATTTGTTTCTGCGTAGAAGGCAATACTGAGTCAATTTAACAGAAGCTGTTACTGCAGAAGGCTATGGTGTCAGAGTTTTGGCAAGCTTGCCAAAACTAATTTTACATCTTTGCATTCAAAATAACTCAAAAGTTTACCATTTAAAATAAAAGTAACTTTGAACTAATGTAAAGTAGATACTACTGATCGATCTAAAATATTTATCTCATAAAAAACACAGAAATTCAAAACCATCGGACTATGCAACTTAAATCTAGACACTTCCCAGTGTTTCTAGGGACATTGCCCCAACATCTGGATTTGAGGGATGCATCGGATTGGTTAGTTGTTGGAGTTTTACGGACTCGCAATATATACGGTCATATCGGATGGGTAGCGACTTGTGACAGTGTGCATTCTAGACAACTTTATAGTGCTTCCCCACTAGGAGACCAATCCACCAACACTATGTCCTGATATCCGACTCAGTCACATTATCCTGATATTGAGCTAACCAGTCATTTCCGTATCCTATTACTGCCAAGGGACTGGTTAGGAAGCGACAAGTATACATTTTTGTGTCATTGGTTTGACGCCAATAGCGTTCGAACCCATGGATCGGATGGGTATCAACTTGTGACGGTGTGCATTCATGACAACTTTATAGTGCTTCCCCACTAGGAGACCAATTCACCAACACTATGTCCTGATATCCCACTCAGTCACATTTTCCTGATATTGAGCTAACCAGTCCTTGACCTATCCTATTAAGGCCAAGGGACTGGCTAGGAAACGACAAGTATCAATTTGTATGTCATTGGTTTGACTCCAATAGGGTTCGAACCCATGGGTTCGAACCCAAGATCAACCAAAACGGGAAACGGACACTCATACTCATTCGGCCATCCCATCTGGTCGGATGCATCGGATACCGGACGTATGAAGTGGGTTAGATGTAACAAACTGATTGGAAATTGAACACTAAAAACCTGATGTTGGTTGGATGCAGGGAATTGATGGAAATTTAAGACTAGAACCCTGATGTTGGTTAGATGTTACAAAAAAATCAGTAATTTAACACTAGAAATTTGACGTTGGTTAGATTTTGCAAAATGATCGGATATTTAACACTAGAACCCTGACGTTGGTTAGATGTTACAAAAAAATCAGTAATTTAACACTAGAAATTTGACGTTGGTTAGATTTTGCAAAATGATCGGATATTTAACACTAGAACCCTGACGTTGGTTAGATGTTACAAAAAAATCAGTAATTTAACACTAGAAATTTGACGTTGGTTAGATTTTGCAAAATGATCGGATATTTAACTGTAGAACCCTGACGTTGGTTAGATGTTACAAAATAAACAGTAATTTAACACTAGAAATTTGACTTTGGTTATATTTTGCAATATGATCGGATATTTAACATTAGAACCCTGATGTTGGTTAGATGTTACAAAATAAACAGTAATTTAACACTAGAAATTTGACTTTGGTTATATTTTGCAATATGATCGGATATTTAACATTAGAACCCTGACGTTGGTTAGATGTTACAAAAAAATCAGTAATTCAACAGTAGAAATTTGACGTTGGTTATATTTTGCAAAATGATCGGATATTTAAAATTAGAACCCTGACATTGGTTAGATGTTACAAAATAATCGGTAATTTAACACTAGAAATTTGACTTTGGTTATATTTCGCAATATGGTCGGATATTTAAAATTAGAACCCTGACGTTGGTTAGATGTTACAAAATAATCGGTAATTTAACACTAGAAATTTGACTTTGGTTATATTTCGCAAAATGATCGGATATTTAAAACTAGAACCCTGACGTTGGTTAGATGTTACAAAATAATCAGTAATTTAACACTAGAAATTTGACGTTGGTTAGATTTTGCAAAATGATCGGATATTTAACACTAGTACCCTGGTTCGATGTTACAATATTATCGGAAATTTAACACTAGAACCCTGACATTGGTTAAGCATGGTACACATGTCCCGTATAAAACCTAAAAACGTCCGTTTTGCGACTAAAGTTCGGCTTTTCGTCGGTTTCAGTCTTTAGGTGTGTGACCCCCTAACTCAGTTTTAGGGCTTAACACTGGACTCTTATAAGATTCGAAAAATGGTATATGTGAGCGGTGAGTCGTATCTTACACGGTTTATCAGCTGTATATGTGTGACACCAGCCATCCGTTTGCCGTCCAAGTCTTCCATTCTCTTACCCTTCTTCCATTCCCCCTATTCCCCCTCTTTCATTCCCCCCACTCCCATTCCCCCAATTCCCCTACCACTCCCCCTCATCCATCCCCCATTCCCCTTCCTAAATTCCCGCCATTCCCCCTTCTTCCATTCTCCCCTAACCCCCCTCTTGCATTCGCCCTCTTGCATTTGCTCCTCTTCCATTCCCCCTCTTCCAGTCCCCCTCTTCCAGTCCCCCTCTTCCAGTCCCACTCCTCCATTCCCCCTCTTCCATTCCCCCCTCATCCATTCCCCCCTTTTTGTATTCTTCTTTTTTATTGAGGCTGTAATTATACTGTCCATCATACTGTCCATTGTATATAAGCCCAGATATTCAGGCTTGTTTTCAATGCTGGCCAGCTGTAGTGTTGGTGTTATCTTATCACACAGTAGCTGCTTGCTCCCTCTTTGATTGCCTGCATTTCAGTAGCAGATAGATAGTTGGTTGGTACAGTTAGTAGCCTATGTTAGTTTTTGGGGGACTTTCTTGGCATATATGTATTTTATTTTGTCTACTCTTACTACTAGACTAGCCTACTCCTATTTACATATCATAGGCTTGTCTGTAGCTGTGTGCTGTGTTATCTGGCTACTTTTGGAATGGTTACCTTCCATTCCCTTCTTCCATTCCCCCCTATTGTATTCCCCCCTCTTGCATTCCCTCTCCCTTTTCCATTCTCCCCTCTTACATTCTGCCCTCTTCCGTTCCCGGTCTTCCATTCCCCATCTTCCATTCTCCATTACCCATTCTCCATTACCCATTCTCCATCCTCCATTCCCTGTATTCCGTTCCCCATTCCTCATCTTCCGTTCCCCATCTTTCGTTCCCCATCTTCCGTTCCATGTCTTCCATTCCCCATCTTCCATTCCCCGTCTTCTGTTCCCTGTCTTCCATTCCCCATCTTCCATTCCCCATCTTCTCCTACCCATCTTCCATTCCCCCTCTTCCATTACGCCATCTTCCATTCCCCCTCTTCCATTACCCCTCTTCCATTTCACCCTCATCCATTCCCCCTCTTGTATTCCCCCTCTTGTATACCCCCCTCATCCATTCCCCCCTCATCCATGCCCCCTCTTCCATTCCCTCCTCGTGCATTCCCCCCTGAATGGAAGAGGGGAATAGAAGAGGTGGAATAGAAGAGGGGGACTGGAAGAGGGGGAATGGAAGATGGGGATTAAAAGAGGGGTGATGGAAGAGCGGGGAATGGAAGAGGGAAATGGAAGAGCGCAGATGCAAGTGGGGGAATGGAAGAGGGGGAATCGAAAAGGGGGGAATCGAAGAGGAGGAATGGAAGGGTGGGAATGCAAAAGGGAGGGAATGCAAGAGGGGCATGGAAGAGGGGGAATGCAAGAGGGGGAATGGATGGGGGAATGGATGAGGGGGAATGGAAGAGGCGAATGGAAGAGGGGAGAATGGAAGAAGGGGGAATGGAAGAGGGGGAAATGGAAGAGTGGAATGGAAGGGGGAATGGAAGAGGGGGGAATGGATGAGGGGGAAATGTAAGAGGGGGAATGGAAGAGGGAAATGGAAGAGGGGGAATGGAAGAGGGGAATGGAAGAGGGGGAAATAAGAGGGGGAATGGAAGAGGGGGAATGGAAGAGAGGGAATGGAAGATGGGGAATGGAAGATGGGGAATGGAAGAGGGGGAATGGAAGATGGATAATGGGGAAAGGAAGATGGGGAATGGAAGAGGGGGAATGGAAGAGGGGAATGGAAGAGGGGAATGGAAGAGGGGGAATGGAAGAGGGGGATTGGAAAAGGGGGGAATGGAAGAGGGGAATGGAAGAGGAGAGAATTGCAGAGGGGGAATGGAAAAAGGGAGAATGGAAGAGGAGGAAATGGAAGGGGAGGGAATGGAAGAGGGGGAATGGAAGAGGAGGAAATGGAAGGGGAGGGAATGGAAGAGGGGGAATGGAAGAGGGGGAATGGAAGAGGAGGAAATGCAAGAGGGAGAATGCAAGAGGGGGGAATGGAAAGGGAGAATGGAAGAGGGGGAATGGAAGAGAGGGAATGGAGGAGGGGAATGGAGGAGGGGAAAATGCAATAGAGGGGAATGGAAGATGGGGAATGAAAGAGGGGTGTCATAGAGGCGCTCATGCTGGTCTAGTTCAGACAAATGACGCCAGCTGTGTGGAGACCAGTCGCGAAACGGACGGTATATGTGAGCACCCCAAGCTTTAGCAGTCGGGATATGTGTATTATTCCCCGTTTTTAATTTTAATCAGAATCGGGTTGGGTCGGGTCACGTCGGGTCACGTCGGGCAATGAGTTTTAGCGCGTGAATCATATATGGGAGGTGTGTACCAGGCTTTAGATGTTGCAAAATGATGCAAAAGGTTTCTTAATCTTAATAAATTAATTTACATATGCGCAACCACATCAGGAATGGATCAATCTGTATACCCAATTTCATCAATTCTAAATTCTATCTGTGAAGTTCTCTAAATGATTTAAACATCACACTTAAATCGGCACCGGACTCTGCACCCGAATGGGTAGAGCGCAGGCCTCCTGTGTGGAAGGTCGGGAGTTCAATTCCCAGTTGAGTCAAACTACTAACTTACAAAATTGATACTTGTCGCTTCCTAGCTTGGTGCTCGGCATTAATAGGATAGGGCAAGCACTGGTTAGCTCAGTATCAGAATAATGGAACTGAGTGGGATATCGGGTCATGGTGCTGGTGGCCTGGTCTCCCAGTGGGGCAGCACTATAAAGTTGCCATGATATAACCTTAGATGCTGCCAGGATGTAATACTCCAACAACCAACAACCACCAGCCTAAATCGGTACCTGACATCCTCCTGACCTTGCCATGACCTATTTCTGGTGGCTGAATGTAGGTCACAGCGATATTGGGATCCAATATAACCCTGACGCAGGCCCTGGTGTTGGAATGATATTGGCATGACGTCACACTTCGGGCTACGTTATTAAAGGTATCTGTCATCCGCCAATGTATTCAGAAAAGTAGGATGCAAAGAGAGACCACCACCATATGACAAGAAGGCTCAGATTATCAGATCAGATGTGAAAATATGCCTTGCTTATGATATCATCATCATCATCATGCTGTCGGTCGCAATGCGACAAAGACTGCTTTCATTACTTTACTGCCACACTCAATTTAGCTCTCTGCTGTGGAGTTGCATCCATGAGTCAGTCTTAATGTCTCTCAGCTTCAGGTTTCTCTTGATGGTATCCTTGAACCGGAGACGAGGGCACCCTCTCTTTCTGTAACCAGAAGACAACGAGAATAGAGGAGCTGCTTTGGTAGCCTGTCTGATGACATCCGCATGAGGTGTCCAGTCCACCGGAGATTCTTTTTGATCAGAAGATCTTCCATAGAGGGCAGCCCCGTCCGTTCGAGTATTTCCTTATTTGTCACTTTCTCTTCATATTTCCTCCAGTGTGTGTGATATATGCTTATGATATACCGACTAGTATACAATGGAATGGGAATTATGTGATGCATAACGCATTATACAAGTATAAATGCTAAGGGAACATATATACTTTGCTACTTCCTCCATTGCGACATTGGAGGAGTGCCCCCCCCACATTTGGGAGCTGGGTATGGGTGGCCCCCCTCGTGACACACACACTGGAGGAAATATGAAGAGTTCAGGCGCAAAACCACGTAAACGTCAATCCAAAAATGAAGTAAACGATTTTACCTGAAAATAATGTTTAATTCTCGCTTATTCCACTTTTCGTATGATAATTATATAATATAATATTTTTTTAAAGTAAATTGTTGAGGGTTTGATTCCAATGTTCATCTACAATTTGTTATTGGTGTTTAAATGGTTTTGCACCAGAACTCTTCATATATATATATATATATATATATGAAGAGTTCAGGCGCAAAACCATGTAAAAGCCAATCCAAAAATGGAGATAAACATTGGAATCAAACCCTCAACAATTTAGTTTTTTTTATATTCCTTCTCTTTTTGTCATTGCTCAATAACCATGTGATCATATGAAAAGTGGAATTAGTCAGAAATGAAATTATTTTCAGGTAAAAATCTGGTATTTAAACTACATTTTTGTAGTGGTATTTACATGGTTTTGTGCCTAAACTTGTATTTAAACTACATTTTTGTATTGGTGTTTATGTGGTTTTCTGCCTAAACTTGTATTTAAACTACATTTTTGTATTAGTGTTTACATGGTTTTGTGCCTAAACTCTTCATATTATTAGTTATTGCACAAGAGAAGACATATGTAGCTGGATTGAGTAGACACTCTGGCTGGCCCAAAAGACCTACCTGTTTATTCACAAAAGAAAACTTAAAGCTAAAGTTCGGAATCAAATTCACCCAATGCAGGGGATTACCGATGGACGCTGGAAAAGGCGCGCCAAACCCCTACCTCGGAGCAGGCCGGCTGCGCACCAGGCTGCTGTAACTGCCACATCAGCACCCATGCCCTGATATGAAGGGTGCGGGTTCTAACCCTAACTGGGACAAGCAAACTAGTCAAATGGTTACATCCTAATAATATTTGTATAAATGCTTATACTACACATATATATATATTTATACATACATATGATGTTGTGCAGAGGTTTTCTATGCAGGGTCCACACAAATGTGAATATATAGAATTCAAGGGTATTTCAAGGCTGTTCAACACTCTTTTTTGTATAGAAATTCAAAACTATTTACATATTTGGATATCAGGGAAAAGTCAACAATGACGAATGACAATTTCAGACTAATTGATATCAGTGGGGACAGTTTATTATAATTTCAGGCTTTTCAATCCAAAATAGGTTAAATTCAAGGCTTTTAGAGGCCTTGAAATGGAGCAAATGAAGTGCAATACCTTACAAGAATGTCAAGGCCCCATAGGCACCCTGCATACCATATATACAGATGTATATATATGTGATGTAGCCACACCCTCCACTGTACCCAAAGAACAACTGTATATGTATAAAATCTCGGGTTCAAGTGACAATGTAGCATCCTGGGCCCGTATGCATGACGCAGTGTTAGCTTACACTCAGTGTGTTTGCGCTAACACCGCTTCTTGCGTACTGAGTTTTCGCAGCTAACCTAGAAATCCCTGCCAAAACCAGTTTTGGAGTGCTAACACCACGTCATGCATATGGCCCCAGGATAGAAGCGTGCCAGTAGTGGCGCTACCGGTCACATGGTTGGAGAGGGGGGGGGGGGCTATATATCAAGTAAGCCACTCCATTAATAATAAGGTAGGAAATAAGCATATAATCCATATTGTGCCGTTATACTCACATAATGCTTATACATCACATATACACTATATGTGTTTAAATATCATATCGTAAACTATTCCGATATACGGATTAGGGGGGAATGCAAATGTTCTATTACTGATCCGTGTACATGACCAGGTGCATGTATGTATGTATAGTTAGTATATTTATATACGTGTATAAAATCATCGATATGAGGTATTTCTTATTATTTCCTATTATGTTTATGATCCGTTATTCTCCACTAACAGACCCAGATCTATTCACTGCGGCACTCATTTGCCTACGGTGGCGCCGCCACCGGCAGTTCATGGTACTCATTCCTCAGAAGTTGTACGGATCACTTGCTTTGAAAAGTTTTTTTTTTTTTATATATTCTCTCTTCTCTATTCCTCTTCTGGGTTGGTGGTGCCTATGTGGGATGTAAATAAACATATTGGTGCTGGCAGGTCTGGGTGTGGGTGGACTCAGGGCCTACCCCCTCTGCTGGGATAGGAATCACCACCTTCAAAGGTCAAGATTGGTGGTGGCCATGGGGCCATACAGCTTGGTGGTGGTGGGCAGACCACTGGTAGCCATGGGGACCAGGAATGCTGGATCCCTCTTGGTAGGGCCAAGAATGCTTGTTTCCCATTGGGGAAAAGGGGTGGGGTGATACTCTACAATGAATCTATGTAACCATAGCAATAATAAACCAGAGGGCTGGACTCTCTCTTCTTCTTTACACTTTATACTCTTCCTTTCTCTTTGTCTGTATTGATTTCACTATAGCCTGCCTACACAGACACAGATTCGAGCTTTAGCCTTTTCACAATATCCACAATAATACTTTTCGCAAACCCACTACTTTATATGTTTTTACATTAACTTTAAAGAAGAGATGAACCGATTGTTGGTTAGTATGATGTTGTTTATCGACCTAACAATATCTAAGGTCATATCGAGACGGGTTTGCCGGTATTGCAGTCCCTACCTGCTAAAATACCTCAAGGAGTTTGACGCCCCTGCCTTGCAAAGTTATAAACCACTGCCTTGTTGTATACAGGCACTTGATAGAACCAAAGGCTAAGGGAGCAAACCCTAACAGAAAACCATGCTTCCAGGGCAGCATTAAAGGCGGTGATGAATGGAACTCCCAACATCTCACGACCAGCCACTGCAGGTCCAAATAGTCTGTGCCTGTCTTGACTTGTTCTTGCCGGTGTGAGACCTCTATTTGCTCCCCGAGAGAGTACTGCTAGTAACTTGCAAAAGCCAGCAGCACTTCAACACTTTGCAAGCAGCTTTTATGAAATGCACAACCGCACAAAATAGTGAAGCTTAAGAAATAAAAGCAGTCTTTGTCGCATTGCGACCGACAGCATGGTGAAGATGATCGAGACGGGCACCAAAATGGAACAGTGCCCACTCATGGGGACTCTATAGTGAGTGTTATCCCACTGGGTGACCAGGTTGTCAGCACCATGACCCAATATCCCACACAAATACATTATCCTGTTACTGTGCAAACCAACCATTGCCCTATCCTAACAATTCTGAGCGCCAGTTTAGGAAGCGACAAGTATCACTTTTGTAAGTTATTCACACTCCCAATCTTCCGCCTGGGAATCCTACACTCTACCGATTCGGCCACTACGTTCGGTGAATGTGCCAACACAAATTAGGGGGTGGCAAGGGTTGGGGCTGGTGGGGGGTGGGGGGTGGAGGGTGGGGGTTTGTGGGGGAGCGGAGTGGGGCATGGTTGCCATGACAAACTATGGGACTATTCAGGTTGGATGTGTCTGTGATCACCCAGCATGCTACCATCAGTCCACCTCCCAACGCACAGGCCACACCCTCCACTTTACCCAAAGAACAACTACCGTGAACTCTCTGTGATCATGCAGCACTCTGTCCATCAGTCCATCTCTGCTACAGCAGACAACATTTTGGTCACATCAGATGAGGGTTCAGTTACATCAAAGGACATCTTCGTCACAACAGACAACGCTTGAATTGCAGCAGACAACATTTTAGTCGCAGCAGACGACAGCCGGATGCCAACAGGGCGGGAGAAAAGCGTGTCATCACTGAGGCGCATCCCAGCCTCATTCTGGAACTGACGGATACAAAGCATGCCGGGAAGGCAGGCGTCTGATTGGATGGTGTGATTAGTGCCACCTCCTTGTGCTGCCCCCTGGTGGCTTCTGGATTAAACTGGTAGCGTGAGTGGATCCTCCTGGTGGCGTCCCAAGGAGACAACGGGAGCCGGCTTGTTGCAGTTTCTTCGGTACGCCAGTTTGCGAGGTACAGATCGCTTCTGCGCATGCATCAAAATCGAACAGCATCGTCACTAACCTTATAAACTTAATATAATGTTTTTGGTGAAGATGTTTTCTATATGTGTACAAAGTGATTTGTTTCTAGGTGGTGTGGTTTTGGAGATATTTTACGTTTTCTGTATTTTCTGTATGAAGATTGCTCATGACCATTGACGATGCCTTGAGTTTGACGTTACGCGCAGTGCAAAACATTAGTTTTATTCAAAATTAATAGAAATCAAGAACCCTAACCTCATAAATTTAATATAATCTGTTTGTTGAATATGTTTTCTGTATGTGTGCCAAGCGGTTTGTTTCTAGGTGGTCTAATTTGAGAGATATTTGACTTTTTCTGTATGAACATTTGCTCATTGACAATGCATTTGAATGTATATGTACCTCGCAAACTGGCATACCGCGGAAACTGCAATCCCGGCTAAGTAAAGGGTGTCACGTGACGTGGTCGTACAACAAGGCCGCGGTCACGTGATCAACATGTCTGACCGGTACCGGCGTGGGTGGTGCTGTTGTGTGTCTTAGCTTAATGTTGCATAGTCCGTTGTTTTTGAGTTTCTGTCATTTTTTTATATAAATATATTAGGTTGATGGTTATAATCTATCTTACTTTAGTTTCAAGTAAATTTTGGATTAAATGGCTAAATTTGGAGATATTTCAAATTCAAACATGTGAAAGTAATGTTGGCAAGCACACCAAAACTCTGACACCATAGGCTTCAGCAGTAACAGGTTATATTAAAGTTGCATAGTCCAATCGTTTTGAATTTCTGCATTTTATCTGAGATAAATATGTTAGATTTATCACTAGTATCTACTTTACATTAGTTCAAAGTTGCTCTTATTTTAAATAGTAAACTTTTTAGATATTTTGAGTGCAAACATAGAAAATTAGTTTTAGCAAGCATGCCAAAACTCTGACACCATAGACTTCTGCAGTGACAGGTTCTGTTAAATTGACTCAGTATTGCCTTCTACGCAGAAATAAATGCTTAATAAGTGCATCAGTATCTAAGTTATATATGTAAACTCAAATCTAGATAAATGGTTTGGTTTTGAAAATTTGATATTTCATCGGACTATGCAGCTTTACTTAACTCATCAGTCCCTTCTGTGTGGCAACAAATGCTTAAAGTTGCATAGTCCGATGGTTTTGAGTTTCTCTTATTTTCTGAGATAAGCATATTAGGTTGATCATTATAACCTACCTCAGTTTAGTTTGAAGTAACTTTTATTTTAAATGGCAAACTTTTGAGATATTCCAAGTGCAAACGTACCAAATTAATTTAGGCAAGCTTGCCAAAACTCTAACATCATAGGCTTCTACAGTAACAGGTTCTATTCAATTGCCTCAATATTCCCTTATATGTGATGACAAATGTTTAATAAGTGCACCAGTATCTAAGTTAGATATGTAGAATCAAATCTAGATAATTGTTTTTGTTTGGAAAATTTGATGTTGTCATCGGACCATGCAGCTTTAATAATTGCATCAGTATCTAAGTCAGATATGTAGGATCAAATCTAGATAATTGTTTTGGTTTTGAAAATTTGATGCCTTTATCGGACTATGCAGCTTTTAAAGTTGCATAGTCTGATGGTTTTGAGTTTCATTTTCTGAGATGAATATATTAGCTTGATCCTTAGAATCTATCTTATATTGGGCCGAATACAAACATTTAGAAAATGGTGATCATCCCAGCCGGTTCCTGAAAAATCGCCTTTCTTTGATTTGTGCTTTTATGACTTTTTTTTAACTGTTAAAAATAAGTCGGGCTAGCAGCAATTCAACATTTGTATCAAATTTTAAGTCATCGGTTCGACTCGGCCAGAGTTCGAACCCAGGAATTTGAATCCCACGAGGTACCCGAATTGGAGGCAGACTCTCAACTCATTCGGCCATCATGTCTGGATACGTATTAGGTCTACGTAAAAAATAACCTATATATTGAATTTAGACCTCAAATAGCCCAGAAGGCCTAGCGGGCGCGATGGCTGAATCAGTAGAGTGCAGGCCTCCAGCGCGGAAGGTCGGGAGTTCAATTTCCGGTCCAGTCAACCCAATGACTCACAAAATTGATACTTGTCACTTCCTAGCCTGGCGCTCGACATTAATAGGACAGAGCAAGGACTGGTTGGCTCAGTGTCAGGATAATGTGTCTGATTGGGGCACCGGGTCAAGGTGCTGGTGGCCAGGTCTCACAGTGGGACATAACTATAAAGTTGCCATGAGTGCGCACTGTCACAAATCGGTGCCCATCTAGATATGACCTTAGATGTTGCCCAGATGTAAAACGCCAACAACCAACCAATCAATCAATCCGTAACTTAATCCTTCCAAATTTATAGTGGATGTGGCACTGCCATTTCTCGTTGGGCAGTGATTGAAATAATCTGCATAATTGATATGCCTGCAACTTCAACAAATGAATTGTGTGATGACTGTAACCTGCTTAATAAAATGAATGTAGGATATACAAATCAATTCCAGCGCCTTGATTGTATTTTTCTCTTACTTTTTAAGATATGGGTTCCTGAAAATGGCTTTTTGTCCTATTTTTACAAGTCCGAAATTAATGTTGTGGGGGTGATGAAAATGGGAAATATTGCGCCTAGAGCGGGACTCGAACCCACATCTCTTTGCATTCCGGGCCAGTGTGCTAACCATTACACCACCTAGGCTCCCTGATATCAACAGACTCCCCACGCCTACCTGTCTATGTGGTTACTTGCCTGAGAGGTCAGTGCAGACCACTACACTCGTCCCCCTGGAATTGTAAGTCTTGTAATGCTTACAATTACATACATACAGGCAATGCACTAACACATACATACACAGGGTAGGTTCAACAACCATACAGCGCGTAGCTTGTACAGGATCCTGGTCACGGCAACCAGTGTCGTGGGGGTGATGAAAATGGGAAATATTGCGCCTAGAGCGGGACTCGAACCCACATCTCTTTGCATTCCGGGCCAGTGTGCTAACCATTACACCACCTAGGCTCCCTGATATCAACAGACTCCCCACGCCTACCTGTCTATGTGGTTACTTGCCTAAGAGGTCAGTGCAGACCACTACATTAACCCCAATTTATTCAATCTATTAATGTCTCTCAAAACTAAGCCGTTTGAGATATCTTGACGAAATAAAAACTAAGAAATTTCATAATTGATCCTATTTAATTTGGACGCAAAAGTCTAACACTAATTTGCGTTAAAAGAAAATCATCTGTGATACCTGCTGGCAGACAGTAAGACCATAGCATTATCCTGAAGTTCAATGGCATAATGAAGTTTTTTTAAAGAAGTATGCCTTAGGGTAGACCCTATATCCAATCTTTTACCGATACTGCTGGTAGACTAATCCTTCAGCAAGTTTCTTTTGACAGCCTAAATTCAAAATTATCGCTTTTGCCAAATGACGAGTTCAGGCGAAAAAAAACATGTTAAAGCCAATCCAAAAACGTAGTTAAAATAACAGATTTTTAACTGAAAATAATATCACTTCTCACTAACTTCACTTTTCATAATTATGATCACATGGTTATTGAGCAATGAACAAAAGAGAAGGAATATAACAATAACTAAATTGTTGAGCGTTTGATTCCAATGTATATCTCCATTTTTGGATTGGCATTTACATGGTTTAGCGCCTGAATGCTTACTTCTTCTTCCCTAATATTAATAATTGGGACAACGCAAACACAGTAAACATATATTTATGTCTTTTTATTTTACTCTTTCTTGTATCAGTGTCTGTTTCTTACATGGTTCATTTCAATTGTTCTTAATATCGAGGCTGGAGACGCTATGACCCTTATATCCCATATTTTGTTGGGGTGGGTGGGATGGCAATTTCAGTTGGTTAAGTGTCCTCCAGGCTTCGGGTTCGAAGTGATCGAATCGGCAGCGCACAGTCATTTTCATAGAGGATGTCTTCTGGCCGAAAGGGGGCGCATTGGTTAGTTCGACGAAGCTACGACAGGTGAAACGTCATCTGCATTGTTTAGGTCCGCTGCCGGCTTAGTTCAAGAATACCCGGTAATCAGAATTAGGCGCTAAATTAATATAGTGTTATCAGGAGCCGCTAGTCGGCGACAATGTCAATGCATCCTTAGATACTGATACACGGCTGGTCTGAGTTTGCACGCCCAATTACCCGCCATGCCTAAGCATTACGGACAATCCACATAGACAACTGAAATATGTTCAGGGAGGTCCAATCTACCAGACGCAATGAAAAAACATTGTACTTATACTTTAAGACATGCCATTCTGTTCTGCCACTGGACTACTGTATCTAAGCAGGCTGAAAGGAGTTGGGAGCAGATTCTCCAATCGATGTTCTGTTAATTAAGCAATTTTATTAAGCAATTTTATTAAAGACAAAAAAAGAAGAGAATAAGTGGGCATTTACAACAAGCTGTTGGCAGTGTCGCAAAGCCTGTCGGGGTGCAACTTCTTAGTTTACTGGATAACGAGGGGATCTTGTTTGACAAAGGGCTGGTGGAAGAATGGTCTGTTAAAGCACAGTTAGGCCACATACAAAAGAAGTACTTGCTTAGCGTCCTCCCATTACAATTTTTTAAGGTTGGGCTGGAGGTTTTTAATTAGATTTTTTATTTTGTAAGTAGAATGGTGGTGCACAGGAAGAAGATAACTAACCATGGTATTCATGATCAGAAGGCCAGACGGGATGGCCAAATGAGTTAGAGCGTCCGTCTCCCGTGTGGTAGATCGTGGGGTTGAGGGTTCGAATCCTGGTCGAGTTAAACCAATGACTTAAAAATTGATACTTGTGTCTTCCTCGCCAGGCGCTCGGCATTATTAGAATAGGTCAAGGAGCAGTGGAATGAGGAAGACCAATCGCCTGCGACTGAAATTTCCCCTGCTTAAACAACTAATGTACCAAAGAAAAAGAAAAATGTAGAGAAGAGCGCAGACATATCGAAGCTAGAAATTGAACAAGAAAACATTAAAATCAGATCGTCAGGATGAAGTGCAGGGATCATCGCACAATAACTGTAATAGACGAAAAGCGTTGTTCTTAGGTTTGATATTTTATTTGAAGGTTTTTTTTGACAAATTAAAAAAATGTAGTCTTTGAAGGTCGGCGGTATTTATTTATCAGGTCGTGCGGGGACGCTAAACAAGTATATATATTTTTGTTCTTGGCCTCAGTGCGACAGCACTGCACAGCTCTACGCAGGGAGAAGCTTGGCGGTGAGCGATAATATGAGTAATTCCCATAGGGTGAAGGCCACCAATCTGTCCTCATCCAGCAGAGCGTATAATCCTGATAACTACCAGGTTGGCCACTTTCATAATAGTACCGCCAGCGGCCGCTAGGGTGGACAGCAGTTTTGTGAAAACCCTAAGAATAGACTGGCCGATGTTGGGCGATAATAGATGAATTAAGTTCCTGTAGTGGGAGACTGAGGCTTCAGCCTCATGAGAGTAGGTCACCACTCATAGCTTCATACACAATAGGTTTTTTTTCAGTAGGTTTAAAGTTGCATAGTCTGATGGTTGTGAGTTTCGGTCATTTTCTGAGATAAATATTATGAGGTTGATCGTTGTAATCTACCTTACTTTAGCTTGAAGTAACTTTTATCTTAAATGGCTACCATTGGAGATATTTGAAGTGCAACCATGGAAAATTAATTTTGCCAAGCACGCCAACAGCCTGACACCATAGGCTTCTGCAAAAACAGGTTCTATCTAATGATGTCAGTATTCCATTCTGTGTGGCAACACATGTTTACTAAGGTACCAGTATCTAAGTTATATGAAGAGTTCACGTGTAAAACCACAAAAACGCCAATCCAAAAATGTAGTTTAAATAAAAGATTTTTACCTGAAAATAATTATAATTCTCATTAATTCCACTTTTCATATGATCATATGGTTATGGACCAATGAACAAAAGAGTAGGAATATGAAAAAAAAAATGTTTGAAGGTTTGATTACAATGCTCAGCACCATTTTTGGATTGGCGTTTATGTGTTTTTGAACTTGCACTCTTCATATGTAGAATAAAATCTAGATCATTGCCTTTGTTTTGACAATTTGATGTCTTCATCGGACTATGCAACTTAAAATGTGTTAAAGCATACATAATACAGTGCAACCTCGTTACAATGTACTAATAAGGGGAATGGACATCACAAGATTATCCACTACATACGCAGGGGTGAATGACAACCCTGTCTAAATCTGAGCAAAAACTGTTCCAAATTTTGTTTGGTTCAGGATATCAGCAAATGATAATGTCGTGGGGGTGATGAAAATGGGAAATATTGCGCCTAGAGCGGGACTCGAACCCACATCTCTTTGCATTCCGGGCCAGTGTGCTAACCATTACACCACCTAGGCTTCCTGATATCAACACACTACCCACGCCTACCTGTCTATGTGGTTACTTGCCTGAGCGGTGAGTGCAGACTACTACACTCGTCCCCCTGGAATTGTAAGTCTTTTACTGCTTACAATTACATACATACAGGCGATGCACTTACACATACATACACAGCGTGGGTTCAGCAATGATACAACGCGTAGCTTGTACAGGATCATGGTCATGGCACCAGTGTCATTGGAGGTGATGAAAATGGGAAATATCGCACCTAGAGTGGGACTCGAACCCACATCTCTTTGCACTCTGGGCCAGTGTGCTAACCATTACACCACCTAGGCTCCCTGATACCAACAAGCAAAACACTACCCACGCCTACCCGTCTATGTGGTTACTATCGTGAGAGGTCAGTGCAGACTACTACAATAACACAAAATTTATAATAATAATAAAGAACAAGAGTATCCGCTACACTTTTCTAATTAAGTACTATTATGTTGAGCATGCCTTGCCAACTGCAACTGACATTGTCACGTGACCCTCCATTGTGTGTCTTCTTGCAACCCTCATCCATAGGTCATACTGCTATAAAAAATAAAAAATAAATGTTAAACTATGGAGAGAAAAAAGAATGAAAAATGGAAAGAAAGGTGGGGAAATGACTACACGCCCATAATAACCAGATAACACTGACACCCGGGTTCCATAGCAACGTAGTGTAGTGGCGCCCTCCCACGGTGATGTTATTATTATACACACCCTGGTGATTTATGCCCCAGCGTTGGCCTGTGGGCGACGTCTATGGGAATTACCTCCATTATCGCTCAACCCTGAAGGAGACTGTGGGTGGAGATTGTATTTGTTATTTTCTGTGTGTGTGTGTGTGTTTGTGTGTGTGTGGCTGTGTGTGTGTGTGTGGAGAAGGTGGTTGTTGTGTATATCTAATTACATTCGGTCAGCCTACACACATTGTATCTAATCTTGTTTTGTTTGTTGGGGTTTTGTGTCCTAGCAACATCGATGGTTATAGCAGAACGAGGATATCCATGCAACGCTCACTTCTCAAGGAACTGTGTCCAATGAGTGTTAAAAATAACTTATTTTGATTATTTTGTATTGTGGATTTAATCAAGAATGCATGATGGTAGGTACTGTTTTATGTCTTTGGAATCGGTCAGCCCACACACATGGTATCTACGCAATCCTCCCTTCTAAAGAAACTGTGTCAAATGCGCGCTAAGAATTAAATATGTTCCTATCGGAACCAATTTACAAAACGTTGATTATTTTATAGTGTCGATTTAATAAGCAATGCCTTAAGGTAGGCATAAACAGATTGCACTGTTTCATGGACTTGGAGTCAGTCAGCCCACACACATGGTATCTACGCAGTCCTCCCTTCTCAAGAAACTGTGTCAAATGCGTGCTAAAAATAAAATATGTTCCTATTGGAACCAATTTACAAAACGTTGACTATTTTGTATTGTCGATTTAATAAGCAATGCCTTAAGGTAGGCATAAACATATTGCACTGTTTCACATGCTTGGAGTGGGTCAGCCCACACACATGGTATCTACGCAATCCTCCCTTCTCAAAAAACTGTGTCAAATGCGCGCTAAAAATAAAATATGTTCCAACTTTGATTATTTTGTATGGTGAATTTAATAAGCAATCCTTTATTATTAGTTTTTTTTTATGAACCCGCCTATCCTCGGAAAATCCTCATTGGATAGGTGCTCAGGGGCCGCCTCTCGGTCCTTTGACCTTGTGCGCCGGGTACCTGCGGATCCCCAGATTTACCCTAGTAGCCAAAAGCCCGAGAAGTGGGATTGCCGAATGAGTTAGAGCGTCCGTCTCCCATTTTGGTAGATCATGGGTTTGTGGGTTCGATTCCTGGTCGAGTCAAACCAATGACTTACAAATTTATACTTGTCGCTTCCTAGCCAGACGCTTGGCATTACTAGGATAGGGCAAGGAGCAGTGGAAGGAGGAAGACCAGTCAATCAATAGTTCCGTCCTCTAGTCGAGGGTTGGATGCAATGGTTCTCCACTTGTGCCGATGGTGTGCTGTTCTGATAGACTGTGAATAATTCAAGCCTGTCCACTGTGCAATATTTGTAAACCGTGATGTTCTTGGTCTCCCTCTCCCTCTCCTTCTGCTGCCATTCACCTTCCCTTCCAACAATGTATGGTATATTGAACTCTGACGAATGATGTAATCTACTTACAACAAAAAAGCGATCTTTAATAAGCAATCCTTTAAGGTAGGCAGACACATATAATGCTGCTTTATGTATGTCTAGTTAGTCAGCTTACAACCATGATAACTCTCTGCAGGAGGTGTGAGTTCAAAGCCTACTCTAGAGCCGTGTTCACACACAGTCGCTAAGTCGCCTCAACTAGTTTGCCTTGTCTAGTTTGGCTCACATTCGCCATGTGGACGCGATGCTGAGGCGGATTAGGGCTGAATCGCCTCAACTAGTTTGCCTCAAGTAAACCGCGTCACGAGGTAGTTTAACCACCTTAAGTAGGCGTATCTAGCTTGTGTGGATGGTAGCAGTTTACTCGAGGCGGCTTAAGTACGTCGCAGTCGAGACCTGAGTTTGTCAACTTTCTGGTCGATCAAAAGCGCATATTATATAATTTGGTCTATGAACCGGCTAGAGGTGCACATATATTTTTTTCATCATTTATTTGTAGGTTTTCACTGCCTAGCAGAAGTTTTGACCATTCCAAAACAATACGATTCAGTCCATACATATCTAGGTCGAACCCACACTCTCTCATGGTGACGTCGACTAACCAAAAACTGGTGCTGATTAGTATGGACTTGCTCATGAGCAGATATCGATTTCCGCCTTAAACCGCCCCGAATACTGCATGTGTGGACACGACACTAGTTCGCCTCATCTAGTTCGCCTTATCTAGTTCGGCCTAAAGTTGTGTGTGTGAACATGGCTTAGGAGCACTATTTTGCACTTTCATTAATCCCCACAACACCTTACTTATCATGAAACTCTGTCAAATGAATGCGAACAATAAAAATATGTTTCCACTAATTAGGTCACGATCGGTAGATATATTGTTGAGCAGCAGATTAATATAAATAATGTATTAACTTGTACACAAAATGATTTAAATAAAAAGGTGTGTGACAATGAGAGAAGAGTGATCTATTCATATTAATAACCTATAATTAGGTCACGCTCGATCCATCATTATGCTTGGTGTTGAATAATGTAATTAATTATTCTAAAAACTCCATTATCTTGTATGTGAAATGAAAAAAATAAAAATGGCGGCGACAATGCAGCGACCGTCATAGCAAACACTTCTTTGTTCGGATTTGACAGTTTGGACGTCCTGCGAAGCTGTTGTCCATTGAAGTCATTAGGTATTCGGCTCCGCATCCGATAGAATCCCCAAACACAGGAAAGCCCAAATTGCCAATTTGAAGGGCATGCCGGAAGTCCGTGCTCCCCGAAAATACCCACCAGGGAGTCAAACCCAAGACGTTGTGGCTTAGAGCTAAATCAGCATCCAACTCACTTCCTCTGTTTTGTTAGGGGTTACAAAAAATATCACTTTGTTTTTGAAAAAAGCAATTGTCCAAGGTTCACTGACCTCATATTGACCTCATATTGCCCTTATATTGACATTATATTGACCGTATATTGACCGTATAATGACCTTATATTGACCTTACACTGACCGTACATTGACCATATATTGACCATACATTGACGGTACATTAACCTTATATTGACATTATGTTGACCGTTTATTAACTTTATATCGACGTTATATTGACATTATATTGACATTAGATTGACCCTATTTTGGCACTATATTGACCCTATATTGACCCTATATTGCCCTTTTATCGACAATATATTGACGTTATATCAACATTATATGGACCGTATATTGCCCCCAAAATTACCCTATATTGACCCTATATTGACCCTATATTGACCCTATATTGACCCTATATTGACCCTATATTGACCCTATATTGGCCCTATATTGATCCTATATTGACCCTATATTGACCTTACCTTCCGTGATATCATGTGACATCGTTAGTTTCTGGACGGACATACGTACCTGGAAAATATGAGAAAACAGCAAATGAGAAATCGACACCAATTTTGGCTACCCTGGCCAAGAAGAAGAAAATAATGTTTTAAACGGGAATTGCCATGAGCAAAACTTTACTTAGTCACAATTAGGCAACAACAAAAACCCTAGAGCTGATCCATTGATCACACAAATCAGTGTCAGGTGCGTTGTTTTTATTTTTGGTATTTTTTTAGAACTTAAAACAACAAATATTGAACCACCCTAGACTGATAAAAGGATTACATGTCATTCATGTACACCTCACAATGTTTGCAGTCAAATAATGAATGCTGTATTCTCATTTTGAAATGTATTATACCATACAGCTGTAGAAGTTTCAATAGTTTTTTTTGTTTCTTTGTTTTTTTGTTCAAGTGTTTTTGTGTGTGTGTTTGTATGTATGTATGTAGATATATATATGTTTTTTGTTTTTTTTCAAGTGTTTGTATTCCTCTGAATAACATGTTGTCAGTGCTAATGCACTGGTCTTCCAGCCCTAATCACAATTGCCTCTACACAGTAAACAAATCTACAACAATATACAGATAGACAATTACAGGGAAATAAGCAAAACATCGGTACATGAATGATAGGTAAAGAACAAGATAAGAGAAAAAAGAAAGATATATGGGGAGGTAACCATGTTAGACTAGTATGGTAGGCGTTAGTATGGGGGTGGGGCATAACTGATTATCTTTCTAGTAGTAACATACTCGTTGAAAGGGTGATGTGGGGTTGTAGGGTGGGCCTTTATGATTGAACTTGTGTTCATGGTAATCTCAGGTGGGGCATATTGAGTTAGTAAGTACGTTAATATTGATTAATCATGTACCTCAGTAGGATCCAACTAGAATCATTTCCAGGTTCATTCCATTGGAGATGGGTTTTTTGTGGCCTAGTTGGCGGCTACTGGTTGAGTTTAGAGTGTGTTCTTCAGAAAGTTGAATTCTTGCCATCCAACCACATTTGTAACAGTTAACAACAACAACAAAATAACAATTTAAAAATCAGGGGCGGGCGATTTTTCAGGCACGGGTAGGGACGATCACCGATTTGTTTCTTTTATTTGGCCTTAGTACAATCGAATTAGACTATTCATGGTTTATATATCTTGAAACAACATTTGAGTTATTTAGTGTACAATCAAGCTCATGGACAACTAGCCATAATAACTCTACTCAGCTTCTAGTAAAATAGGCCAGGGTTTGCCTACATATCTTTTTTGTTGTTGTAAATATAGTTTATTCATTGAATAAAGTCTTTTATCAGCGTCGTGGCACTGGTCTTCCAGCAATGTGACAATACAGTTATTTACAATATATGTATATGTAGTCTGATATTGTCATCAGCAGCTAGCTCAAATCAGCTGAAATAACAATATTAATCATTCCAATACTTACATATGGTATAGTTTGACAATTCACATATAAAAATAGTAGTTATATGTTGTATTCATACATACTTAGATACATACATGTGTATTGATTAGACCTTTACATTACGGAGTGGTTAGGTGCATAGTTTCCCTTCATACCTTTGTTGTGAATTGCATAATTATCATGTTGTTGACAACATTTTGAGATGGAGTGTTAGTAGAATGGTTTGTTTATTCTGTTAGATGGAGTGTGGTTTGCTTGTAGGGTTATGCTTCAAAAGGTTAATACCTGGGGGGGGGGGGCGGTGACTTCATGAAGTAGTTTAAGTAAGTAGGTTGTTAGTAATGATGGAATAAACTATGCTTGGAGGATTGTACATTTCAGTCATTTAGTAGTCTAGTACAGTCTTCATTAGCATCTATGTATCTAGCAATACTACCAGACTGATACACATTTTCTGAATTTGCTGGGCAAATAATTTGTAAGGTGGATAACTTGGTTTGTTGGCAGCAGGTAGAGGAGCGCGTTGTGCGGTGGGGAGGTGGGGGGTGGCCATAGGTGCTTATAATAGATAGATAACGAGACGTTTCCGCAATGCTTTTTGGCTTATTTCCATTCAGGGTGCGTCTCCGAGGCATCTCCGAAGCGTCTCCCTTTTCAGATAGGAGACATAAAGCGCCTCGAAAATGGCTGCCGCATTCAGTGGTTTCAGCCAATCACAGCGCAGCTTTTCCTTTGCAAATGGTCGCCGCCTATGAGGGCGGCCATTTACGAGGCGAAAAACTACTTTTGCTGTTCAGACTAGCATGACATCAGGGATTTCCCCGAGACGTCTCGGAGGCGCACCCTGAATGTGGCCCAGGTCGTCAGCACCATGACCTGATATCCAATTAAGTCACATTATCCTGACACTGAGCCAACCAGTCCTTGCCCTATCCTAAAAATGCCGAGCACCTGGCTAGGAAACGACAAGTATCAATTTTTAAGTCATTAATTTGACTCGACCAGGGTTTCAAACCCATGGATTCAAATCCCATGATCTACCAAAACAGGAACTGGACGCTCCACTCATCCGGCCACCCCGTCTGCCCCCACCCCTACTGAAGGAGGTGTGAATATGATAGCTAAGGGTTTATACCATCATGTCAGCGTTTTCTTGCTGTGCCGCTGGTCGGCGCACGCCGGCGCGCCGGCCATGTGACGTAATTCTGGCGCGTCACGTGGTCGCGGCGCGTCACATGAATTCAGTTTACCACATTCCCGAAACGCCGGGCTCGTGGTAAACTCCCTGAGCTGGTGCCCACGGGTGGCGGCGGCGCGTGTTGCCATGGTGACGGTATAAACACACAGCATGGCACTACTGAGAAAGGCGAGCGTCGGTGTAAGGTTTGTTTGTTTGTTTGTTGTTGTTTTACATCCTAGCAACATCTAAGGTCATATCAGGATGTGTACCGACTTGTGACAGTGCGCACTCATGGCGAGTTTATAGGGCTGCCCCACTGGAAGACCAGTCCACCAGCACCATGACCTGATATCCCACTCAGTCATATTATCCTGACACTGAGCCAACAAGTCCTTGCCCTATCCTAATAATGCCGAGTGCCAGGCTAGGAAGCGGCAAGTATACAATTTTTAAGTCATTGGTTTGACTTGACCAGGGTTCGAACTCACGACCCCACGATCTACCAACAAGGGAGACGGATGCTCTAACTCATTCGGCCATCCCGTCTGGTCGATACACAGTGCAAAATGGAGCCAAATGAAAATAAGTAACGTTAAACAAAATTCAACTGCACATTACAATGCATGGGATCCAATGAATAAAGAACTTACAAGTAGTACAGGACGTGATGGCCATTCTGCGACTAGCACCCTGATAATTTGCCATTCTGCAACTAGCATCCTGATAATTTGCCATTGTGCGACTAGCATCCTGATAATTTGCCATTGTGCGACTAGCACCCTGATAATTTGCCATTCTGTGACTAGCACCCTGATAATTTGCCATTCTGCGACTAACATCCTGATGATTTGCCTGTATGTGACTAGCACCCTGATAATTTGCCATTCTGTGACTAGCATCCTGATAATTTGCCATTCTGCAACTAGTATCCTGATAATTTGCCATTCTGTGACTAGCACCCTGATAATTTGCCATTCTGTGACTAGCACACTGATAATTTGCCATTCTGTGACTAGCACCCTGATAATTTGCCATTCTGTCACTAGATTCCTGATAATTTGCCATTCTGCGACTAGCATCCTGATAATTTGCCATTCTGTGACTAGCACCCTGATAATTTGCCATTCTGTGACTAGCATCCTGATAATTTGCCATTCTGCAACTAGCATCCTGATAATTTGCCATTCTGCAACTAGCATCCTGATAATTTGCCATTCTGTGACTAGCATCCTGATAATTTGCCATTCTGTGACTAGCATCCTGATAATTTGTCTATCTAGTCTCCCTGATGTAATTGCCCTAGTTACACCTACCTATCTCTGTGGTTCCTTACCTGAGAGGTCAGTGCAGACTACTGCACTCCCTCCCTAGAATCATCAGTCCTTTTAAATGGTTCATGTCCATAAGATGTTTATTGCTTACAATTAAATACAGCCAATCCATCATCATCATGCTGTCAGTCACGATGCGACAAAGACTGCTTTCATTACTTGACTGTCGCTCTTTGTGCGATTGTACATTTCATGAAAGCTGCCTGCAAAAGTGTTGAAGTCCTGCTGGCTTTTGGAAGTTACCAGCGACACTCTCTTGGGGAGCAAATAAAGGTCTCACACCGGCAAGAACATGTCCAGACAGCCGCAAAACTATTTGTCCCTGCAGTGGCTGGTCGGGAGATGGTGGGAGTTCCATACATCAACCGCCCTTAATGCTGCCTCAGTGACATGGTTTCTTGTTTAGGGTTTGCTCCCTTAGCCTTCGGTTCTGTCAAGAACCTGTACCACAAGGCAGTGGTTTACAACTCTGGCAATCCACTTACATAATTTACACACACAAGATAGATCCAAGAACCACACAGGGCATATCTGGCACAGGATCCTGGTCATGGTACCAGTATCATTGGGGAAATATTGCGCCTAGAGCTTGATTCAAACCCACACCTCTTGCTATTCCGAGGCGAGCATGATAACCATTACACCACCTAGACTCCCTGATGCAATCACCCTATCCATGCCTACCTGTCTATGTGATTCCTTGCCCGAGATGTCAGCGCAGTCTGCTACAGTAGTACGGCATGTGCAGTAGTAGTAACAGATAACCACCATTGCTTATCTCCCACTGGTACCCGGGCTCCCTAAGACAAACCACTTCTAGTTAAGGCCAGGGGACCAGACGGGATGGCCCAATGAGTTGAGTGTCCGTCTCCCGTTTTGGTAGATCATGGGATTCGAAGTCACGGGTTCGAACTCTGGTCGAGTCAAATCAAAGACTTAAAAATGTATACTTCTTGCTTCCTAGCCAGACGCTCAACATTATTAGGATAGGGCAAGGACTGGTTGGTTCAATGTCAGAATAATGTGACTGAGTTGGATATTGGGTCATGGTGCTGGCAGCCTTGTCTCCCAGTGGGGCAGCACTACAAATTCATCATGAGTGCGCACTGTCACAAGTTGGTACCCGTTCTGATATGACCTTAGATGTTGCCAGGACATAAAACTCCAACAGACCTGCTACAAAACAGTCACCATGGCTCCTCCACATCCGACAGTGCACAGGACACACTAACTCATCGAAGTGCTAGGAAATCCACACCCGGAGGTAAATACAACCCCCTCATTGGGGCCCGTATCACACATTAAACATTCACAACTAGACACCAGACGGGATGGCCGAATGAGTTAGAGCGTGCGTCTCTCGTGCTGGTAGATCGTGGGGTCGTGGGTTGGAACCCCGGTCGAGTCAAACCAATGACTTAAAAATTGATACTTGTCGCTTCCTAGCCTGGCGCTCGGCATTATTAGGATAGGGCAAGGACTGGTTTGCTTGGTGTCAGGATAATGTGACTGAGTGGGATATCAGGTCATTGTGCTGGCGGCCTGGTCTTCCAGTGGGGCAGTACTATAGACTCGCCATGAGTGCGCACTGTCACAAGTCGGTACCCAACCTGATATGACCTTGATGTTGCTAGGACATAAAACAAGAACACACAAACAAACCCCTCACAGGCCGCCGGCACCATGACCCGATATCCCACTCAGTCACATTATCCTGACACCGAGCTAACCAGTCCTTGCCCTATCCTAATAATGCCAAGCACCTGGCTAGGAAGCGACAAGTATCAATTTTTAAGTCACTGGTTTGACTTGACTGGGAACCAAACTCGCAAACTCCTGATCTTCCGCATGCGAGGCCTGTGCTCTACCGATTCGGCCACCTAGCCTGGTCCCCAATCGGTAGAACTCAGGGCTTCCGTGTGCGAGATCGGGCGTTCAATTCCAGATCGACTCAAACTCAAAGCGATGACTTACAAAATTTATACTTGTCAGTTCCTAGCCTGTCGTTTGTCATTAATAGGATAGGACAAGGTCTGGTTGGCTCAGTGTCAGGATAATGTCAATGATTGGCATATGGGATCATGGTACTGGCGGCCTTATTTCCCAGTGGAGCAGTGCTATAGAGTTGCCATTAGTAGACACTACGCACTGTCACAGGTTGTTGATGATATGTGCTCAGATGTTGCCAGGATATATAGTTTCAACAACAACCCAACCAAGTAGTGACAGTAATTAAAGGTGCACAGTCCGATAGCTTTGAGTTTCTGACATTTTAAAATGTAGATAGATATTGTAATGGACCACATCCAACTCCACTTGAGGAATGAATACAAGCAGTAAAGGGGCTGTCACATTAGGGTTTTTTGCGGGAGCGTACGGCGGCGTAGGCGCGTTACGTCATATACGTTGGCATGTGCCGCCATACGCATACGCTATGCGTACGCCGTCATGTGCCGGCCTATGCCGGCTTACGCCATTGTACGCCGCCATACGCTTTCTCCCGTCCGTCCGTCCAAATTTGTTTGTGCATGCTAAAAAAATCTCGACCTATGGGAGCGTATGGTTCATACGCTACTCATACACTTCTCATACGCCAGTATACGCTCTTCATATGCTCAAAGCCCCGTCCTAATATGACCTTAGATGTTGCTAGGACATAAAACAACAACAAACAATCATATGCTAGGGGTATGCCGGCATATGCTATGGGTACGCCGGCGTATGCTGCTTGTATGCTCAACTTGCGTCACAGGCGTATCGCTGGTGTATGAAGCATACACAGAACCTACGAGTTGCATATGGGAGCGTATGCGTAGCGTATGCAAAGCGTATGAGTAGCGTATGGCGGCGTATCCCTGACCTATGGTCTCGGTATATAAAGGCGACGCACTATATACCCAGGAGCCACCAGGTGGCTGACCGAGGAGAGATAACATAGGTCTCGCATATGCTTCACATATGCTCCTCATACGCTCCTCATATGCTCCACATGCCAATCAAAACCTTCAAAAATTGTCACAGTACGCTCTCATACAAACCTTGTATGCTTCTCATAGGTTACGCATATGCTCAAAAACACCCGAGAGGTCACCAAAGGTCACAATACCTCGTCCCACGCAGTTTTTTCCCATTTTCGACGTAGGTTTTCAATATACTCCCGCCATACGCCGTAATGTGACAGGGCCTTAACACTGAGTGTGATGGCTTCGAACACCAGGGCACATATTTATTCTGACATGGTCAGAAGAGGTAATGATCTGTCACCGTCCAGCCGCCCTCATAGGGCATAATCGATTAATCAACTCGGGTCACCCGGGCCACTGTTTGGCGCATGCACACATCCTAAAGACTCAGGTCGAATAACTGAATACGCTTCACCACGCTCAGGGTGGAAAACATGGTGGCTTAATCCAAAACCTTTTTTTTTTTTTTTTTAATAACCAATATAACAACAGTGAGATAGGATATAAAGTGTTTTATGATGGCAGAGTTTAGTTATATTTCCATTTCATTAATCTATGTTATTACCAAAAAAAAACATGTATGACTGGTACCGGTGGCTATTATCCTGCAGGATGGTACCAGCACAAATGTGACGTCATCGCTCCTAGCCAACCCCAGCCAAGAGGTGGGTTACTCAAGTCGGGTCGTTTTGCATATGGCACGTGTATTTGTTGACTCCACTTGCAGTGTTCTATTTGAAATTCTGACAACTCTACTGACCCGAGTCGCCCGGGTTGTGTTAATCAATTACGGCCATAGGGTGGCCTCTAACTATGGATCAAACACTCCACTCCCTTGTGTAACGATTTCAACTTCCCCCCCCTTCCCAAGTTCCCCCCGTCAATCTGAAAAGGTTTTTAACTTCCCTCCGGGGAAATTAAAAACGTTTTCAGATTCCTGGGGGGGAACTTAAAAACAGTTTTCAGATTCCTCCCCTTTTCAAATTCCCCCCTCTGGGAATTTAAAATTGTTTAAAAAACTTTTAAAAAACGTTTTAAATTTCAGACCTATAATATTTTGTTCTTAACCATCTTGGAGACTTTTTGTGTCATCTGTGGTTAAATATGTTTTATTGTACTAGTAATAATTTCCATTATGCTATTCTCTGTATATTATAATATTTGTCATGAAAAATAACAAAAAATAACAAAATTAAAGAAAATTCTCCAAAAATGGGGGGGGGGGGGGGGGGAAAGTTAAAACGAGGGAGGGAATTTGAAAACGTTTTCAAATTCCCCGGGGAGGAATTTGAAAACGTTTTCAAGTTCTCGGGGGGGAACTTGAATATGGGGGGAATTTGAAATCTTTACACTGGGACTGTTGCTGCTAGTGTGCTGCCAGCTGTTGCTACTTCTTAGAAACATATGTCAGTGTAGTCACAACCAGTCTAAAGACACTTTATTTTCTTTAAAGGGTTAAGGTTGCAAATATTAGCTGATTAGAAGTGAAAACATCTAAAATTCATTATGATAAAAAGAAAGTTTGTTTTAATTAACGACGCCTCTAGAGCACTTGGATTTTTATCATCGGCTATTGGACGTCAAACATTTGGTCATTCTGACACATTTCTTTGTAGGAAACCTCCCGCTGAAACATAGGCTACTCTTTTCGATAAGCAGCAACGGGGTCTTTTATATGCACTTTCCCAAAGACAGGACAGGACATACCACAGCCTTTGATGAACTAGTTGTGGACCACTGGTTGGAACAAAAAATAGCCCAAACGGCAAATGTGTCCACTGAGCAGGATCGATCGCATGTCCCACACCTACACAGCTGGACACTCTACTGCCCGCTCCTCTCATTGTAGCATTTCCTTGAAGATTGATACTGCCTATCATGGATAAGTCTGAATAGACTTGTTTTCACCATTAGACAGTGTGTCGATAGAAATCCCAGGCCTACACTTTTACCGACCCAAGGGATCTTTATCCTCCCACACCACATAGACATGGTATGAGAGCAACCGGCCTTTGATGACGATGTAAGTTTTAAATATTTAAATGCTGGATTTCATAGGATTATGCAATGACAGGTTCTATTAAATGACCTTAATAATCCTTTGGCAGCAACACATACTTAATATATGGGGTGGGGCAAGAAGCCTCTCTTTGGTGTTGGTAATACCCCTGTCACACTACGACGTAACGAGCCAACGTGAGCCTAACGTGATGATTTTTCGTCATTACGTTGCCGTACGTTGGGTTACGTTATGATGACGTCATAATGACGTTAGAGTGACGTCGAGCTACGTCATATTACGTCGTGTTACGTCGGCGCGCGTCAAGGTTTTGAACCTGTTCAAAACTTTCGACGTATCTCGACGTGAAGCCGTCACGTCGGGATGACGTGACAATGACGTTAGGTAGACGTTCCGCGATCGTTATAGCAGCGTAAATGACGTTAGAGTCACGTTATGTCACATCAGACCGACGGCCCGGGTGGGAGCAAGGTGTGGGCAGCTTTTTGCACGTTACGGTCACGTTATGGTCACGTTACGGTCACGTTACGGTCACGTTACGGTCACGTTACGGTCACGTTACGGTCAGTTACGGTCCGTTACGGTCACGTTACGGTCACGTTACGGTCACGTTACGTTGGCGTTACGGTCACGTTACGTCCACGTCGCACCCGTTACGGCGACGTTACGCTCACGTTACACTAACGCCCGGTCACGTCGCCAATTACACCTCCCCCCTAACGTTGTCACGTTACAGCTAAGGTCACGACGTACACCAACGTTACTTTCACGTTACGCTCACGTCCACAATTTGCATATTACGCCCATAACGTCGACGTAATATAATTATTTTCACGTTCTGCCTACGCTGACGTAGTCACGTCGTAGTGTGACAGGGCCATAAGGTGCCCATATTAACTGAGTGATGACATGTGTTGCTCAATTTTTATAAGGTCAAAATTTAACAAATTAAAAAAAATGTCAACTGGCATATGTACAACATGTCATCCTTCATATGAACATGGATTATGCTATTATTTGGAATACCTTCTGCTATTTCATTTAATCTTTTCACTTTTGGTCACACCTTGGTGCCCAATTTAAACAAAAAACAGGTATACACCTATTTGAGACAAGATCATGTTAAGTGTTTTAAAGTGCATGTTTATTGTTTTATTAAAGTTAAAGTTTTCATTTCATACATTGAGATATAACGTCCTTGGGGGGGGGCGTCTTTCCCCGTGCAAAAGGGCGCCTTGCTCCAGGTGTGGGGAAAGACGCCCTTTGCAATCAAAATATTTGTTTAAGAAATGCACATTTACTAACTTTGTTTTTCATCAGAAAAACCTAGCAATACATAATACAATAATACAACAATCATATGATGGTTGTAGAATACCAATATGACATGTTTGAACAAAAATATAGCAATTTCTCCTTATGGGGCGTGTCTTCCCCCACCCTACACTAGTCCTTGTGTAAAAGTAGCTGGTACCTGTTTAAATGGTGAAGAAGCCATTGGAAGTCTTCAAAATAAGATTATTTCCTTTCTATCATTATTATTATAATATAAATAGTAAATGATCAAAAATTCTAATTCAGAATGACCAGACGGGATGACCGAATGAGTTAGAGCGTCCGTCTCCCGTGCTGGTAGATCGTGGGTTCGAACCCTGGTCGAGTCAAACCAATGACTTAAAAATTGATACTTGGCGCTTCCTAGCCAGGCGCTCGGCATTATTAGGACAGGACAAGGACTGGTGTGCTCAGAGTCAGGATAATGTGACTGAGTGGGATACCAGGTCATGGTGCTGACGGCCTGGTTTCCCAGTGGGACAGCACTATAAAGTCGCCATGAGTGCGCACTGTCACAAGTCGGTACCCGTCCTGAAATGACATTAGATGCTGCTTGGACGTAAAACAACAACAAAACTAATTCAGAATAAACTCTCTACCGTCCCTTTAGATAGGCCTTGTTAGCCTAATCCATAGATTCATAGCTTAGTTCCATATTTAAACTTAGTTTAAAGCTTACAGCCATATCCAGATATTGTTCAACTGACAAGTCATATTATCATGCTTTTTAATTTTGTTAAAGGAACACATCCGGCAGTGAAATTAATCATAGCCTATTTGAAAAAAGAGATGTTTGAATTTAAACGCTTCTCAAAGCATACATATGTTTTCTTTGCATGCACACATTTGACGAAATAGAAAGTCCTAAAGTTAGAAAATGACCTTAGTAGTGACACGTGTTTGTTCTGGTAAAGTCCTGTTGCGGAAAAGTCCTGATTCTTACAATGAATCTAACATTATAAGATGGCAAATAGACAATTATAAAGTAAAACAAAATTCAAACAATATTCAAGATTTCCATCCAATTTATTTTGTTCCTTACTTATCATAATTTAAAACTACCTGGATCTCATAGATCTGATTTACATGTTTTCATAATATGTAATAGGTAGTCATGCATAATCCGTTTCTAACAATTTGAAATTACCTAACTTAAAATGTTCACATTAGCAACCCCACCGAGACCCCCCCTCCCCCTCCCCCCCACCCCAACTCTTCAGTGTATATATAGACGAAATGACAATCGGTCAAATGTCACCTTTAAATAGGTGAAGTGTCTACGCCGTATAACAGATGTGTGTCCAAGATGGTGCGTTATGAATATGAAATACTTAAACTAATACAATATAAAACCCTTTGCTTATCGATATGTTGGACGTGTCACATGTCAATCTGCTAAACACTGATTAGCTTAATTATGAATATGTTTTCCCCAAGTTTTTTCCCTATGTTTTTTCCCATGTTTTTGTTTCCTATGTTTTTTCCCATGTTTTTGTTTCCTGTTTTTTCCCATGTTTTTGTTTCCTATGTTTTTTCCCATGTTTTTGTTTCCTATGTTTTTTCCCATGTTTTTGTTTCCTATGTTTTTTCCCATGTTTTTGTTTCCTATGTTTTTTCCCTATGTTTTTGTTTCCTATGTTTTTTCCCAGGTTTAATATATTATACAAACATTTCTTTCAAAAAGATGTTATCACACGATTAACTGCATTATCTTAAAATCAGACTGGTAAGCATTATATTAATCACATTACATATGTTGGTGAGGCAACATTGGTAATTTGCGAGCGAGGCTACCGTGACCTAATTGCGTTCTCGTGACCTACTTCGAGATTCACGTGACCTATTTCTGTATATGCTTGCTCTCACTTCACCTCGCCAGCTCAGACCAACCAGTTCATTTTCCCACCCACCCAACCCTAATTGATAGAATGATAAGTTATGACATGGGTAGGGGTTAGTGCTGATTTCACCATTTGACTTGATGTTAACTTATATGTCTCTCTAATTTCACTTCAGAAGATGCCCAGTCGTTACTGATAAACGACTTCAACTAAGCCATGACATTAGGGAAGCCAGTCCTTCCAGCATCTCGGTGTCAGGCACCAGTCAATTGAGCCAGCCTCACTCGCCTATGTGGCACCGACCTTGATTATGTAATCTGATCTATTAAGATATAATGATGACAAAAGATAACCTGAAGTGATAAGTAATTAGTCATCACAAATAAATGCTTCTGGAAAAAACCTTTCTTGTCCTTGTGTCCCAGCGCTGCGAATTAATATGGTATGGTCTTAATCATCCCCTTGGTCTTGATCATCCCCTTTAACAATATATGATATACAAACATTTGTTTAGAAACGTAAAAGGAGTTGACACCCATCATATTATTCTAAATTAATTATATTAATCACATCAATATATGTTTTAATAACCCGCTTAAAAATATAATATACAAACATTGGCTTAACAAAATAAAAGTAGCTGATAACCAGCATATTACTTTGAATAATTATGTTAATCACATCAATATGATATGATTTTATAACCGGCTTTAATAATATATTATAGAAACATCTGTTTAAAAACATAAAACTAGTTGCCAACCAGCATATTAGTCTAAAATAATTATATTAATCACATCAATATGATATGATTTTATAACCGGATTTAACAATATATTAGAGAAACATCTGTTTAAAAACATAAAAGTAGTTGCCAACCAGCATATTAGTCTAAAATAATTATATTAATAAATCAATATGGTCTGATGTTAATAACCCACTCTCACAATATATTATACATACAAAAATTCGTTAACAAAATAAAAGTAGTTGCCAACCAGTATATTACTCTAAAATAATCAGAGTAATCACATATGTTTTTGGGGTAGATTAATCGATTAAACAGACAGAATTTAACAAATGTAATCAGTACTTAATTCACAAGATCTCAAATGTGTTCGCTAAAACGCTAAGAAAAGGATGGTCACATTAACTTAAAATTTTCCAAAATGCATTTTGTTTGTTTGTTTAAAGTTAATTCACTAAGGCGGAGACTTGACTGGTTATATCAGCGTTTTATTTAGTCATTAAGTGTCTAGTTACAGGCTATAGAAGAATGATGTGAACAATCTGAGTACAATGAGGTAGAGGTAAAATCATCTAGGTCGCTAACAGTTCAATATAGTGTTACAATCAGTTAAATGTTGCCCGGTGGCAGGTCAAAGTTCATTAAGGTCAGAAATGTTTTTCCTCGGGGTAACAATAGGGGCTCTTCCCCACCCGATCAGTGAGGCCGAGGACCGGTACGTATAGTACCCTACAACCAGTTATTGGTAGGGTTCGTGGGTTGAGGTCCCCACCGGGCCCAGGTACGACCAGACCGCCCCCGACGACCACGCCCCCAGGGCCATGATGTCCTTTAACGGGCGTCCGGCCGCCTGACAAGCCTGCGCGCCACCCCTCCGAAGGCTGTGTAGGGTGTAATCTTCTGCGTTGGGCAGGCCCATATCTCCCAGGGCCATTCGTATCGCCCTCTGCAGGCACGAAGGGGGGAGGGGCCCACCCCCCCGCGGGAGGAGGAAGGCCGGCCCACCCGCTGGGGGTCTCCGCAGGTCCCGGTATTTTCACCAGGCCGCCAGTGGGCAGAGTGGGGAGTCGGGCATGGCTGGTAGGAGCACGGTGTACGGGTGTCCCGCTCTCCATCTTGTTTTGGTGGAGTTGATTGTTATTTTTAATCCCCCCTGTGACGACCTGCACGGCGCGAGCCAGAAGGGTGTGCCTATCCCCCCCCGGCCCGGGGGTGTTCAATATATTGCCCTGCCTCAAGAGTGTTGCGTAGCCGATGATAATGGCTGCAGTTAGCACCGCGGCCCCGTGTCCTGCATTGTTCAGGTATTTGATTACTCCGTTGAGGTCTGCCGGGGTTAGTGGCGGGGCGGGCCTCGGGATGTGATGGGATGCTCTTTGCAGTCCTCTCTTCATTAGTCCGGTCTGGTAGGTGTCGAAGAGTGCTGGGTCTCCTCCCAGGAGCTGGACCCCCGTCCTTGCGCCGCTTATATAGTTCATGGCTGCCCCCGGTGACAGCAGCGTCTCCTGTAGGTGGGCGATGTACGCCAGGACGTCGTACTGTGCGGGAGCCGCCGGTTGGAAGCCGTTCTTCGCTGCGAACGTGGTGTATTTCTTGAACTGGGCAGCCTTGTTCCGAATTCTAGATAGTCGACTACGCTATTGTCGTGGTATCCTGTGAGCATTTTTCTCCACTCTGTTATGTTTAGTGCCGACGGGACTGGTATGCGAGCCCCGAGGTAGTTTGGGAGGGCCGTGTCCCTGACTCTCGTGTACATTTCCATATAGGTGTTGTGTTGTGTCCATATTTGGTGTTTCGGGTATGGCCATATTTGATTTACTGTTGGTTGGTATTGGAGTGGGTTCGGGAGTGGGAGAGTCGGTCCGGCCGGGTCCCACGTCTCGTCGTCGGTTAATGCGCCGTATCTCATCCCCTGACCAGTTTCTGTTCCTGTTTTTTCGTTCCGTGTGCTCGTGGCCATCTCGTTGGTTGGTGCATGGTTGCAGTGATCGCCGTCATTGGTGGCTTCTTTGATACTGGGGGCTCCGTATCTGCCGTCTGGTGGTTGACTGGTGCTTTCGTTGCCGGCTGCCGGTTTCGTTTGGCCATCCTCGCCTGCGGTGGCGCCGTCTATCGTGTCGCGTCTGTTTTTCTCGCCATTATGGCTATATCGCCGGTTTCCGTCACCTTCTTTGTTTCTTACGGTATTTTGGCCGTCTTGTCCCTCACTGTCTGATTCGCTTCCTTGTTGTTTTGGTTCCTGTGGGACCAGTGGGTCGAGTTGGATGGTTGTGATGTGGTCGTGTGTTTTTCCTTTGTTGATGCGTGTTGTCGGCCATCTTGTATGGGCGGCCGCATCCTTTTTGGCGCGCTCTGAGTTTTGGCGGGAAACGCTGGGGTCTGTCGCCATCTTGTTGCTCTCGGTGGCCGTTGCTATAGACGCTCTGCGTCTGGGTTTGACCGCCTGTATTGTTGGCATTTCTCTGCTTGTGCTGTTTCTGTCTACGGTACTTCTTAGGTTGTATGGTAGTGACCGTGTCCTCGCGTGTAGTTTTTTCGCGATAGTAGTTATGTCGCGTGGTGTGAGGGTTTTTTCTTTTCCGTGCCTATTTCTTTGGGCACACCTTATGGTTTCACGGTCGCCCTGGGTTTGTTGGTTATTCACTGGCTCCTCCGCAGCGGCTGCTTGTCCTGAGGAGCCAGTGACTAAAATCCCTGGGCCGGTTGTTGAGTTGTGGATGATGCCCGGCTCGAATCCCGTATGTTGGTGGGTATTATGAGTATCTATGTTGTTGCCGTCTCGTCCCCCCCCCGCCCGTGAATTACCCATGTTATTCCAACATGTACAATTCATCGGGCGCCGTGTGCTGGATACTGGCGCCTACGGCCGGTGGCGCGGGTGTCGGCGAGTGCAGTGTGTTGGACCAATTGCTGCGTCTGCTTGAGCCGGCCCTGCCGCTTGCTGAAGGGCGCATAAAAGAATGGAGTAGTCTGGCCACCAACACCAGCACCGCGCCGGGCAATCTGTGATCCCTGGTAATCCAGGTTGATCATCGACACCTTTGCCGCCTTCTTAACGTTGAGGCAGGAGCCGTCTATCTTCAAAACTGAGACCCTGGCTGCATCTGTTGGAAGAAAGCCAACTCCTTCCACCCTCAAGTCGGTCAGGTCGGCGTCGTCCTTCTGGGCGTCCTTCGCGGCGTTCTGGCGGGCCATCTGCACACGCTTGTTGCTGCCTGACATCTGCAGCTTGTCGCGTCCGGCCAGCCTCGCCATCTGCACTTGGTTGTTTGGGCGGCCGTGAATTCTTGTACTCACAGCTAACTGCTCATGATATCCTCGTCGCTTCACTTGCTTCGTGTAGTTTTTAGAAGTGAGCTCCAGACACTTTGCTTGTACCTCGTCATCCGACAGGTGGCTCACGGTGTCGACAAGGTTCTCTGGAAGGTTCGCCTGCATGACCATTTCGATCGCATCGAAACTGTGTGTGCTGGAGTTCTGGTTCTTGGTGGGGGGGGGGGGGGGGTAGAAGGGGAAAAAAAAGATCGGATCAGTATTAATATATTCCATAGCCACGATTTCGTTTTCATACATGATGTATCATGCTATCTTGTTTTCCTTTTAAATACAAACAAATCTTTAAATGTGGGCTATTCCATACATTCGAATTTGTAAATCATACACAATGCACATGAAGCAAATCAGTGCATGGACTGATTCGGGGATAACTCTGCTAAGAATCAAACTTATTTTAATCCAAATACAACTTCCAATAAATAAGTAAGAGCGTTAGCTATCTTCTTAAAAATGTACTTTATTTTACTCTATGAGTACAATACAGTACGAAACTAAATAACGTGCATTAAAGCTGAAAACATCAAATTTGAAAAAGCAAAACAATTATCTAGATTTTATTCTACATATATGACTTAGATACTGTTGAACTAATTAAGCATTTGTCGCTGCATAGAAGAGAATAGTGCTTGTCAAAGTTCACTTAGCAAATTTGCATTTAAAATAGCTCAAAAGGAGGCCATTAAAGCTAAAAGTGACTTTAAACTAGAGTAAGGTAGATTATAACGGTGAACCTATTATATTTATCTCAGAAAATGACAGAAACTCAAAAGCAATCGGACTATGCAACCTTAAAACAAAATAACCAGATTACTAAACACATTGAACATTACATAAGACAGACAAAATGCCTTGACAACTATAAACTTAGCTTGTTTTATAAGAGAAAAATGTAACCCACAACGATTGTTTGAGTCGCCCCGAGTATACACCTTCTACTCGGTGCTGCTCCCCATTTTTGTATGAACCGCAGTGAGTGGTGCTGTACATTATACAGCAGGAGCCACTCCCTTAATTCTACACGATCGGTGCTGTGACTAATACAGCACTGATCAAACTTAGATTATTTAAAATGTCAATTCCGATAGTAAGATGGCCGGAAGACCAGTGCTCCGGCGCTGACAAATGTCATATTCAGATGAATAAATACTTTACCAAAAAAAAAAAAAAAAAAACCTATTGATAATAGTGATATAATATATATATATATATAGATATATATATATATATTCTTTCAGAATGTTCAAAATTATGGCAATCAACACACTCAGATAAGACAAAAATGAAGCTCTCTGCGTGTTTAAAAAATCCATTGACAAAGTATCTCGCATAGTACAACTTAAGAATTACCTTCTTGAGCGCAGCGTTAACCGCTGGTCGGTTGGTATTGTTATAAACTTGCTGCCTCGTGAGGAATGTATCGGTTGTATTTCTTTCGAATTGAGCATCGACGCGCGACCTGGGGCGGCGAGCACCTGATGTTGCCCGGTGGCTATTTAGTTGGACAAAAACAAAAACAAACAAAAATCAATGAGTTATTATCATTTTTTTAAACACCCAAACAATTATCTCAATCCCTCCTTGTATAAATCCGGCAGGGGAAATCTATCACTTTTAATAATCGCAAATATAAAAACCAATTTTCGGTGTGTCGGAAAAGTCGTGGTAATATAATCAATATGAAGTAAGAAGGTCCACAGCTTTGTAGGTGTGTATTTGTGTGTGTGTGTGTGTGTGTGTGTGTGTGATGGGGGGGGGGCATATGTGTGCGCTTGTGCATGTTGTGGGGGGATGGCATCTAGTCTGGACTAACTTAAAATGTTCACATTAGCAACCACACCCCGCCGCCCCCCCCCCCCCCCCCCACTCCCACCCCAACTCTTCAGTGTTAATAATATCACACATCTTAAAATGTTCATGTTCAAAAACATATCCATAGGCTAACTAAACTTGGATCAACTTTGATTGATGTGTTCATCTAATCTTTGTATCTATCCTTCCCCCGGATTAATTATTAAGCATTCATAATCATATTCTAGAATTAGCATGTTATAACTTATAAGGCAACTACATGGCTTTTTAACAGTAAAATCGCAACGGAACGGAATACTCCATGAAACACTAGTGCCACTCGCCAACCATCCACCCACCCACACAAGAACCGTAGAAGTCAATCCCGCGGCATCCGTTCCAAGTTTTGTGCATGTTCAAAACTTGTACGGACACAAACCGGACTATCAACGGACTTTGTTCGGTTTCTTTCCGTTTCCTCCAATCGGGTGATGTGTGACAGGGGTTTTATGCACGACTCCACACACACACCTGCACCCGCACATCTATGGCGGTGCATTACAATTGTTGAATTAACAATAAGTTAATTTAAGACTTCAAAAGTGTGTCGACGCCATATTTTAGATCTAGACTGGCTGTGGAATTAGTTGCAACCCAGCAAGTTTCAGCTTTAGTCAGTGCCTTTACTTCATTTGTTTTCCCACCATGGCTTCATCCAGTTCGGTCTGTTACTAAGTGTTAGTATTACTCTAGATTATATGTGCTGGGGATTGAAGTGGACAGGCGGTGAATTCTTGGTAATGTCTTCCGTATACAAAACACATTAATGTCCCAAATAAGATGGGCGAGACACAGGAGCCTGTTTTAGTGTTTTACTATTAAGTAGGCCTACATGTAAGTACGTCGTGTCAGTACATCATATTCACCACACTTTGTGAGTTTGTCACTGTGACTGTCACACTCGCATTGTCAGTGATCGGCCACATCAAGACACGAGGTTTCTAAATTGTCTTACCTGCCACTGCCCATTTCTGGAAGGGCCCCTCCAGTCCTTGCATGGGACAAGCGCCGACCATTCGGTCCCATCTGCATGATTAGCAGGTGGTGTCACCACTAACCTAGCTAAAAGTGCGGAAATCCGCACAGCTAGTCTCAGTTTGAGACGTTAGTTTCTTGACACCGGTTACTAATGACGCTGCAAGTAGTTCAATTTTCCATGGCGACGTAGGTGAGGCGTAATTCGGTCATTTTGTATCAGGAAAATAATGCGCATCTGCGCCATATTCTGGGAGCTTGAGTTTATTTAGATAAATGACGATCATTTAGATACCTTCAAATACCGCTAATATCCTTACACGTAACATTGATCTAAATAGTTAGGTTTAAGTTGTTGGCATCAAATGTGATCCCCAAAACATAGTCCCGCCCATCTGATGTAGTATCAATACGCGAATGGTAACCTAGTCCCCGTGTCTGTGCAATTACCTTGTTGATGCCCTGAAGCGCCACTAATATCGACGGTGACTTCCGTAACTAAACAACCTACATAGCCTCAAAATAAAACGCAGACTCGATGTATGCAACTTGTATTTACGTTTCGATTTACACGAGATGTTTTTAAGTCGTCACACTGTTTTGAATAAGAATTAAATATAATAAATTATGAAAATGCAGCTGCCATAAAAGCACCGAACAACAAAATGTCTTGGTTGAAGACTATATGGACATGATTCAACACTGGTCCTCATATCATTTTTGGTGCCCCGCGCTTCACTAGATACTTGACGTCAGGCTTTATCATTTCATGCAGGCCTACTCACGGTATTTATCCCCACGCGTTCCCGCAACACTACACATTTCATGTACGTACATACATGCTTAAATACATAAATATACACATACTAATATACGCTTGAATATATATATACATATATATGTATGCAATCATATTAAATGCTCTAGGGTTGCTGGCACTAGAGGCAAGTTGAATGTGGGTGCCCTTACAAGTAATCTAGGCCTAGGCCCTAATACTGTGTGTGTGCGCGCCCTAATGGTGCAGTCACACTACGACGCTTCTCCCGGCGACCCGTCAGCGTTGAAAATAAAATCTTGCGCGTCGAGAAACGTCCAACTTTTCGGCGGTTTGGGGAAAAAGTTTGGCGTCAGCGCGGCGCGTTATTCGCGCGCGGCCAACGGGTGTCGACGCGTGAGGAAAAAAAAAAAAAAGAGTTTGGCGCGACGTCTTCATATGGCCTTAGATGTTGCTAGGGCGTAAAACAAAAATGCCCCAGTTTGCCACAACGTGTGAGCAACGACCCTCCCGCGCGCGCGCCGTCTTCCTAGCGTTCCCATAACGTTATTCCGGCGCGTCCAACGCATCGCGACGCGGGCCTAACGTCCTTACCCATATATTTGCGCGCGCTGCCGGTCGTTGTTTTTTTTTTGACACGCTTAAAACCTTGGGCGACCGGCAACGCGCGCCGACGTTGTCCGCCGACCATCAACGTCAAGGATAGTGTACCGACGTGTACCGACGCGCGCATAACGCGCCCCCAGCGTGTCTCGATATTTCACCCATTTTCGCCCAAAAACACCACACGTCGCCAGGTCGCCGGCGAGAAGCATCGTAGTGTGACTCCACCATAACAAGTAGGCCTATTATTACTATTAGCTGCTTTCATAATCACGAGACATTTGCTTTCTCCCCAGCTTTCAGCAATGGCCACACAAAATGTAGGGAAAAGATAAACAATCAACATGTTTAGTTAAAAAGACTAACTTAGCCTATTATAATAAATACACAATTGCTATTAAAGGGCGTGTCACATTACGACCTATGGCGGCGTATGCTATCTCCGAAAGGTCATGGGGGCGGTTGCCGCCTGGGTATAAATACCCAGGAGCAGCAGCTATCCACTCACTCTTCCACCATGCCTGCTAAGAAGAACACCATTGCTGCTGCTGCAGCTGCTACACCAGCCTCCAGGGCTGCAATCATCACTGGGGGAGGACTAGGCCATGGGAGCGGCAGGAAGAGGCAGACTTTGCCATCTTCACCAGTCTCCTCACCTGCCTCCTCACCTCACCACTCTCCAGAACACCACTCTCCAGAACACCACTCTCCATAACACCCCTCTACACGGCACCACTCTCCACAACACCACTCTCCAGTGGAAGAGCTGGAGATGGAAGTGGAGATGCAGACGACGCACCAGTAGCGTCCCCGCTCCAGCTCTCCATCTCCTGCTTCTCGTGGCAGCTCACAGGCGTCGTCCTTCACCGCCACCGCCTCAGCCTCCACCAGCACCTCCGGCCTGTCCTCTGCCAAGAGAAGGAGGGCCAAGAAGAGCGACTGTTCTCTGTCAGTGTTCAGGGAGGGTGGGATGCTTGACTTCCTCCAGGAGAATCCTGTCATCTGGAATGTCAAGATGACCGACTACCACCGCTCGGATAGGAAGGGGAAGATGTGGGAGGACCAGGCGACGCTGACATCAGACCATCCCCAAAAGTGGTTCAAGTCACTGCAGTACACCAACACCCGCCTGCACAAAAAGAAGAGCTGGGACGGACCGCCTAAACTCACTGAGAGGGAGCAGTGGATTATGCAGAAGTTTGGTTTCCTGCGTCCGTCACCGACCAGAGCCCTGCAGAACTGTAAGTACATAATCTTTTATCCTTATGACTAGTGTGGGCTAGTGTGGGCATTAGGATTCTCATAAATCACCTATTATTCGGGGGAAGTCAACAAACCGATATATGTTATTTACGTAATTAATTTTGATAAATCAATTTAATTGTTTAATGATATTTATTTGTTCTTGTTCTTTATTGTTGACTTGTTGTGTTGTTATCGTTATATCGAGAAGTTGACAATTGATATATGTTATTTACGTAATGAATCTTGATAAATCAATTTCATCATTTATCGTTAAATCTTTGTGCTTTATTGTTGACTTGTGTTCTTCTTTACGTCTTTTGTGGAAACATTTGAGTTGCATTCATGTTACTTATGTTATTTTATTATTATGTCTTGCAGGTGGCCGCTGCCATAGAGGCTGCGCATCGTGATGTCGGCCTCGGGGAGAATCTCGCCATTGATATGGACGTGGGGATGGAGGAATACCTTACCACCACTCCCCCCGCTCCAGTCCAAGAGTGGGGAAAAGGGGAGGGGAAGTGCTCAGCCCCAGACAACACGAACCTCCTCACTGCCATCCAGAAGAGGGTCAACGAGTCTGGGGACATGTTGAAGGTAATGCAGCCGCCCCCTACACCGGCCATGAGGTAGCGTGTCGTGTTTGCGAACTATGTCTGTGATATGCTACTGGCAATGCCCGAGGAGAGGTTTGTGGAGACCTGTGCGGCGATCAACTGGATCTTGTCGGAAGGTTTGGAGGCGGATTGCCAACGACAAAAAGGCCTAGCTCCTGTGGCTGCGGCGGCTCATGTGGCTGTGGCGGCTCCTGTGGCTGTGGTGGCTCCTCTGGCTGCACCGGCTCCTGCGGTTGCACTGATTCCTATGGCTGCACCTGCTCCTGTGTCACAAAGTCACCTATATCAGCCTCAACCCCACCAGTGGACTCACCAAGCACCACCGGCATCACCCAGGGGGTCGCAGACACAGGAGTATGTGTAGCAGTAGATGGTGCAGCCGCATCTTCAGCCTCAGCCTCAGCCTCAGCCTCAGCCTCAACCTCTGCCTCAACCTCTGCCCATACAGTCGCTCCACATGCCTCAACCTCTGCCAGTACAGCCACTCCATATGCCTCAACCTCACGTCATACAGCCGCTCCACATGCCTCATCCTCACGTCGTGGAATGGCCGTCTGTGTCGATGGCGCAGCCGCCTGCTGGAGTACGAACACTGGGTATGGCAGGCCACACCAGAGCTCCTCCAGGACTAGTTGCCCGCCCAACTGCTGCTGCCATATCTGGTGCCAGAACCCTGGGGAGTTCCACGCCGACACAAGCAGCCACAGGAAGTTTGTTGGAGTTGGCCAGCCCGACGTCCGACGGACTTTTGAACTTGTCGGGGCTGTCAGGGATCTCGGGAGTGTCGGGGGTCTCCAACTTGGACCTCTTCCCCCCTGTCAGCCCCGATGTCACCAGCTGTATATATGTGTCAACATGTCTAAATAAATCAATATTTTGTAAACTAGAATGTGTGTGTCCGCGTTCAATAATGGCATGCCATAATGTAATTGTTATAAATTAAAGTACAATTAAACTGAAATTGAAAATAAAGAATAATTATTATTAATATTAAGGACACAAGTCTCTACCCTCTCTTCCCCTCTCTCTTCCCCTCTCTCTTCCCCTCCCTCCTCTCTCTCTCCCTCCCTCCCTCTCTCTCTCCCTCTCTTCCCCTCTCTCTTCCCCTCTCTCCTCTCCCCCCTCTCTCCCTGTCTCTCTCTCCCTCCCTCCTTCCGTCCCTCCCCCCTCCCTCTCTTACTCCCTCCCTCGGTCCCACTCGCGCCACAATCTCGTCGAACAACTGGGGAGACATCAGGAATGATGCGGTGTCCTCACTCCGGAGCTCGACCATGAGCTTCTCTTACAAGCCAAACTGTGGCCGCCTCCCAATCCATTGTCTGACCCACACTGTCTGCCGCTGCCTCCTCCTTCTCCTCTGGAGAAGTGGCGCCAGAAGAACCATGAGGTAGAGACTTAGCTCATGCTGATAAAGGGCAATTCTGTACTGTGGCTGGAACTGTAGCTGGAGTGCCTGGACATCCACCCTGTCTGAGCAGCCGAGCAGGAATGACAGAAGAACCCTGGTGGAGCCTTTATATACCGAGACCATAGGATGGGCATATGCCGGGCATACGCCGGGCATATGCCGAGCCTGCGTCCGACGTATGCTAGTTATACACTAGGAGTACGCTCGCATACGTTACATGTATGCTAGGCATATGCTACATATGCTAGAGATACGCCGAAAGCGCGGGTTCAGCGTATGCCTAACCTATGCCGACCTACCCCTAACCTATGCATAACCTATGCTGGCATATGCCTAGCGTACCCTAGCATATGAGCAACCTATGAGCCATACGCTGGCATAGGTTGAACATTTTGAACATGCACAAAACTTTTTCGGCGGCTCGGCATACAACGGTGTATGACGACCTATGAAGAGTGTATATGGCGTATGCCCAACCTATGCCCTACTTATGCCCAACCTATGATGGTATGTGACGGGGTATGACGGCGTATGGGTCGAAAACCACATACGCTGGCATACGCTACCGCCACAGGCCCTTAAATATGAAGCAAGTCATATGTGTTCTGATAATACATGTTTTTATTTGGTTAGCTTCATAATTACTAGTATGGGAGAGTCATTGCAGTGGTATCACTTAATATCGCTCATGTAAACATGTACCTATGTATGTATGTGCAAAACAAATTCAAACTCCTTCAATAATAAAACAACAGGCAATACCGGAAAGAGCCATTTAAAATGACACCAAGATTATAAGAATATGTGGAGTATTAAGGAAGTTATGGAGTTTTCCCATCTCTGGAAATGGAATTTTCTTCCATTAAATTAAGGTAAAAGCAATAGATTTCTGTGCCCGAAATTGGTGACTTTTATGGGGAAATGCATGTAACTTCTTGATTAATTGAGATATCTTGATGAAATTTGGAGTGAACCTAGTTTCATGCATGTTCTATTTATACAATTAATTAAAATGACATTTGAAATGAAGTAAAGTGACTGAAGCAATAGATTTCTGTGACCAAAATGTGTGACCTTTATAGGAAAAGGCATGTCATTTCTTTAATAATTGGGATATCTTTATAAAATTTGAAGGGAAGCTAGTTTAATTCATGTTCAATTGGTATAATTAAATAAAATGACATTTGGAACAAAATAAGTAATAGTTCTCAAACATATTAGGAATGTGATATAATTACATATTGTGTTCCCAAACTGGTAAAAAAACACTTAAAACCATAACTGCCAACATTTGGAAATGGGAAAGCGTTAACTTGTTCATATCATACTCCTTACATAGCAACATTTCCAGTTGGGCTTTGTAGCCTAGAGAGCCCAATGGTTAGGACCCTAGCTGCTGAATGGCAGAAGTCTGGGTTTGAGGCCTGCTCCAGTCGTCAAGTTTCTGTGTTTAAAAAAAAAGAAAACAACCTCAACAACATGTAAATAAGCATTTAGGCACTTGCATATGTAAATGTATATATATTATACACACACATATATGTATATTATATATATATATGTCATGCATAACAAGGTGTGGAAGGGAATTAACCCCGCTTAATTATTATTATGTGCTAATTATTGTTAATATTACACTACATACTGTACTGCCTCCTCCATCTTGCGACTGGTGGCGCCACCCCCGGCTGCACCCGGGACCTGCCTACCCTGAATACATCACTCGCATCGGGGATTTTTTCCTTTTTATTGTTAGGCTGATATTCCTAGCCAGAGAATATATAACTCATACCACTACTTTTCTTGTTCTTGTTCCTTTGTACTGTAGCCGGCCTTTATATATATATATATATATATATATATATATATATATATATATATATATATGGGTGGTTTTCATGGTAAATGGGGCCGAAGTGTTACATGAGGGCTAAAAATTAAATATAGTGTATGCCCCTTTTTTTTCATTGAGTAGTCATCCCTTGTCCATACATATACTATAGTAATATGAAGGAAAAGATAGTTTAGGTTACTATCTTGTCAGAATAACCCAAATTAATTGAGTAGCCAGCCTCCAGTGTGGATGTAACATACAATTTTTTAATAACAATTTGTTAAGAAAATCGATTGAATGAAACAATTAATTGTTATGCTGTGACACCCTAAGTATTCAACTGCACTATACAAATATATATACAGGGAAGTTATATATATTTATCCCAATTTTGAGTTGTGGACGTGACACAATAGGAGGGGACACAACAAAATATAGGGGACTTCCATTTCGATTTTTTTTCAAACAGCTTTGTAGAAAAATTATATTACTAGTCATGGTACTATAAAATAGGCTTAGACATGCAACAGTAACAAATGTTTTCTTACTGAAGCTCTGATATTCCCAGAATAGCATACTCCCTTGCATAACAAGCAAGGGAAAAGCAGGGGACACCACAGTTACATCCAGAACCAGTTTAATCACCATGGAATATTAGAAAAAGATATGCATGCAAGATAGACATTTATTTCAAGTGAGAATGTCCTTTTATTAGTTTATAGAGTAACAGGTAATATTTTATGCAAACTAAAGGTCTGGTATGCTGTCGAAAGGTCCGCATTCTCCATGTAACATATTCATATCATGCCTTTAAAACACCATATTTTTGGAATGAACGTGTTGGCTTTTTTTTCACTATGTCGCATTAAGCCTTAATTTCTTTCATATCTATCCCTCCAAAGTGAATCCCTGCAGTCACAGTAAAGTATGTTCCATGGCGTCACCATACCTTAATTGGCAGACCACCAAAGCCTCAGCCTGAGTTCCCACCTCACCCCCATTTGATTTGTTGCTGTTCCTCCGTTATTTCCAGTCAACCATATACGATGACGGAATGTCTGAATTGAAAAATGGCTGGAAGACCAGTGCTTTGGTCCTGACAACAGATTTTTCAGCAGAATAAACATATTTACTACCAAAAAAAGTGTTGACAAATACGCAGTTTCCGTAATTTTCCAGACCATGGTCGTCATGGCGGAATGAAGGCAGAAAATCGCAATGATTCTGCAGAAATCGTAATGGTAGACAGCTCTGTATACATGGTCAAAGACCCTATAATACTAAGACGGCTCACTCATCCTGTACTGTGTAATCAATGATCAAACCCACCACTTGGTGCGCTGCCTGTTCCCTTGGTTACACAGGTGCTATATTATATGTATAAATCATATACATGTATATATGAATGTGAAAGATGTGTGATGATGGCGATATTGATGATGATGTGTATTTGTTCATAGCAATTTCATATTGATGTATATTCATACTTACCTATCTCATGTATAATATAATTGTATGTGTTTACATGTGAAACACCAACCACATATAGGCTAATCAAACCCACGACAAGGTGGCACTGCAAAATTTACATTACCATGGGAGAGATAAGGAGTGAGCCATCTTAGTATTATATGGTCTTTGACATGGTGTAATGCAATACTACTTGTGGACGATAATAGAGTTATTGTAGACACAACTAAATACTCTATTTCCTTACTATGATTTATGACTGAAAAACATAGTAAACCATAGGATAACATATTAGGAATTGTATTTTATTTCGATTTATACTGAAGCAACTCATATTAAAGACAAGAAATTGAAAGAAAACGTGATTGATTCCGTTTCACTACGTTTTGACATAATTCGCTTCACTCGGCACAGAAAACAGAGGAAAGGATGTAACTTTGAAAGGTTTAATCAAGTAAATAATCATATCGGGGCCTGATGCAGGCTAATCATGTGGGTTACTAGGGACCCATCAGTTCAAGTGCCGTCATGGGCAACCAGGATAATCAGTGTGTACTCCTCTCAGAATCAGCTGGATGAAGGCAGAAATCAGTGGTCACCCCCCACGGAAGAGGGTGGGAGGGTGGGGAAGCGAAGTGCACGGGCAGAGTCACCGAGGTAGAGTGGCTTGAGACAGGGTAACGTACAGCGAGGAAAGCAGAGAGAGCGATAGCCTCGTTCGCAAATTACACATGTTATCCTCGCCAACATGCTCCACAACTCTCCGGGATTCACCGGCTCGATCGAACCCATGAAAGCAGCTAATGCCCCATGTTGTGTATGTGTGTGTGTATGTCTGTATGTATGTAGATATATATATGTTTTGTTTTTTTTCAAGTGTTTTTATTCCTTGGAATAACATGTTGTCAGTGCTAATGCACTGGTCCCCAGTCCTAATCACAATTGCCTTTACACAGTAAACAAATCTACAACAATGTACAGATACTGAGATACACAATTACAGGAAACTAAGCAAAACATTGGTACATGAATGATAGGTAAAGAACAAGATAAGCGAAAAAGAAACATATGTGGGTAGGTAACTATGTTAAACTAGTATGGTAGGCGTTAGTAGGGGGTGGGGCATAACTGATTATCTTTCTAGTAGTAACATACTCTTTGAAAGGGTGATGGGGGATGTAGGGTGGGCCTTTGTGATTGAACTTGTGTTCATGGTAATCTCAGGTGGGGCCTATTGAGTTAGTAAGTAGGTTAATATTGATTAATCATGTACCTCAGTAGGATCCAACTAGAATCATTTCCAGGCTCATTCCGTTGTAGATGTTTTTTTTGGTCAAGTTGGCCGCTACTGGTTGAGTTTACAGTGTTTTTTGTTTGTTTGGTGGGGGAGGGGAAGCAGGCCGCTACTGCGTTGAGAGCTATCAGTGTTTAGTTTGTATTTGTTTGTTTGTTTGGCCGGGGGGGGGAGCAGCAGGGGGGTGCAACAAGGAATATTCGAATGGCAACACCGACCCAGTGTACCATTGATCTGCTTTGGCCTAGGCTGGGTGATTTAAATGTGCATGGAGGTTTTTCTTGAAAGTTTTGTAACAATCACTGTTCCTGACACGTGCTGGTAGTTGGTTCCAGAGTCCTCCAGAACAACCGGTGACTTTTTCATTTTACTAGTTTTAACATGCGGCACTTCCAGGAGGGTGGCTTGTGCTGCACGCGTGGCTTCTGTAGGTGTGTCTATGTAATATGGGTCTTTCGCTAGGTTGTACATTAGGCCTAATAGGTGCTTGTCTCTGCGAATATTTAGGGCATCTAGTTTAGCTTTATTGTGCATCTCAATGGTATGTAGTGTTTTTCCTTTAAATACTGTGCGCAACCCTCTGTTTTGTATAGTTTGGAGATTTGTTTGCTGCTTTTTAGTTAGTATATTATATATTATGTCATTGTATTCAATGATGGGCAGTATTGTGGTTGTGTACAATAGAAGAGCAGTCTCTTCGTTCATATAATGCCTTATTTTCCGGAAGGTGTTCATTTTAGCTGCCAATGTTCTGTTAATCCTATTTAATTGACTGGTTCCTGACAGTGTAGGGTCAAGTGTAGTACCTAAATATTTATAACTTAGAGCCTCCTTCAGTATACACTCTCCTATTTTTATACTGACAATTGGTGAGCTGGAACGTTTAGTTTTAGTTGCGAATATTACATATTTAGTTTTTATAATATTTATGGATAGTTTATTTTCCTTTTTCCAGTGGTGTACTCTTTCTAAATCATGATTCATTTTCGATTCACCCACTTTTATATCAGCATCTGTAGCTACCAGTGCCACATCATCAGCAAATATGCTTCCCTTTACTTTTTCAAGTACTAGTGGGAGGTCATTGATGTAGATTAAGAATAATAGTGGGCCCAGGGTAGATCCCTGTGGTACCCCTGTTTTCACTTCTCTCAGTGAGGAATTAACCCCTTCAAGTCTAGTATACTGTGAACGATTTAGTAGGTATTTTTTTAGCAGATTAGTTGTCCCTGTGTCCAGGCCACTATTTGCCACTTTTTCTATTAAAAGTTTATGGTCTACAGTATCAAGTGCTTTACGAAAGTCTATGCAGACAGCAATAGATAATCTTCCTTGATCCATCCCTGTCATTAGTGTGCCTAGCACACATGCGACTGCTTTGGTTGTGGAGTGGTTCTTCCTGAAAGCATTTTGCTCTATTGCTAGGTAATCTGTACTTTAAAAAAATTCTGTTATTTGGTCATGGATTAGTTGCTCTACTATTTTGCCTGGTATTGGAAGAAGTGATATAGGTCTTAGTTCATTACATGTTTTAGGGTTCAACGTTTTCGGGATTGGCATAATCATTGCCCTTTTCCATGCATCTGGGTAGATACCCGTATCAATAATCAGATTAGTTAGATATGTGAATTCAGTAGCCAGTGCTAGAATGGCATCTTTGATGAGCCTGGAACTTAGGTCTTGTAGCCCTGATGACTTATATTCAGAGAGTAACTGCACTTTCTTGATAAGTTCTTGTTCTGTGACTGGGTGCAGTTCAAATTCATGAGTATTAACTTTGGGGTGGTATATTTTGTCATTCAGTTGTATATCCTCTAATTGATTTGCTAGTTTTTCACCAATGTCAACAAAGTAGTTATTTATGAAAGTTGCTAACTCTCCCCTAGGTATTTTATCCCCAGTCAATTCATCGGTTAGATTTCCCACTGTCTGTGCAGGTGATGGAGATACATCATTAATTACCCTCCATGCCTTCCTCAAGTTATTTTTATTCAAAATTATACCTGTTTTCAGAAACTTGGCCCTTGCACCTCTGTAGGCTGCCGTTGCTTTATTCTTTAGTTGTTTGGCTATGAACTCATCCTCAGGGTTGCCAGTATGTTCAAATTTGTGTGCAAAGTAATCCCTATCTTTCTGTAGCTCTAAGATTTTATTAGATAACCATTTGGGACAATTTTCTTTAACCTTATTGAGTTGCATAGGTGCATTCACATTTGCTGCTAGTGTTATTTTATCCAATAATAGTTGCCAACATGCATTAGGATCATCTGTTTTCAATTGGTTCCTGCCTTAGAGTTTCACAGTATTTGTCAGTAAAGTATTGACTGTAAGTTCTATCCCAGAACTCTATTAGAGCCCTAACATCCCTAGGTTTTTTCTTGATAACATCGATTGGTTTATGATTGCTTATATTATAGTTAATTACCCCTGTAGTAGTACAGTATTTCATGTCTATGAAGCCTAGGTCTAGAATTCTTTTGCTTTTCCCGGTTATTCTAGTGCAAGATTTGATGACCAGTTCCAATCCCTGCGAAACTGCAAAATGACTAAATTGTGTAACTGTCTGTGCACTTGGATCTGCTGTATCTGCATTAAAATCTCCCATGACCAGTGTCTCCATTTTGTCTAAGTCTGGTATCTGGTCCAAACAGTTAGTTAATCAGTCTAGTGCAGGATCTAGGCTGCCATTAGGCATCCTATATATATATTCTCTAGTAGGATGCGCTTACAGTTGTCTCGTTTAATTATAACCCACTGGGCTTCACTTGTAGAGTTAGATTGGTTTAGGTGCTTCAATGTCTCATCCACATCAATGTTCGACTTAGAGTATATTGCTAAACCCCCTCCTATCTTAGTCTTTCCATTAGGTAGTTTGGTGGTCCTATCTGCTCTTGTTAACTGGTATCCTTTAATTGATACAAGCTTATCTTCAGTGCTTTTTGTTAGCCAAGTTTCAGAAACTGTGAATATGTCTATATTTGACCATGGCAGATCAACTCTGAGCATGTCAATTTTGTTAATTAAGCTTCTAATATTAAGGTGTGTTATTTTGAAACCAGCCTGGCTTTTAATTTCATCTAGAGGAAGTGTAATGCCTTCCACACAGTCCCTGCCATCCCCATCCTCCCCCACCACCTCACCCACCATACCCTGGGCTCATGACCCAGTGTTTCTGGTGGATTAGACTCCTTGTTGTGTATGTTAGTGGGGGGAATACATCTGCCCACTTTTGTGTTGACTAATGTCATAGACATCATCATGATGTCTGACATTGTGCTTCTTTTTGGTCAGGACAGCTATTCGTGGATTATTTATCAAGTTAGTGCATGTTCAGCAGATAGCAGAGGGCTTAGTTGGTAGCATCTTAGTATAACCTTGTATGATTGGCTGGTGGAACAATCAGAAAATATCAATATTCCACATTGTACTTGTTGAGAGAACAAATATTTCAACATTCCTGTAAGTATGTTTCAACCTGTGCCAATGCTCTGCAAATGTCAGTGTAGCCAGTGGTTTCAGACTGAGTGAGAAGACAAAAGGTACTGTGTAGTGGTTGAGTAGTTTTTTAATCTCTGGCAACAATAATAGGCCCTTGCCCCTAAATAAATATAGAAATCCTCCGGTGCGACTGACACTTACTTGTAGACACCCGCTAGAGGGGAGGTGGGCCGCAGGTGGCACCACCAGTCAAGTGTGGAATCTTAGGGAGAATAACAATGGAAATAACTATAGGCCCCTAATATAATAATATATTATATGATGGAAGCAATTCCCATCGTATTTTGATATTCGCATAATTTGTTATGCATCACAGATATATATTTATATATGAATGGGCTATATATATATCATTATATGCCTATATATCCTTTCTATATATCCTATGTATGCAGGTATTGCAATACCTCAGGGAGTTTGACGCCCCTGCCCTGCAGAGTTGTAAACCACTGCCTTGTGGTACAGGTTCTTGGCAGAACTGAAGCCTAAGGGAGCAAACCCTGAACAGAAAACCATGTCACTGAGGCAGCATCGGGGGCGGTTGATGTATGGAACTCGCAACATCTCCCGACCAGCCACTGCAGGGACAAATAGTTTTGCGCCTGTCTGGACGTTTTCTTGCTGGTGTGAAACCTCTATTTGCTCCCCGAGAGAGTGCCGCTGATAACTTGCAAAAGCCAGCGGCGCTTCAACGCTTTTGCAGGAAGCTTTCATGAAATGTAGTCATTAAGACCGACTCATGGACATCACTCTCACAGCAGAGAGGTAAATGGAGAGCGGCAGTCAAGTGGTGAAAGCAGTCTTTGTCGCATCGCGACCGACAGCATGATGATGATGATGATGATATCCTTTCTATAAATTTGATTTGGCGCCTCCTACTAGTCCTAGTATGTGGCACCCCGGGCAATAGCCCGAGTTGCTGGTGCCTTAAGCCAACCATGTATATGCTTTGTTTTGTTTGTTTTATAGTTGTTTTCCGTCCTAGCAACATCTAAAGTCATATCAGGATGGGAACTGACTTGTGACAGCGCGCACTCATGGCGACTTAAAATTAACTGTGTATAACATACATCCATGAGATCATTTTAACGCGCATCAACAACAAGAAATTCACACAACAGTGTAGCCTCATTGATGATAGCTAAGCAAAAAAATGTTGCTTTACAATTTAAAAATAAGTTTGAAAAAACCCTACACCTAATATATGATTAGTAATAATATCACTACCAGACACATGATGGGTCTAGCTTGATATTTTGAGGTGGTATGCGGCAATTGAATAGATTTGTTTGTTTGTTGTTGTTTTATGTCCTAGCAACATCTAAGGTCATATCAGAACGGGTACCAACTTGTGACAGTGCGCACTCATGGCAACTTTATAGTGCTGTCCCACTGGGAAACCAGGCCGCCAGCACCATGACCTGGTATCCCACTCAGTCACATTATCCTGACACTGAGCACACCAGTCCTTGCCCTGTCGTAATAATGCCGAGCGCCTGGCTAGGAAGGGACCAGTATCAATTTTGTAGTCATTGGTTTGACTCGACCAGGGTTCGAACGCACGACCCCACGATCTACCAGCACGTGTTGTTCAGCGACTAGGATAGGATCAGGAGCAGTGAAATGTGGAAGACCAATTGCCCACAATTGACAATTCCCCAGATTAAAGTTGCATAGTCTGACAGTTTTGAAATTCTGTAATTTGTCTGAGATAAATATATTAGATCAATCACTAGTATCTACTTTACATTACTTTTATTTTAAATGGTAAACTTTTGAGATATTTTGAGTGCAAACATGAAAAATTAGTTTTGGCAAGCTTGACAAAACTCTGACAGCATAGACTTCTGCAGTAACAGGTTCTGTTAAATTGACTCAGTATTGCCTTCTATGCAGAAACAAATGCTTAATAAGTGCATCAGTATCTAAGTTAGATATATAGAATCAAATCTAGATAATTGGTTTGGCCACTCGTGGCTTACACATGCTTTTCTGCTCAAGGGGGAACCTCCCCCTGAATGTATTGGGTGTCAGTCCCCACTGACACTCAAACACATTTTACTAAGTTGGTTGATTTTTGGCCCTGCGCCAACGTTCTACACTGCAGCAGTATGCATGACCTTTTTACTGGTAAAACAGGAAAACATTTTAGCCTTTTTGAGGGCAGCTGGACTGTACCACCTTATATAGTTTACTAAATAGATTCTATTAATTATTAATAAACTTTTCTTTTTTATGGGATTTGTTTCCCTTGACCACAAATATATGATTGTGAGCTTTCTAATTTAATAGTGTCTATTGGCACATAATTGATTGACTGCTTTTACATGTAAAAGCGATGGTTTGAACAAAAAACTAACATTTCTCGCCGTGAATATGGTCGAGTCTGCCGACGCGGCGTAATGTAACCACCAATCAATCAATCAGTTAGTTGGGCATTATTTGTCTGTTGGGATTTTATCTCCTAGAAATATCTACCGTAATGTCATTATGGTCTGGTAAGTAAATACAAATAAGTAATTTTGTTGGGTAACAGATGACTTTGTTTTTGTGGGTTTTTTTGTGTGGTTTTGTGGGTTTCTTTAAAGACTCGGATGGTATTCTTAAAGCTGCATAGTCCGATGAAGCATCAAATTTTCAAAACCAAAACAAGCATCTCAATTTGATTCTAATTATCTAACTTAAATACTGGTGCACTTGTTATACATTTCTCACCACATAGCAGGGCACACTGAGGCAATTTAATAGAACCTATTACTGCAGAAATCTATGGTGTCAGAGTTTTAGCGTGCTTGCCAAAATTAATTGTGCTTGTTTGCACTTCAAATATCTCAAAAGTTAGCCATTTAAAATAAATGTTACTTCAAGTGAAAGTAGGGTAGATTATAACGATCACCCTAATATGTTTTTCTCAGAAAATAACAGAAACCTAAAACCCATTGGACTATGCTACTTTAACCCAATGTGGTGATCACATACCCAGATCGGAACCTGAATCCCACCACGACGGGTGGGTAGAGCCCGGGGGTGTGTTAGTAGGAGGAATACGGTAGCACCTTCATTGCCCTTCCATGCGCCTTATACCCCTGTCACACTACAACGTAACGAGCAAATGTTACGTTATGATGACGTCAGAATGACATTAGACTGACGTCAAGCTACATCACGTTACGTTGTGTTACATCGGCGCGTGTCAAAGTTTTGAACCTGTTCAAAACTTTCGACGGAACTCGAACGTAAGGGTTTACGTTCGCCGTATGTTCTGTACACGTTCGGCGAATGTCAATGACGTTAAACAGATGTTAGTCAAACGCTGCTCACTACGTTCAACTACATTCCACTATGTTGATCCACATTAAACCCAGTGGAAACATCCACGCGGAGTAATGGGAACATCAGGAGAACGTCAGGAGAATGTCAGTAGAACGTACGTTCAATGTAAGTTCAATGTTTCGCCACCGTGTCATGATGTATGTAATGTCACATAACGTAGTTCTGGCTATGGAATAACGTTCCATGAGCGTAATGACGTTGTCCTCTCTCGTTGAATGACGGTATCACTACGCTTTACCGACTTTACGCTCTCATCCACTACGCTGCATCCACGTTCAACTTGTGCCCGAATTTGCATACTACGCCGAGAAGTTCAACGTTCTTCACGTTCTCCCTACGTCGACGTTGTTACGTCGTAGTGTGACAGGGCCATTAAGGGCTTTTTATTAGGCGGGATTGGTATTGTCACCGTTGACATTGTCAACACGCTAACGGGGCCTAATGGAAATAGGGGAAGAAAAAAACACCCGGCGCCTCGTTTTGAAATCTGACCGTTGCGATAGTGAAATTGAGTGGGCGCCATGTTAAATCTTATTCGCGCGTTAATAACGTCTCCGTCGTATCGGGTATCGTCGGCTGCCGTTAGGCGGCATTGTTCCCGGCGGATGCGGCGATAACCTGGTCCGGTAGGGGGCGGGGTGTGGGGGATGGGTTGTGTGTGTGGGGTTGTGTGGGGGGGGGGGGGGGTGGGGGGGTGTTGAGGGTGTTCGACACTGTGTGTTTTGGGGGATGTGTATGTATGGGATGGGATGGGATGGGATGGGATGGGATAGGATGGGATTGGATGGGATGGGATGGGATGGGATGGGATGAGATGGCAAGGATGGGATGGAATGGGATGGGATGGGATGGATGGGATGGGATGGGATGGGAAGGGAGGTGGGATAGGATGGGATGGGATGGGATGGGATGGGATGGGATGGGAAGGGATGGGATGGGATGGGATGGGATGGAATGGGATGGGATGGGATGGATGGGATGGGATGGGATGGGATGGGATGGGATGGGATGGGATGGGATGGGATGGGATGGGATAAGATGGTGGATGGGATGGGATGGGATGGGATGGGATGGGAATGGATGGGAAGGGATGGGAAGGGATGGGATGGGATGGGATGGGTGGATGGGATGGGATGGGATGGGATGGGAAGGGATGGGATGGGATGGGATGGGATGGGATGGGATGGGATGGGATGGGATGGGATGGGATGGGATGGGATGGGATGGGGTGGAGGGGAGGAGGAGGGGTGGGGAGTGGCTGGAGAGAACGGGTGGGGAAGGGAGGGGAGTGAAAGGGATGGGGTTAGATGGGATGGAATGGGAGGGAGTGGGAGAGCAAGGCGGGCGAGAGAATGGGAGGAGAGGGACAGGGGAGAGGGGAGATACGGGTGGGGGTGAGGGAAGGGAGGGCAGAGAAAATGAGGGGAGAGGAGGGAGGGTAAGGGATGGGAGGGAGGGGGAGGGGAGCGATGGGAAGCGGAGGGGAAGGGAGGGGAAGGGAGGAATTGGGAGAGATAGGGGGGAGGGGAGGGGGGATAGGCAGGCAGGGGCGTAGCTAGACCTTTAACGATGTGTGCTCCTAATTTTGGCAGGCGGTTTAGGGGGCCGCTTAAGCTTAAGCTGGCGGATTTTACACATTTTAGACTTGCGTTTTCGACACTCCGGATTACCTCTCTCTCTCTCTTTAAATTCTTTTTTGACAAAACGATGTGGACGTTTTGGCGTATGCGTGTACGTCTAGCTACGCCCCTGGCAGGTGAAGGGAGGAGAGAAAGGAGGGAGGAAGGAGGCAGAGATGCAGGGAAGCAGAACAGGGAGAGAGGGAGAGAAGGAGGGAACAGTGTGGGGGAGTGGAGGAGAAGGGGTGGATGGGGGGGGGGGGGCGACGGTGAGCTGCTGCAGCCCCTGTCCCCGGGCTGTCAAGTCTCCAATCTTCCCAGTTCCGTTAGTCACAGACAGACACGCGGTAGACAGGCGGGCAGGGCACGGCCCTCCCTCCGCCCGTCGCCCCGGTGTCGCAGTTTGAGCGTCCGGCCAGTTTCAGCTGACTGTCAGTTTCATGCGCATGCATCAAAATCTACCAGCGTCACTAACCTTATGAATTTAATATAATGTTTTTGGTAAAGATGTTTTCTATATGTGTACTAAGCCATTTGTTAATAGGTGGTGTGGTTTTAGAGAAATTTCACTTCTTCTGTATTTTCTGTATGAAGATTGCTCACGACCATTGACAATGCCTTGAGTTTGAGTCTATGCAGTCAGCTGAAAACGGCAGTCAGCTGAAACTGTGACACCGGCCGACCGAGCCCCGAGGGCCCGAGGGCGTCACTGACCGGTCAGTCCCCCCAACAAGTGTCCGGCACTGTTACACTACAGCGTCAGCGCTGACATCCTAACTATATTTCAATCTCCCTCACCAAAACGGCGGCTGCCGCAGTCACTAATGCGTCATAACCACCGGTGTCTGTTACTTGAAAGCCCGGCGGTGATTGGAGCGCGTCCCCGCCGACCCCGCCACGATCTACGGCCGTGCCACCTTGATCAACCCCGGGTGACCTTGAGGTCATAACAGGGTCGGCCGGCACCAACAGCAATATGCTTTCTGTCTGGGCGTAATCGAGTAATCGACTCTGGTCACCCGAGCCACTTTTTGGCGCAAGCGCACATCCTGCAGACTCGGGTCGAATAATCGAATACGCTTCTCAACGCTCGGGGTGACAAAAATGGTGGCCCTTTTATTTGTTTTTTAATAGCCGATATAATTACAGCAAAATATGATTTTAAATATTTTTATGATGGCATAGTTTAGTGATATTTCCATTTCATTAATCTATGTTATTACCAACAACAACAAATCTATGAATGGTACCGGTGGCTGTTATCCTGCAGGACGGTACCAGCACAAATGTGACGTCATCACTCCTTGCAAACCCCAGCCAAGAGGTGGGTTACTGGGGTTGGGTTGTTTTGCACACGGCACGTGTATTTGTCGACTCCATTCGCGGTGTTCTATTTGAAATTTTGACGACTCGGGTGACCAGGGTCGCCCGGGTCGTGTTAATCGATCACGGCCTCTGTGTTTGGCATGGCTGCCGGGCACGGCCCGGGCCACGTTCAGGGTCCATCTCGGAAGCGCCTCGGAGATGGCACTGACATCACGCTAGTCTGAACTGCACAAGCAGTTTATCGCCTCGAAAATGGCTGCCCCCTTAGGCGACGGCCATTTGCAATGGAAATGCTGCGCTGTGATAGGCTGAAACTACTGGATACGGCGGCCATTTCCGAGTCGCTTTTTGTCTCCTGATTGAAAAGGGGGGGGGGGGCGGGTGGAATGGTGGAAGGTGGGTCGGGGGTTTGGGCTTTCTGGGGGGGGGGGGCGTTTTTCTTTCTATGTTGTTAACAATAACAGTTAGGACTGCGCCTCAGGGATTCTGACAAGTGTATGTTGAAAGTTGGAAGCTCGTCCGTCTTCCAGTTGCCTTCTGCACAGACGTTTGACTGGGGTTAAGGTAGATACAAGATTCACCCCATACTTACACTACAGGGGTGAAAACCAACATATTAGAAAAACGGGCGAAGAATTTTGACATGCTGGGGAAATTAACTGAGCAAATAAATTCTTAATTTAAGAAGCAAAATTATATTATTTATATATGTCTTCATATTTCCCCGCTACCTTTGAGTAGAAACATATAATAAAACAGGTAGTTTAATAAGATTTAAAGGTGAAATCGACGGCGTTCTATGGCCGCCATCTTGTCGTTTTGCATTCTCTCCCATTTCACCAACTCTGTGCCGATATGGGTAGCCATTTGATACTGGAGGCAGAGTTTCTACTTCCTGTTCCATACTAAAGCTATTTTCGCTCGTATTTAGGCTACGTTGTCGTTCACCCCTGTACTGTAAGTACGGGGTGAATCTTTTATCTAGGGTTGAGGGTGAGGTGTGTGTATGCGTGCGTGTGTTTATGCGTGCGTACGTGCGTGCGTGTGTGTACGTGTGCGCATGCGTAGGTGTATGCGTCGTCGAGGGATAATTGAAGAATTGCGTGTGATGTAGGCATCACACTACTCCTGCTTCGTGGTTGGGTAGAAGCAGTTCCTTCTACTATCAAGTGTATGTAAATAAAATCAAAAAGCACAAATCTATTTACTGCTATGATCTAATTCTGTGTTATCTAGAACCATGAATATTCAATCGGGGGTTGAAATAATTCTATTTATGAGAATAGCTTACTCTAAAAGTGAAATACGGTTAAATTAAACCAACAATCACAGCGAGATTCACGCCGACGCCGCATCGGCAGTGTTATAGCTGTACTTTCTATCCAACCATGATGGCCGACTAGGCACTGGTCAGATGGTGCTAATCGTTTGATGCAAATCCTCAATAGACCAAGCTAATTGGGAATCTTTCTGGTTGGAGTTTTACTTCCTGGCAATATCTAAGGTCATATCATGAAGGGTACCGACTTGTGCCAGTGTGCACTCCTGACGACTTTATAGTGCTGCCCCACTGGGACCGAGAGACCCGACCACCAGCACCATGATCTGATATCCCACACACGGTCACATTATCCTGACAATAAGCCAACCAGTCCTTGTCCTATCCTAATAATGCCGAGCACTTGGCTTGGAAGTGACAAGTATAAATTTGTATGTCATTAGTTTGACGTGACCGCAAATTGACTCCTGACCTTCCGCACAGCAGACCTGCGCTCTACCATGTCGGCCAATGTGTCCAGTGACTCTGTCTTGTAGATATCGTTTGTATTCCCTGGGAATAATAATGATCTCTTCAGCTATACAGCGAGTAATATTTGCCGTTAGTACCCTTCCCCCTTATCGGTTTTACTCTTCTTTTAAAGATGGGCCCCCGTCCTGATATGACCTTAGATGTTGCTAGGACGTAAAACAACAACAAACAAACAAACAAACTAAAGATGGGCTAAAAAAAAAAAAAAATCACCAGACATGAATTTAGACCCCTTTCAATGTTTATAAACATTGTCTATGCACGCGCACCTTGGCTGCAGAACGAAGGCACACTGCCATTGAGTTTGCCGTTATGCGCAGTGCAAAACATCTATTTTATTCAAAATTAATATAAATGAAGAATCCTAACCATATCAATTTAATATAATCTGTTTGTTGAATATATTTACTATCTGTGTTATAAGCAGTTTGTTTCTAGGTGGTGTGGTTTTAGATATATTTCACATTTTCTGTATGAAGATTGGTCATAGTCATTGACAATGCATTGAGTTAGCCGGTACGCACAGTGCAAAACGTCAATTTTATTCCAAATTAACAGAAATAGAGAACCCTAACCTTATAAATTTAATATAATCCAGTTGTTAAACATGTTTTCTGTATGTATTCCACGCGGTTTCTTTCTAGGTCGTGTGGTTTTAGAGATATTTCACCTTTTCTCTATTAAGATTGCGCATACTATTACTAGTCATATCCATTGAGTTTGCAGTGTGACAGTGTGACCTAAATAACTATGCTGACGTCATATGAAATAGGTCTATACTAGTGAACTGTCGGTGTATGAGCACACGTGTGAGAGATACCCCCCCCCCCACCCCCCACCCATCTCCTTGTGTGCGGTACCACGTGACCGGTAACCAGGGAGATGTTCCCAGGGCCATACACTGTGGAAGAATTATGAATTATGTGCCTGTCCGCTAGGGGGCGGTGTAGTAAGGTCGTCATTCCCAACTACAATTTATCAAATCCAATTTGCGTGGGCACTGTTGGTTTAAAAAAAAGGGCCCAGGCATGATGTCATCCATCTTACGCTTAAACATCTATGGCATTTTTCGAATACTTGCTGGGTTCTCAATCTGCAGAGCATGCCAGTACTGCCTATCTATTAATTGCAAAAATCCATATATATATATATATATATATATATAGCTAGTATATGTATACACAGGTATAAAATCATCGGCATGAGGTGTTCTGCTATTATTATTATGATCCATTGACATGTTATCGTCCATTAACGGACTGATATCAATTTACTGCGGCATGCTTTTTCTACGGTGGCGCCACCACTGGCATCTCTTGGTACCTATTGCTCACTCTTTGTATAGATCACTTGCTGCAAAAAGTTTGATATTATACGATAGGGCTATATTTTCCTGTCAAAGAGAAAAACAAAATCTTTCAATCCATCTTAGCTCTTTCTCTTTTCTTCTTCACCTCAGCTAGGATCAGTTTATATATATATATATATATATATATATATATATACCAACTCTGTGCCCATCTAAGTAGCCATTGGATACTGGAATGAGGAATTCCACTTCCTCTTCCATACTGAAGCATTTTTGCCCGTATGTAAGCTACGTTGTCATTCATCCCTACTGCAAGTACCAGTATGACATATATACTCGCTCGAAAAAACTTTTTCGAGCGAGTGAATCAGCGTAGTTGGAACATAAGTACCAGGATTACCCCGGTGGCGGCGGCACCATTGCCCCATAGGCTCGGGCAACATCCTAGCTGATATCGAACTGGATGAAAAACGAGCGTATAATGATATATAATAATAATAATAATAATAATAAAATACCTCCAGCCGAGGATTTATACACGTATAGGAATATACTCACTATATATATGAACTTATATATTTACTTATACAGTAAAACCTCTCTAGTCGACCATCTACACAAATCAACCATTCCCCTATATCGATTGATTTATTTGGGTCCCAAACGATCGCCCATACACTAACACAACCACCTCCCTAAATGGACCACTTAAAGTCGGTCCGATCGTCGGACAATTTAGAGTTTATTTGTTTGTTGTTGTTTTGCGTCCTAGCAACAGCTAAGGCCATATCAGGACGGGTACCGACTTGTGACAGTGCGCACTCATGGCGACTTTATAGTGCTGTCCTACTGGGAAACCAGGCCGCTGGCATCATGACCTGGTATCCCACTCAGGTCACATTATCCTGACACTGAGCACACCAGTCCTTGCCATGTCCTAATAATGCCGAGTGCCTGGCTAGGATGTGACAAGTATCAATTTTAAGTGATTGGTTTGACTCGACCAGGGTTCGAACCCACGACCCCACAAACTACCAGCACGGGAGACGGACGCTCTAACTCATTCGGCCATCTGGTCTGGTCGACGATTTAGAGAGGTTTTACTGTATATATATATGTGCTATATAATCTATTATATATCCGCAAGTACTTCCCATATATTAATTGGAAAAGTCCATAAGTATATCTGCTGCATAATCTATTACACGGATTTCAATAACATATAGATCACCATTATTATATATGACCAGATGGGATGGCCGAATGATTTGAGCACCCGTTTCCCGTTTCGAACCCTGGATGAATCAAATCTATGATCTAAAAGTTTATAATTGTCGCTTCCTTGCCAGGCACTTGGCATTATTAGGATAGGGCAAGGACTCGCTGGCTTAGTGTCAGGATAATGTGACTGAGTGGGATGTCAGGTCATGGTGCTTGAGGCCTAGTCTCACTATAACGCTACCATGAGTGCACACTGCCATAAGTCAGTACCCGTCCTGATATGACCTAAGATGTTGCTAGGACGTAAAACAACAACAACCAAACAGTTACCATGAGTGCGCACCGGTACAAGTCGCTAGCCATCCTGAAATGGCCTTAGATGTTGCCAGGACGTAAAACTCCAACAACCAACCAACCAGTACCAGTGTAGGGACTACAACCGGAAGTCCGATGCGCAGGCGCCAACTCGCTAATCCAGTAAAGGAAGGACCGGGTACCAGATCCCAAGGGTCCGACGCCATTGCTACATCCGGGTACTTCCAGTTTCCTCCCACGTGTTCCCCACAGCTGCTACTCCACACACCTCCCCTCCACCCCCACCTCAAGCTCCTCCACCTCCCCAACCACCACCGCAACCTCCCCCCACCCACTCCGACCCCAACCTCCCCCACCCCCACCCAACCTCCCCGGCACCTCCCCCCACCCCCCATTCAGCCTCCCCGCAACCTCCCCCACCCCCCAACTCAACTTCCTCCCAACTTCCCCCGACCCCCACCTCAATTTCCTCCCCCCTCCCCCACCACCCCCACCTCAACTTCTTCCCACTTCCCCCACACCCCACCCAACCTCATCCCACCTCACCCCCGCAACCCCCACCCAACCCTCAGACACCTCCCCCACCCCACCTCAACCTCAGCCTCCTCCAACCCACCTACCCACACGCTACCCTATCTGACACCCTGGAACACATGGTATATCCAGAGAGCAACTCAACTTGGATTTTAAACAAATGTTCTCGGATATTTTTTTCATTACCCCAATATTCTTTTGTTTGGTAATCTTTAAAAAAATAACAAAAGGAATCGTTTATTTTTGTGAACTGGTGAACTGCTGGATATTCTAAAAGGATTGAGTCACATCATGGAGGTATGGTTATTATTGTCATAGTTAATATAGTTATTATAATTAGGATCAGAGTTATTATCAGTTCTTATATTATTCACAGTTATTTTCACAATTATTATTATAGTTAGTATTACATTTATTAGTGCATGTGTTATTACTTCCATTGTTACTTTTAATATTACATTTATTTTTACATTTATTATTACAGTTATTATTATAGTTATTATCACAGTTATTATCACAGTTATTATTACAGTTATTATCACAGTTATTATCACATTACTTATCACATTACTTATCACATAAATTATCACATTGATTATCGCAGTTAGTATCGCAGTTAGTATCACATTTAATATCATTATGAGTGTATCAACTGTCATAATATCAACTGTAATATAACTGTTATTATTACAGTTAGTAGTACAGTTAGTATTACACTTAGTATTACAGGTAGTATTGCATTTGGTATTACAGTTATTAGTAGTTAGTATTAACGGTATTATTACAGTTAGTATTACAGTGTTAGTACGGTTATTATTACAGTTGATATTACAGTTATTATTACAGTTAGTAGTACATGTATTATTACATTTAGTTTGCCAGGTATTAGCAGTTATTATTACAGTTATTATTAGTTATTATTACAGTTAATATTACAGGTATGTATGTGTACATGTATTGTTACATATAGTAGTAGTTATTATTACATGTATTATTACAGTTATTATTACAGGTATTATTACATTTATTATTACAGTTGTTATTATTAGGTTTTAGTACATGCCGGCTATTAGTACAGTTATTAGTACAGTTATTATTACAGTTATTAGTTAACTTATTATTAGTTATTAGTGCAGTTATTATTACAGTTATTAGTTAACTTATTATTAGTTATTATTACAGTTAGTATTACAGTGAGTAGTGTAGTTATTATTACAGTTAGTAGTACATCTGTTATTACATTTGTTATTACAATTAGTACAGTTCGTATTACAGGTATTAGTACATTTATTATTACAGTTATTAGTACAGTTGATAATACAGTTATTATTACATTTAGTATTACAGTTATTATTACAGTGAGTACTGCAGTTATTATTACAGTGAGTACTACAGTTAGTATTACAGTTAGTATTCCAGTTATTATTCCAGTTATTATTACAGGTATTAGTATTTATTATTACAGTTGATATTATAGTTAGTATTACAGTTAATATTACAATTATTATTGCAGTTAACGTTACAGTTAGTATTACAGTTAGTATTACGTTTAGTATTACAGTTATCATTACAGGTCTTACAACAGCTCATGGCATAGTTATTTTTATAGTTATTATCATATATATTACAATGCCTATTATTATTGGTATTGCATTATTTATTATGATAACTATTATCGTGATTATCAGTCATTCTACTAGTTATTATTATGCATTATTATCGTTAGCATTGGTGTCTTCATATGTTATTATTCTTATTATTATTGTTAGTAGTGTTGCTATTATTACAGTACATCCTCTCTAACCGACCACCTCCATAGATCGACCACTCCCCTATATCGATCGCTTTATATGGGTCCCAAAAATACCATTGTAACCGTATTCTAAATCCCTAAACCGACCACCTCGCTAAATGGACCACTTAAAGTCGGTGTCAAGGTCGCTCCATTTAGAGAGGTTTTACTGTATTACTGTTATTATTGTTATTAGTATTGCTATTGTTATTGATATTATTATTGTTATCATTACTGTTATTAGTATTGCTATTATGTCACTATTATTGTTATTATTATGGATACTTTTATTGATATTATTGTAATTGGTATTGTTATTATTATTGTTAGTTTTGTAGTAGTCTGCACTGACCTCCCAGGCAAGTAACCACATAGACAGGTAGGCGTGGATAGTGTGTTGATATCACGGAGCCTAGGTGGTGTAATGGTTAGCACACTGGCTCGGAATGCAAAGAGATGTGGCTTTGAGTCCTGCTCTCGGCACAATATTTCCCATTTTTATCACCCCCATGACACTGGTTGCCGTGACCATGATCCTGTACAAGCTACTTGCTGTATGGTTGTTGACCCTACCCTGTGTACGTATGTGTTAGCGCATTGCCTTTTTGTATGTAATTGTAAGCATTAAAAGTCTTACAATTCCAGGGGGACGGGTGTAGTAGTCTGCACTGACCTCTCAGGCAAGGAGCCACATAGACAGGTAGGCGTGGGGAGTGTGTTGATATCAGGGAGCCTAGGTGGTGTAATGGTTATCACACTGGCCCAGAATGCAAAGAGATATGAGTTTGAGTCCTGCATTAGGCGCAATATTTCCCATTTTCATCACCCCCATGACAGTATCGTTATACTTATTATAATGATCATCATTATATTATTATATTATCGGTAGTATCATCATCATCATTATTATTATTATTATTATTATTAGTTTGGCAGTACAGTTATCGCATGTGAGAGTGACATAATTTTGGAGTTGTCTTTATACTCATGTCTGTGTGTGTGGTTGTGTGTGAGGTGGGAGAGTGGGTGTGTCGGTCCAACCTCTCTCCCTGCACATAACCACGCCCCCCCCCCTCCTTCACCCAGTCAGCACCCCACTGCTAACACTGCACCCTCACAGCTCTCCCACGCTCCATTTCTCTCTTCTTCCCTCCTGTCGATTATTAGTTGTCACTTGTAATTTTCGCGAATTCATTATTTTTTAGCACTCTGCGGATAAACTTTGCCACACTGGCAATACAGCTATATAGACACAGGTCATTGGCTCAGGATATGGTCATTGTGTGTGTTTTATAGTGCTGCCCCTCTGGATCAGGATATCATCATTGTGCCTGTTTTATTGTGCTGCGCCGCTGGGTCAGAATATGGTCATTGCATCTCTTCATAGCATCTCTGCCCGATTGCCACAGGATATGATCATTGTGTGTGTTTTATAGTGCTGCCCCACTTGCTAAGGATATGGTCATTGTGTTTCTTTATAGTGCTGCCCCACTGACTCAGGATATGGTCATTGTCTGTGTGTTATAGTGCTGTTCCACTGATTCAGGATATGATCATTGTGTGTGTTTTATAGTGCTGCCCCACTGGCTCAGGATATGGTCATTGTTTGTGTGTTATAGTGCTGTTCCACTGGCTCAGGATATGATCATTGTGTCTGTTTTATAGTGCTGCTCCGCTGGCTCAGGATATGGTCATTGCGTCTCTTTATAGTGTTGCCCCATTGGCTCAGGATATGATCATTGTGTGTGTTTTATAGTCCTGCCCCACTGGCTCAGGATATGATCATTGCGTGTCTTCATAGTGCTGCCCCACTGGCTCAGGATATGGTCATTGTGTGTTGGGCGGAAGGTCGGGCGTTCGAATCCCAGCCGAGTGAAACCAATTACGTATAAAAAGTGATACTTATCACTCCCTAGCCTGGTTGTCGCCATTAATAGCATAGGACAAGGACTAGTTTGTACAGTATCAGGATAATGTGACTGAGTGAGATATCAGGTCACTGGGTCAGCGGCCTGGTCTCCCAGCGAGCTAACACTATAAAATCGCTATGACTGTGCACTGTCACAAGTCGGTACCCATCCTGATATGACCATAGATATTGCTAGGACTTAAAACAACAAAGAACAAGGTGTGACGTGTTGTGTAGAATGTGAGCCCCGCAGTGCAGTCTGTCTGTGTGTCCCCCTTCCACCACCCCACCACCTGGTGGCGAACTTTGCCCGCCACACAGGTGCAGCCAACCAATCACCGGACACAAGATAAGGCGCATGCGCACTTGCCCTCGTTCTGACCCAGGTGAACATAAACGTGCACGCTTATGTGTTTGTTGGGGTGTTACGTCCTAGCAACATCCACGGCCATATCATTATGGGTACGGGTTTGTGTCAGTGCGCTCTCATGGTAACTTTATGCCGGTACTCGATTAGCAGAACGAGACGGGATGGTCGAATGAGTTGAGCGTCCGTCTCCCGTTTTGGTCAATGGTGGGATTAGAACCCACGGGTTCGAACTCGGTCAGTGTTTGAGTCAAACCGATGACGTATAGAGTATTAGCTCAGTGTCAGGATAATGTGACTGGGATATCAGGTCATGGTGCTGGTGGTCTGGTCTCCCAGTGCCGCAGCACTATAAATTCGCCATGAGTGTGCACTGTCACAAGTCGGTAGTTGTCCTGATATGAAAGTATATGTTTGCCAGGACATAATACTTCAACAATCAACCAACCAACCTATTGGGAGACCAGGCCCCGATATCCCACTCAGTCACATTATTCTGAACTCTCTTAAAGGGGCTGTCACATTAGGGTTTTTTGCGGGAGCGTATGGCGGCGTAGGCGCGTTACGTCATATACGTCGGCATAGGCCGTATACGCTACTCATACGCTACGCATACGCTACTCATACGCTACTCATACGCCACCAGATGCCGCCAGATGCCGGCTTATGTGAAGCGTATGAGGCATACGCCGCCATACGCTTTCATAAATCCGTCCGTCCAAATTTTGTTGTGCATGCTAAAAAAAAATCGACCTATGAGGGCGTATGGCCCATACTGTCAAAAAATGTCACAGCACGCTCCCATACGCTCCTCATACGCTCCTCGTATGCTCCTGGTAGGTTCCACATACGCTCAAAACCACCCGAAAGGTCACCAAATGTCATCATAGGCCGGCACGCGCAGGACCTACGTAGGTTTTCAATACGCTCCCGCCATACGCCGTAATGTGACAGGGCCTTAACCAGTCCATACCTTATCCTAGTAATGCCTAGCGCCAGGATAGGTAGTGACAAGTAAGTTTTGGGGTTTGACTCGGCGTGGATTCAAACTCCCGACCTTCTGTACAGGAAGCATGCGCTCTACTGATTCGAACACCGTGTCTGGTTTAACGCTCAGGTACATCCGGTCATTTTAACAAGGCATACATTCCGAAATATAGTTCTAATTCACGACACGGAGACAACATGGTGTATATATGGGTAGTTTAGTCATCGGAAGGACTCATTAAGACAATCATGAACAGCAAGAGATCACAGCAACAGAAGACAGCCATTTCTCCACAAGACAATGGTTAAGACACAGGAATCAAACCCTCAGCCCTACCGCCTGGTCATTAGTTATAGGTGTGGGTGGGTGAAGAAATGCTGGGAGATGTTGATGTTAATGTAGTTGAACGTAGGATAAATTAACGTGGGTGAAACGTGCTATCACGACGTTAAACCATGTTATGCTATGTCAGGTTTTGGTTGAACACCCATCTAATAGTATGGATAAATACGTTACGGTATGGATCCCGGTACATTACGCTACGGATCCCAGTACGTCCAACTACATTCAACTACGTTCAACTACGTTAACCTCCACTATGTTCAACTACATTCAACTTTGTCCACTAACGGCTATGTGACCCTGGCAGTACGGCCATGGTTTGGTGCGAGTCAAAGCACGCTAGAGTATGCTAGAGTATGCTAGAGTATGGTAGAGTACGCTAGAGTATGTTATCATCACAGAAGCTATGTCTGCCTCGAACGTACCTCTCTTTTGAACATGTCCAAAGTTTAAATCGGAACTCACGGCCCACACACATTCTTATCACATTCTCCTCACAGAGAAGTATGGATGCCGGTACGTTCAACTACGTTCAGCTATGTTCAACTATGTTCAACTACGTTCAACTTGGTTAGCCTCCACTATGTTCAACTACGTTCACTAACGTGTATGTGACCGGGCCTCGAGTATTATTTGTATTCTTCCGTCAAGGCCTACAACAATGAGTATGGTTTGGAGGGAGCAATGCTCTGGCTGCACCCACGAAAAGGCCCAACAATCATTTATTAAGACAAACATTTCAAATGAAAATAGGTGGTTACAGCAGTCTACATCCACATGTGGCCAATCCCAGAATAAAGTAGCCCTTCATGCATGCATTTGAGCGGGGATCCAGGTCACTCAGCTTGTTTGTTTGTTGTTGTTTTACATCCTAGCAACATCTAAGGTCATATCAGGATGGGTACCGACTTGTGACAGTGTGCACCCATGGTGACTTTATAGTGCTGACCCACTGGGAAACCAGGCCACCAGCACCATGACCTGGGATCCCACTCAGTCAAAATATCCTGACACTGAGCACGCCAGTCCTTGCCCTGTGCTAATAATGCCGAGCGCCAGGCTAGGAAGCGACAAGTATCAATTTTTAAGTCATTGGTTTGACTCGACCGGGGTTCCAACCCACGACCCCACGATTTACCAGCACGGGAGACGGACGGTCTAACTCATTTGGGCATCCCGTCTGGTTGCCATGTCACTCAGCAGTACCTAAACCAGCACATACGCAACAGTAGAGAACTACCAACAAATACACAGGAACAACATCGAACAAACCAACAGTGTTTAGTTATGTAACACTGCAGCCTCAATAATATTAGCATAATAGATTGTACATCACAAAGCTGTCGGTCATTGGATCGATCAATCTCTGCGGATTCATTTGCAGTTTGGACTATTTTCTGTTTCAACCAGTGGTCCACAACTGATTCATCAAAGGCTGCGGTATGTGCTGTCTTGCTTGTCGGAAAGTGGATATAAAAGAACCCCTTGCTGCTTTATCGGAAAGAGTAGCCTATGTGGCGGCAGCAGGTTTCCGCCAAAGAAATATGTCAGAAGGACCATATGTTTGATGTCCAATAGCCGATGATAAAAATCAATGTGCTCTTGAGGCGTCGATAAATAAATAAAGATTTACTCTTTTTTTTCATGGGGGAAGGGGCGGAAAGAGGGAGCGGAAGGAGCTGGGCACATAGTAACAGCTCAGATACAAACTCACAAACTTGTTTTAAAATAGACAAGAACTGACATTCTGGGTAGGACTTAGGAACTAATGCATTGGCTACTACCCAAAACCATAGAAACCTGCATAAAAATACAGAAAAATAGAATAGAAATATTGAGAACTGATGCTGTGGGTACTACCTAAAACCACAGAAACCAGCAGAAACATACAGAAAAATAGAATAGAAATATTGAGATATGATGCATTGGGTACTACCCAAAAACACAGAACCCAGCATAAAAATACAAAAAAATAGAATAAAAATATTGAGAACTGATGCATTGGGTACTACCGAAAACCACAGAAAACCATGGAAATGTTAGTACATGGTGGTACAGTTAGTCCAGTGTGGTACTGTTAGTGCAGTGTGATACTGTTAGTGCATGGTGGTACTTGTTGCACAATGTGGTACTGTTAGTGCAGTGTGGTACTGTTAGTGAAGTGTGCCATTGTTAGCACATGGTGGTACTGTTAGTGCAAAATAGTACTCTTACTGCAGTGTGGAAGTGTTAGTGCAGTGTGACAATGTAAGTGCATGGTGGTATTGCTAGTGCATGGTGGTAGTGTTAGTGCAGTGTGATACTCTCAGTGCAGTGCTTCATTGTTAGTGCAGTCAAAGACCCTATAATACTAAGACGGCTCACTCCCTATCTCTCCAATGGTAATGTAAATTTTGCAGTGCCACCTTGTGGTCGGTTTGATCAGCCCAGCTGCTGGTTGGTGTTTCACATGTAAACACATATAATTATATTATACATGAGATAGGTAAGTATGAATACACATCAATATGAAATTGCTATGAACAAATACACATCCTCATCAGCATCATCATCACATCACCATCATCACACATCTTTCACATTCATATATACATTTATACATACAATATAGTACCTGTTTAACCAAGAGAACAGCCAGCGCACCAAGTGGTGGGTTTGATCATTTTGATTACACTGTACAGGCTGAGTGAGCCATCTTAGTATTATAGGGTCTTTGGTGCAGTGTGGCATCGTTAGAGCATAGTGGTATTGTTAAAACTGTTATCAAACTATTCTATATTGGACATTGTCTAAATAAATGAAGTTCAATTCCCGAGAGGTGGTACCTATGCACAATTTACTATATCTCTTTTTACTAGATAAGTGGAGAAGCACAGTCTTTTTAATTTTGTTTTGGTCCATTAGTTGTTTAAGCAGGGGAAATGTCAGTCATAGACGACTGGTCTTCCTCATTCCACTGCTGATCGATAGAAAGCCCGAGCCTACACTTTTACCATCAAAGGTAAATAAATACAGCTATGGATGTTCTGTTCTGGTAATAATATCGAAGCTGTATTCGTTTTATTAATACACTCGCAGTGACTCAGACACTGATGGCACCCTAACACACCCTCTCCCCCCCCCCCCCCCTCCCCCTCTCTCTCACCTGCTGGCGCCCCCTCCCGTCATTCCCGGTACTAACCACGATCCAGGGCACTGTGTGAAAGTTGCCTAATGCCCGCCTTACACGCACCGACCATCCACAGCACGATACATACGTCGCGTACTGCTACCGACATTATTAGTTCTGCAACCTGCGTCAGAGGACGTGTTGGGTGATTCTAGACAATATCACGAATCCCATAGGTTTTTAGATGTTAATATATATATATATATATATATATATATATATATATATATTATGAGGCAGCCTCACAAAAACGGGCCAACCGGTGGTCAATTGAAGATGTCGGCGTCGCAATTCTTAAAAGTGTAGTGCATTTCTTTGTTTCATATTAAATTATCCTAGAAACAAATAAGGTTGTTGTATATTCTTGACCTTTACAGTCAGGATAAATTTAAAGACTTTCCAACACCTCTGTCAATGCTAAACTATAATTATACAGATCGACGCCGACATCCAATGATCGACGCCGACAACTTTTAACAGATGTCGGCGTCGCAATTCTTAAAGTCTTGTGCATTTCTTTGTTTTATATTAAATTATCCTAGAAACAAATAAGGTTGTTGTATTTTCTCGACCTTTACATTCAGGATAAATTTAAGGACTTTCCAATACCTCTGTCAATGCTAAATTATAATTATACCGATCGACGCCGACATCCATGCTCGACGCCGACAACTTTCCCCAATTGGCCTCTTTTCGTGATCCTGACCCATATATATATATATACATGTGCATGTGTAAAACATAAATGTGCATACTATATACACAGTTTTGTGTGGATGTGGCCATTATATCAGGGAGACTAGGTGGTGTACTGGTTAGCACTGATTAGCAAACTAGCCTGGAATGCAAGAGGCATGGGTTCGAATCCTGCTCTGTGCACAATATTATCCATTGTCATCACACCCATGCCATTACTTGCTGGGACCGGCATCCTGTACAAACTACGCGCCGCCTGGTTGTGGAACCTACCCTGCGTATACATGTATATATCGTAAGTACATTGGCTGTATGTATGTATGTAATTGTAAGCGCTAACATGATTTCCGGATGTAAAACATTTAATACAAGACGTAGAATTCCAGCAGGATGACTGTAGTAATCTTCACTGACCCCTCAGGCAAGGAGCCATATAGACAAGGATGCATGGATAAGGTGATGACATTAGGGAGCCTAGGTGGTTGATTGGTTAACACACATATGGATGTGTGTGCAATATTTCCCATTGTATTCCCCCCATAACATATGTGTAATATAAATGTATATATAAACACACATGTATATACATGTATGTTGAGTGGTTGTTGGAGTTTTATGTCATGGAAACATCTAAGGTCATATCAGGATGGGCACATACTGATGATAGTGCACACTCATGGTGGCTTTATAGGATATCAGGCCAGCACCATGACCTAATATATATATAGAACAAAATGGATGGGTACATACTGGTGATAGTGCACACTCATGGTATTGTCCTCACAAGGAGCTAACCAGTCCTTGCCCTATCCTATTAATGCCGAGCGTCATGCTAGGAACCGATAAGTATAAATTTGATAAGTCATCGGTTTGACTCGACGGGGAACCAAACTCCCGCTCTCCCGCCCGCGCCAGGCCTGCACTCTACCGATTCGGCCACCATGCGCAGAAACTCCCCAGGGAACGCTGTGTATGAGGATTTACGGAGCTTGACCTAGTTTAGCATTCTTATTTTGTTTGTGTTTTACAACTCCGCTCCCCCCATCAGCAGATACGCACGCAAACAAACAAAAAATACCCAAACAAAAATAGCAAAAAACATTCCGGCAGTAGGCCTAGTCATTTGCTGGGAAAGGTTCAGCCTCCAGTGCTGCACCGGAGACCTCTCAGCGTAGTTTTTGTTGTGGATTTTTTCCATGGGGAGGAGCATTCTCCAATAAGTCACTTCCAAGATACCAAAATTTAGTGACCACCGAACCACTAACTCTCCTGGCAGTGTGACGGTTGGCATTAGTTCTTGATACTGCCCGCAGGGAGTGGGCCGGTAGTGGAAATCCTCTCTGAGACCTTTTCCACACCGCATAAAGTGTCTTTGATTTAACAACGCCTCTAGAACACATTGATTTGTATCATCGGCTATTGGATGTCAAATCCAGAGCGCATGTGCCAACCACAACATTAGTTCTTGGTAATGCCTTCAGAGGGCAGCGTGGCAATGGAATTCCTCTATGACCTCTATGAGACCTTTTTCACAGAACATGTTGTACATTGAGCTGCGACCAACAACATTAGTTCTTGCTGATTGAAGATTTATACTGCCTATCATGGACAAGTCTGAATAGACTTGTTTTCACCATTAGACAGTTTGTCGATAGAAAGCCCGAGCCTACACTTTTACCGACCCAAGGGATTTTTAACCTCCCACACCACATAGACATGGTATGAGAGCAACCGGCCTTTGATGACGCTGTAAGTTATACACAGCGGTGGACATCCAAAGTGGCAGAGGTGGGGGCATGGGGAATCGAACCACCAACCTTCAGATTAGGAGTCCGACCTAATGCCGTCAGAGGGGAGGGTGGCAATGGAATTCCTCTATGAGAGCTTTCCCACAGAGGGCTGGTTTGTGGTGGCAAAATCGGAGGCGGAATGGGCAGATGGTAGGGGAGTGAAGCACCACCTGGCGGGCAGGGCCGGCTAAAGTTGGAAAATCTGCATGCATGAGCTGGTGCCAGCGCTAGCCGCCGACCGTAGCCTAGGCTAAGTTACCCTGATTACAAGTCAGGTTTAACTGCTAGCTGCGCCGGTTAGTGTGCGTGTGTGGCTCTCATTCTATTCAATGCTGTCATATTTAACAGAATTACGTATGCCATAAGTTAAATTTGATCAATTTAACCCTAAATGCGAAGCGATTTTAACGCTGCTGCCGCATCAGCGGCGATATTAATATTTTCGAATCGACAAATGTATAGTAAACAAAAACGCCGCCGCCGCAGCGACGTCGATATCCATACTGTCCAACATCAACTAAACATGGCCGCCGCCATCGCCGCCGAATCGGCGGGAATATATTAGGCCCAAATCTATTCAATGCTGTCATATTTAACAGAATTACATACGCAATAAGTGAAATCAATTTAACCCTAAATTTGAACTGATATTAACACCGCTGCCGCATTGGCGGCGTTATTCATATTGTTGACTCGAGGGAGTTCCCAAATCTATAAATAAGTACATGGTCAGCTATCCACCCCGGCTAAGACATTGGTGCATACCAATTGACCTATTTCTCCAACCCGCCGCTACCCTGAGATAGCTAACCGGAGCTAGCACCCTAACTTCGGCTAAGCCTATCACCGATTCATACATACGGCCCCAGGAGGAGAATTAGGGGAGCTGCTTGATGGCAGACCTCCTGCTCTCCAGGCTGTACCCCAGCCTCCAGTAACCCAAACTACAAAGGTGTGTATCAAAGGAGGCTACAGGAGTAGATGCCCCGAATAGAACAAGATACTAACAAAGCAGGAGAATTACATACATGAGTAATATTTGCATACATACTTTATACATCACGTATCCTTTGTATACCAACCAAACTGGTGGCGCCCGAGTGGTGGGTTTCGTCACTAACTACCTCTGTCTACGATCTGATCGAGCTCTGAAGAAGGCCCTGAACTGTGATGTTGAACCGTGTCTGATCCCTCACTCTGATCTGAAACCACTAATAGCCACCCACATACAATCCAAATGGCAACATGACTGGGATGAAAAGATTACGGTGCAAGAAATTGAACCATCTGTGGGAACACCACCACAGACTTATGCGGGAGGTCAGCGGGACCTACCGGTCCTTACCCACTGCAGTATTGGCAATTCGTGGCTTACATATGCTTTTCTGCTCAAGGGGGACCCTTCCCCTGAATGTATTGGGTGTCAGGCCCGGCTGACACTTAAACATATTTGACTAAGTTGTGTTTATTTTGTTGGCCCTGCACCAACAATTTTAAACTGCAGACAGTATGTATGCATGACCTTTTTACTAAAGTAAAACAAGAAAACATTTGACCTGTACCACCTGATATAGTTTACTAAATAAATTCTATCAATTAGTAATAACACCTTAACAAAATTTGTTGCATGGGAATTTATTTCCCTTGCCCACAAATATATAATTGTGAGCTTTTTAATTGAATGAGTGTCTATTGACACATCATTGATTGTATGCATTTACATGTAAAAGCGATGGTGTGAATGAAAACCAAACAGTTCTCCCCATGAATATGGCCTATGCTGCTGACACAGCATAAAGCAACCACCAATCAATCAATCAATCAACCTATGTCTAACTTAGTCTGCCACCACAGTTTGTTTGGTTTAACATGCTTAATTAAATGGCATTTCCTCCGACACAGGTCACTCTGAGGGCAAATATCCAGCCGCTAATATCATTGCAGCTTGAGGCTTCATACATTACGCGATTCTGAATCATTGTCGCATAGTAAATGGCACCAGTGATTGCATCCCAAGCAATGTTAGCAGTTTGTAATGGAATATGTATAAACTACAGACCATCACAATTGTCAGCAATCGGGATCGCACAGTGAGAGATGCTGTGTGTGTGCCTGGGTGGGTGTGGATGTGGATGTTTATGTGGTTGTGGATGTGGGTGTGGATGTAGGTGTGGTTGTGGATATGGATGTGGGTCTGGTTATGGATGTGGGTGTGGATGTGGATAGGGATGTGAGTGTGGATATGGATGTGGGTGTGGATATGGATAAGGGTGTGGATATAGGTGTGGGTGTGGTTGTTGATGTGCGTGTGGATATGGATGTGTGTCTGGATGTGTGTGTGGGTGTGGTTGTGGGTGTGGTTGTGGATATGGGTGTGGGTGTGGATATGGATATTGGTGTGGGTGTGGTTGTGGATGTGGGTGTGGATATGGATGTGGGTGTGGGTATGGATGTGGGTGTGGATATGGATGTGGGTGTCGGTATGGATGTGGGTGTGGATATGGATGTGGGTGTGGGTATGGATGTGGGTGTGGATATGGATGTGGGTGTGGGTGTGGGTTTGGAGCTGGGTCTGGATATGGATGTGGTTGTGGGTGTGGGTATGGATGTGGGTGTGGATATGGATGTGGGTGTGGATATGGATGTGGGTGTGGATATGGATGTGGGTATGGATGTGGGTGTGGGTAAGGATGTGGGTGTGGATATGGATGTGGATATGGATGTGGGTGTGGATATGGATGTGGGTATGGATGTGGGTGTGGATATGGGTGTGGGTGTGGATGTGGATGTGGGTGATGATGTGGGTGTGGATATGGATGTAGTTGTGGATCTGGATGTGGGTGTTAGTGTGGTTGTGGTTGTGGTTGTTGTTTTATGTCCTAGCAACATCTAAGGCCATATTAGGATCGGTATCGGTTTGTGACAGTGCACACTTGTGAATGATGGTAGATATATATGCCGGTGTTGCTATGGATAAGAAGGGTATGGGTAGGTGGGTGGGGGTCTTGTAAAATTGCATACATTTTTAAGAGATTTGGGTTCGAGTCCCGCTCTATGCACACTATTTCCCATTTTCATCACCCCCATGACACTGGCTGCCATGACCAGGATCCTGTACAGAAGAACTGCGCAGAAACCGGTAAGTTTCCTGTATGCCAAGCATGCGCCAAAAACCTGCTCAGTACACAGTCGCTCGGCGCAGCAGGAAACGAAAGCGAAATTAAAGATGACATTTTGTTTTGGTCCGCGCAAGACGATGTTCCGCGAAACTTTGCTAATAAATAATTCAATAAAGGAACAAATAATAAATTGATGATTCCTTTTTAATTGAAGAAGAACATAATTTGTTGTTAACAATACAAACAAAAATACAAAATAATACAATTAAATACAAAATAAATACATATTAAGTAAATCAATACAGAGCAAGGAAAGACAAAATAAACACATACAAAATAAACAAATACAACAAAAATAAACACAAAATAAATAAATATAGAAAAAATGAACACTAAATAAATAAATACATAATACAAAATCAATAAATACAAAATAAGTAAATACAAAATAAATAAATACAAAATAAATAACACAAAATAAATAAATACAAAAATAAATAGAAAAATAAATCAATACACAAATAAATAAAGACAAAATAAGTAAACACACAATGAATAAATAAAAAATAATTAAATAAACAATAAATAAATACAAAATAAATAAACAATAAATATATAAACGCAAACATAAACAAATACAAAATAAATCAAATAAATACAAATTAAATGTATAACACCTACGCCACGTATGGCTGAAGGATCAATCATTGCGGTGCAGAAATAGATACCTTGTTCGGGCACCGATAGCGTGTAGGGGAACTGCAATTTATGAGCTATGGGCCATATGAGAGAACTGCAATTTATTACCGATGAACCAACGTATGGACGGGCGCCCCTCGTCCTGCCCCATGTAGGGCTCCTAGGCCGTCTGTGTGGGTGTGGAGGTGTGTGTGGGAATGGGTGTGTGGGTGTGGGAGTGCGTGTGGGTGTGTGGGTGTGCAGGTGTGCGGGTTTGTGGGTGTGTGGTGGGGGTGTGGGGTGTGTGGCGGTGTGTGGGTGGGTGAGTGGGTGCGTGGCTGTGTGGGTGTGTGGGCGTGTGGGTGTGTTGGTGTGTGTGGGTGTATGGGTGTGTGGGTGTGTTGTTGTGTTGGTGTGTGTGTTGGTGGGTGTGTGTGTGTGGGTGTGTAGGTGTGTAAGTGTGTGGGTGTGTGGGTGTGTGGGGGTTTGACGCTGATGCATTATGGGAACAGTCCAAAGGGTGTGTGTGGGTGTTGGGTGTTGGGGGGGGGGCTCGCGTCCCGCATGTCATTACAAAATGGCCGCATCCGCTGCTGCCTTCGGAGAATTTATATTAAAAAGTCCATGTCGTGAAGTTTGTGTAATGTGATATTCACTGGGTGGTAGTGTGTGTGTGTGCATATATATATATATATATATATATATATATATATATGGTGTGTAATGATTATGTGAGCATAAAGGCGTGTAAGGTATGTTCCCAAGATTATCTTATTACTATTATTATTTTATTATTACTGCCATGATGTGTATTATTCTATGGTTGATCCACCACTGAGATCGGTGGTGCCACCATCGGCCTGACCTTCATATTCCCTATGCCAGAGAATATATGATCTCAACCCACCTTATTGTCATTCTATATATATATGTTAAGTGGGTGAGACTACTCGTCCTGTGGCAGTTGCGGGCTTGGGCTGATTAGCTCGCATTCTGAAATGTGGGCTACTCGCCGAGACAGACCCGCATTTGCCACCATTTGCAGGGCCGGGTTCCCTGCTGTAATGTCTTGCTAGGAGACGTCAATTGTGACTTTCCTAGCAATGGTGTGGAGGTCAAGTGCTCGGGCTCAGACCCATCGGACGTGTTTTTGCACGCTCTGATGTTTTAGACGAGATTTAGGCCTTTATTGTCGGAATTTGAAAGAGTTTTAAAGTAAATATGAAGGGAAGGGACATTTATTGAGTATTTATTGAGATTATGGAACCGGGTTGTGCTATTAGGGTAAGAATAAAGCTGTGAGCTCTTAAAAAGTGATTGGAACGATCCCTGCATTCTTTACTATTCTCCAGTCCTTATGTATATTAACCGCTATGGTCAACTTGACAGTGATATTCGATTGTTTTATATGTAATTAAGGGCCTTCTGCCTGATAGGCCTTATGCAGCCGATCCACCCTTCTGCAGGAATATTAATAGACATATTAAGAGAATTAATGTAGTGATATTTGGCTGAAAATTAGACATTAATGTAGGCTGACTATCAGTGACAGCAGCAGCACCACTGGGAGTGTCTGCTTAGTTCTGGATTAATTGAAGTATATTAACTCACACCGAATGGTGGGGAGGAGAACCAGTTAGTTGGAATAATAAGTAAATGCTTTGTTATATTAATGCGGTGAGGGACAAAACCGTATTTCTATGATACTCTGGACGTCCACCCTTAGCCCGGAGATTACACAGACGGAGGAGGTCTACCTGCAGACGGGACGAGAGGCGGCGGCGGCCCGCGGCAGGCCCAGCAAATTCACATGGAAATAATTATATAAATTAACACATAGGCTCGCCTTAGGCGGGGGCGAAATAGCTGAACAGTTAAATATATATATATATATATATTTGTATGCATCTCTCTCTCTATATATATGTATTATTCTTGGTTGTCCATCGGTGGTGATGATGACAGCAACTCCTCGTTTGCTGTGAACTCAATTCAAACTAAACCAGATGGGATGGCCGAATGAGTTAGAGCGTCTGTCTCCTGTGTTGCTGGATCGTGGTTTCGAATCATGGTCGAGTCAAACCAATGACTTGATACTTTTTGCTTCCTGACCAGATGCTTGGCATTACTAGGATAGGGCAAGGAGTAGTGGAATGAGGAAGACCATTCTTCTGCGACTGAAATTTCCCCTGCTTAAACAACTAATGTACCCACAAAAAAAAGAAGACAAAAAGAGTCCAATTTGTGCACGAATGTGCAGTAGCAGAGCACGTTGGACATATGTGTGTAGCTGCAGTCAGAGAGTCTCGTCCTCCCTCTCACTCTCCCACACATACTGCTGGTGGACTAGCAAGAAGGAGAATATATGAGCCCATCTCAAAAGGTGATAACTCTTTTTTCTTTTGTCCATTGTAATGATTAACACAAAACGGCACAGAAACGGTTACACTGAAAACACAAGGACATTTGCTTCAAATCAATATGTATTCTATTGGGATTATGAAACACCATGTAAAAAACAAATCAGTTTATCCTGAGCAAATGCATAAGCAGATAGTATGTTGATCGTTACAATGGACAAAGTTTTGTCCCATATTGCTTAGCACCTTTTGAGACAACCTCATATATGTGTGTGTGTACATGTGTGAGAGAGACCTGGACAGAGACAGATGGAGACGCGGGAGGCTCTTTTTTCTCTCTCTCTCTCGAACTTATGAAGCCAGCAGATAGAATGGGTGATTTGTTAACGCGTCTGGTATCTAATAAAAGTTACTCTAATCTAAAGTAAAGACGATTGGAATGATCAACCTAATCTATTTTTCGCAAAATCTGAGACCTTTGGATTTTGCAATTTTAACGCTGAGTCAATCAGTCGATACACAGAAGCACAGGGAAGAAACATTGATATGAGATTACCTGGGATGTTGCCAGGACGCAAAACCCAAACAAACGAAGCAATGGAGTGAGTAAATCAAATAGAACCAGTTGAATATCACTGAGAATAGGGTTTTTATTTGGAGATTCTTGGGCATAATCTAATAGAGCCAGATAAGCCCCAGTCACTCTTACCCGGACGAGCCCCGGATTTTGAGCTGGACCACCCCTGGACCAGTCACCGGACTGTCCTGGACAGCCCCTGATAAAATCGCTATTTTGGTCGTTTTTGGACTCGCGGTCACACATACCCGGATGAGCCATGGATGAGCCCCAGACCAGAGGCCGGATCGTCTCGGACCAGAGGCTGGATCGCCCCGGACTGAGCCGGACCACCCCAGACTCACCGGTGTATCCATGGACTACTCCCGGATCGGTCATGGACGACCCTGGACGACCCCGGATCGACGCCGGACCACCCTGGACCACCCCAGACCACCCCAGACGAGCCCTGATAGACCCCGGGACGCGACTAACTGGAACACCATGGGTCGCACATGGCCAACCAGCAAGCCAGTGGTGGAAACATCATGGGACTATCCGATCTCAGCTTACCACATTAATGGCTGGGATGGGACACAATCCGGAGCAGCCTCTGTGAATGTGAGCTGGACTTGATGAACATCAGGACGCGACTGACTGGAACACCATGGGTTGCACATGGCCATCCAGCACACCAATGTCGGAAACATAACCAGACTCTTGGATCTCAGCTGTACCACGTTGCTTGGGATGTGACACAATCCGGATGTGCAGACTCTGTGATTGTGCACTGAACATTGTGATAATTCAGTTGTGATGTGAACCGTGAACTGAACTTCTGTACATTGTATTTATAGAGTTATGATGTCAATCATGAACTGAACTTCTGTACATTGTATTTATGGAATTATTATGTGTGAGTGATTGTGAAGCTGATGGTGACCAGAGTTGTGATTGTGCATAGTATACACAATCACTTATTGAATATTAAAAATATCAATAATATGAAACGTTAACTAAATTGTGTTTGTTACAATCTATGTTTACGCTTTAGTCCATTTAATTCATAGTCACTTGTAATAAAGGTGAAAGTTATCTGAAATTAAGTAATAACTATTTAACAAATAAATTTCCCCTCCTTTGCCCCCCCCCCCCACAAAAAAAAACCTTTCGGATAAATAGCACATGAAATAAGTTAAGCTCTCATAGCCACAATAAACTAAAAGAAATATAATAAAAAGTAATTACTTTAAGATTTCAGTTTTAAGAGCCAGGCTTCTTTGCATAAACATTATAAATATAAATACTAAATCTCTTAAAGCAACAATAAACAAACAGAAATAAAAAAGTTAATCACTTTATGATTTCATTATTACGAGCTATTTTGTTTTAATATAACATTATAATTAAGCTGTTATAGCAACAAAACAAAAATAACAAGAAATAACAAACAAATTAAATGTAATTAAGATATCTTTATTATTACCTAGCTTTCTTTTCACATCACATTCACAATAATGATACATATTTCATTTGTAGGCACACACATATAATAATAGCACATTAAATACAGTTCTCTTGCCACAATTGGTAATAGTTCACCCGTCGAAATAGTTCATATCATAGCATCTTCCGAAGGCACCAATCCAGCCTAAGACACGTAATAGGCACTAAGATATTGCCTCTGGTATTTCGCAGCCATTGTCGTTCTGTTCGGACTGCGTGGCCTGGGCCACACACGGCACAGACTACTCCCGGTCCACCCCTGGACTACCCGGACCACCCCCGGGTCACCCCCGGATCACCCCAGACCATGCCAGATCGAACCCGGATTGCAAAATGCCCCGGACCGCCCTGGACCAGCCCCGGATCACGCCAGATCACGCCAGATCACGCAGGATTACCAAGGACCAGCCATGGATGAGCCACGGATCACCCCAGATCACCACGGACCATGCCGGATCAAGGTCCGGGGCTCGTCCAGCCCTAGATAAAAGATTCACCCGGTACTTGTAGTACAAGGGTGAATACCAACCCTATATAAATACGGTCGAAAATAGCGTTAGTATGGAACAACAAGTAGAATGCCTGGCACCAGTGTCAAATGGTTACTTATATCAACGCAGAGTTGGTGAATGAGAGAGAATGCAAAAAGACAAGATGGCGGCCGCAGAACGCCGTCGATTTCACTTTTAAATCTTATTAAACTACATATTATATTATATTTTTCAACTCAAAGGTAGCGGGCTATCAATAAGACAGATGTAAAGAATAAATGTTGCTTCTTAGATTGCTAAATTAGGCTCTCAATTCTTTGACCCGCATTTTCGACAGCTTTTATATAGGGTTGGTTTGCACCCCCACTGCAGCAGTACGGGGTGAATCTTGTATCTTGTCCAGCCCCTGATCCGGGTAGGTGTGACTCGGACTTAAGGCAGAGCAGTCCTAAGTCAGAGCTTATTGTTTCAGAGTAGAACAGGACTTGGGTGGTCAGACAAGCTGCGGGGTAGGAGGGGGGGTGGGGCAGGAGAGGGAGGGGGGAATAGCGGGTGGAGGAGAGAGGGAGGGGGATGGGAGGGAGGGGGAGAAGAAGGGAGAATGATTGATTGATTGGTGGTTGCTTTACGCGGTGTCGGCAGCATAGGCCATATTCACGGTGAGAAATGTTTGTTTTTTGTTCAAACCATCGCTTTTACATGTAAAAGCAGACAATCAATGATGTGCCAATAGACACTCATTCAATTACAAAGCTCACAATCATATATTTCTGGTCAAGGGAAACAAATTCCCATAGAAAAAGAAAAGTTTTATTAATAATTGATAGAATCTATTTAGTAAACTATATGAGGTGGTACAGTCCAGCTGCCCTCAAAAAGGCTAAAATATTTTCCTGTCTTACCTTAGTAAAAAGTTTATGCATACTGTCTGCAGTGTAGAACCGTTGGTGCAGGGCCAACAAATCAACGCAACTTAGTAAAATGTGTTTGAGTGTCAGCGGGGACTAACACCCAATACATTCAGGGGGAGGTTCCCCCTTGAGCAGAAAAGCATGTGTAAGCCACGAGTGGCAACAACGGCAGCGGCTAAGGACTACTTGGTCCCGCCGACCAGATGGTAGAAGGAGAAGGGAGAAGGAGAAGGTGGGATGGGACACAGGGAGGGATGAGGAAGGGGGGTGGGGGGAAGAGGGAAGAGGGGAGGGGAGAGGAGGATATGTTGCGGAAGGTAGGGAGGAGGGGGAAGGTGTAAGGGGGAGGGGCAGGTGGGAGGTAGGAGAAAGGAGTGGCGGAGGGAACAGGGAGGGGAGGGGGAGGGGGGTGGAGGGGGAGATGGAGGGGGGAGAGGAGTCGAATGGGGAAGGAAGGAAGTGGGAAGGAAGGAGGTGGGAGGAAAAGGAGAGCAGGGATGGGAAGGGGAGGTGGGGTAGAGGAGGGGGGGGAGGGGAGGGGTGGGTAATGGGGAAGTAGGGGAGGGAGGGGGAAAGTGGGAGAAAAAGAAGCATTATGCAAAAGCAGAGGTTGGCAGGGGTTCCGGTGTCGCAGTTTCAACGCCCGGTCAGTTTCAGCGCCCGGTCAGTTTCATGCGCATCCGTCAAAATCTAACATCATCGTCACTAACCTTATGAATTTAATATAATCTTTTTGGTAAAGATGTTTTCTACAAGTGTACAAAACGATTTGTTTCTAGGTGGTGTGCTTTTAGAGATATATCACTTTTCCAGTATTTTCTGTATGAAGATTGGTAGCGACCATTGACAATGCCTTGAGTTTGACGGTACGCGCAGTGCAAAACCTTAGTTTTATTCAAAGTTAATAAAAAATCAAGAACCCTAACCTTATAAATTTAATACAGTCTTTTTGGTAAAGATGTTTTCTATATGTGTACCAAGCGATTTGTTAATAGGTGGTGTAGTTTTAGAGATATTTCACTTTTGCTGTATTTTCTGTATGAAGATTGCTCACGACCATTGACAATGCCTTGAGTTTGAGTCTATATGGGCCATTGAAACTGACCGGGCGTTGAAACTGCGACACCGGTAACCCACTGCCACATCCATCACCTCTGGCACAGCCACATATGCCACCACTATATGCCACCACTATATGCCACCAATATATGCCACCGATATATGCCACCACTAATTCCCCATGCAATCACCTCGGCCAATTTGAATTTCCATCGCTGTATTTAAGTTACGGCATCATCAAAGGCCAGTTGCTCTCATACCAAGTCTATGTGATGTGGGAGGTTAAAAATCCCTTGGGTCCGGAACAAATATAAGGCTCGGGCTTTCTATCGACCAACTGTCTAATGCTGAAAAGAAGTCTATTCAAACTTAGCCGTCATAGGCAGTATATATCTTCAAGAAAAAAAAAAGAGAGTTGCACATCCACCACATGCAATATCATCACCGCCATTGGCACTGTGACATAGGCGAAGGGCTGCTTAGGATTGTATCATGACAATGTGACTGTGTGGCATATCATGTCACAATGCCAGTGGTTTGATCTCCCACTGGGGGCAGCACTATAAAGTCGCCATGAGTGCGCACTGTCAAAAGTCGATACCCGTCATGATATGACCTTAGATGATTGCAAGGACGTAAAACTCCAATAACCAGCCACATATGGCAATACTCTCACCACCCCACCCACACCTACACCCCAACCCCCACAACCACCCCCACCCCCACCCCCCACACCACCATCACACGCGGGTGCTCTCTGCCGACGTGGTCTGGAGCAGACCGGGGCAATCCCTACATCCACACATCGCTCCCCGGGGGGGACACCTCATATCACGTGACCGCTTCTGATGGCCTCAAGGTGCACGACGGTGCTGCCCTCTGGCGGCCGAGGAAGCCGCGGACCGGAAGTGGAACCGATGTGATCTGTCGCGAATCGATCGCGCCGAGTAATGCGTATGAATACAGCGTAATGCGGCGAGTGTGCCCGGCCCAGATAGCGGCCCTGTACTTTGTGTGGGTGTGGGGGGGGGGGGTATGGGGGTCCAGGAGGGGGGAGGGGGATTGGTTGTTGGAGTTTTACGTCCTGGCAACATCTATTGTCATATCAGGATGGGAACTGACTTGTTGGTTGGTTGGTTGGTTGTTGGAGTTTTATGTCCTGTCAACATCTATGGTCATATCAGGACGGGGTTGATTGGTTGTTGGAGTTTTAGGTCCTGGCAACATCTAAGGTCATATCAGGATGGGGTTGGTTGGTTGTTGGAGTTTTACGTCCTGGCAACATATAAAGTCATATCAGGATGGGGTTGGTTGGTTGTTGGAGTTTTATGTCCTGGCAACATCTAAGGTCATATCAGGACGGGTTTGGTTGTTGGAGTTTTATGTCCTGGCAACATCTATGGTCATCAGGACGGGGTTGGTTGGTTGTTAGAGTTTTACGTCCTGGCAACATCTATGGTCATATCAGGACGGGTTTGGTTGTTGGAGTTTTACGTCCTGGCAACATCTAAGGTCATATCAGGATGGGGTTGGTTGTTGGAGTTTTACATCCTGGCAACATCTATGGTCATATCAGGACGGGTTGGTTGGTTGTTGGAGTTTTACGTCCTGGCAACATCTAAGGTCATATCAGGATGGGGTTGGTTGTTTGTTGGAGCTTTACATCCTGGCAACATCTAAGGTTTGGTTGTTTGAGTTTTACATCCTGGCAACATCTATGGTCATATCAGGACGAGAACTGACTTGTTGGTTGGTTGTTGGAGTTTTATGTCCTGGCAACATCTATGGTCATATCAGGATGGGGTTGATTGTTTGTTGGAGCTTTAAATCCGGGCAACATCTAAGGTTTCGTTGTTTGAGTTTTACATCCTGGCAACATATATGGTCATATCAGGACGAGAACTGACTTGTTGGTTGGTTGTTGGAGTTTTATGTCCTGGCAACATATATGGTCATATCAGGACGGGGTTGGTTGGTTGTTGGAGTTTTACGTCCTGGCAACATCTAGGTCATATCAGGATGGGTACGACTAGTGATTGTGTGCACTCATGGCCATTTCATAGTGCTGCCGCACTGGAAATGAGGCCGCCAACACCATAAGCAAATAAATAAAAAAGAATTGATTTCCACATGCTCAGTGTACACACAAGTCGATAATTATATAAGTAATGTTCCATACGAAAAACGAGAAAGCAGAAGTACAATACTTATGATGCGCTTTCCCCAGTTAATAATAAGACATATATATTACTAATACTATAAAAATGAAACAAATAACAAATACAAGTAAACAGTTGATTAACATTACCTTTACTACCCGATATCCCACTCACTCACATTATCCTGATATTGCACTAACCAGTCCTTGCCCTATCCTATTAATGCTGAGCACAAAGGCTAGGAAGTAACAAGTATCAATTTTATAAGTCATTGGTTTGACTCGACTGGGAACCCAAACTCCCGATGTCCTGCACGCGAGGCTCGCGCTCTGCCGATTCGGCCACCAAACCCGGTGACTATTTGGGACCAATGAGATTGTTGGCGCAATAGATGCAACTTTCTTGGGACAAATGATGTTTGCCAGGAGGTCAGTGAAAATTGGGGACCACTTTGCGACCACTTTGCGACTGCCCTTTTTTATTTATCGCAAGTCATCGCGCAGTGGTCGCAACCCTAGCGTGACTCAGGTATTAGGGAGTTGGTAGTGTGCAAAACTTGTGTATGATGAGGTTGCTACTGCGCCCTTGACCCTGGGAACCGAAGACAGGATATAAAGACGCAAACAAAGGAGTGTCACTGCGCACTTTTACTCTGCTGAGAGCTCGGGCATGGATTATAGCCGAAAGAAGAGACGGTATGGCCAAATGAGTTAGAGCATCCGTCTCCCATGTTGGTAGTCCATGGGATCATGGGTTCGAACCCTGGTCGAGTCAAACCAATGACTTAAAAATTGATACTTGTCACTTCCTAGCCAGGCGCTCGGCATTATTAGGATAGGGCAAGGAGCAGTGGAATGAGGCAGACCAGTTGTATGTGACTGACATTTCCCCTGCTTAAACAACTAATGTACAAACACAAAAAATGTGTTGTGGGCTATAAAATGCTCCGAACCCTAGTGGGGACAGCCGGTCACAAGACAATTGTTTTTTTTGGCGGGGATGGCGTCTTAAGAGGTGGCAGTGTCCTCTCCGAACACCTCACTGGTGTAGGTGATAGGAGGCTGGTTTCCAGTATGTGTCTGATACCAGGTTAGTTTCCAGTGTGTGTGTGTTATAGCAGGCTGGTTTCCGGTGTGTATGTGTGTGATAGTATCTGTGGGATATCTTCCTTATCACGGGACGCCAGGTAGTCGCGTGACGTCACACTCCCCTGCACACTTCTCGTAAACACTTCCGGTCCTAATTCCATGTCACGTCTGATAGCAGGTAAATGTCGTCTGCCACAACCAAATCCACCAAATATCGCCCACTCTGGTAGAAACTCATTGACATATAACAGTGCCCTGCCCCCATAACATCCCACATCCCCCGACACACACGGTTGGTTGTTTGTTGGAGTTTTACGTTCTAACAACATCTAAGGTCATATCAGGATGGGAACACACACGGAATGTCACCGGTATGCATATTGGCAGGTAGGCGTGGGTAGGGTGGTTGCATCAAGAAGCATATGCAGGATAATGGTTAGCACGCTAGCTCAAAATATAAGAGGTGTGGGTTCGAATCCTGCTCTGCGTGCAATATGTCCTATTTTAATTATCCCCCCCCCCCCCAACACACACACAGACACACATGACACTGGTTTCATGTACGAGGAATGCTCTGTATGGTTGTTGAAACTACCGGGTGTGTACCGCTAGGTGGCATGGTGGCCTGATCATGCTAATTCGGCGCTCCACCACTAGGTGGCATTGTGGCCTGATCATGCTAATTTGATGCTTCACCAGTAGGTGGCGTTGTGTCCCTGCTCATGCTAATTCAGCATTGTGCTGCTAGGTACCATTGTGACCTGATCATGTTAGTTTGGCACTGCACTGCTAGGTACCGTTGTGACCTGATCATGTTAATTTGGCACTGCACTGCTAGGTACCGTTGTGACCTGATCATGTAAATTTGGCACTGCACCGCTCGGTACCGTTGTGACCTGATCACACTAATTCGGCACTGCACCACTAGGTACCGGTGTGACCCATCATGCTAATTCGGCACTGTGCTGCTAGGTACCGTTGTGACCTGGTCATGCTAATTTGACACTGCGCCACTAGGTGGCGTTGTGGCCCGATCACACTAATTCGGCATGTGGTGAGGCTCACTGCACGGAACGCATGTACCTGTTGTTTGTTTGTTGTTGTTTTACGTCCTAGCAACATCTAAGGTCATATCAGAACAGATACCGACTTGTGACAGTGCGCACTCATGGTGACTTTATAGTGCTGCCCACTGGAAGACCAGGCTGCCAGCACCATGACCTGATATCCCACTCGGTCACATTATCCTGATACTAAGCCAACCAGTCCTTGCCCTATCGTAATAATGCCGAGCGCCAGGCTAGGAAGTGACAAGATTCAATTTTTAAGTCATTGGTTTGACTCGACCAGGGTTCGAACCTATGACCCCACGATCTACCAGCACGGGAGACGGATGCTCTAACTCATTTGGCCACCTCATGACCTGATATTCCAATCAGTCACATTATCCTGACACTAAGCCAACCAGTCCTTGCCCTATCCTAATAATGGCGAGTGCCAGGCTAGGAAGCTACAAGTATCAATTTTTAAGTCATCGGTTTGACTCGACCAGGGTTCGAACCCCCGACTCCACGATCTATCAGCATGGGAGAAGGACGCTGTAACTCATTTGGCCATCCCGTCTGGTCTGCACGAGGACGCACCCCTGAGAGTATATGCCCTGACATGAAATTTCATTTTGTAGCAGACTCTGAAAGAACGCAGTTACGTCACTTCCTATATGCTGGGCGAGTAAACTGGGTCACTCTCCACCCACAGTGTTGGATGCAGTGCACCACAACGCAACCCGCCGAATACCAGCAACCCGCTATGTTTGGAGAGTGACACACTCTGGTGCAATCGGCAGGAAAGTTTTTTTGTTTTTTGTGTACGTCAGTTGTTTAAGCAGGGGAAATTTCAATTGCGGTCAATTGGTCTTGCTCATTCAACTGCTCCTTGCCCTATCCTAATAATGCCGAGCACCTGGCTAGGAAGCAACAAACATCAATTTTTAAGTAATTGATTTGACTTGAACAGGGTTCGAACCCACTATACCACAGATCTACCAACACAGGAGATGGATGCACTAACTCATTCGGCCATCCCGTCTGACATGAAACCATATAAGATTTGAGAGTCACAGCAGCAAATGAAAATAACAAAATAAAAACAATAAGCACCAATAAATGATTATGTAAATTTATTTCAATTACATATAAGAACTGAAAACAAAACAACCGGCGTCCGTCTCCCGTATTGGTTTGTTTGTTGTTGTTTTACGTCCTAGCAACATCTAAGTTCATATCAGGATGGGTACCGACTTGTGACAGTGCGCACTCATGACGACTTTATAGTGCTGCCCCACTGGGAGACCTGGCCACCAGCATCAGAGAGCCTGGGTAGTGTAATGGTTAGCAATGAGCGCGCGCTGTCACAAGTAAGTATCCATCCTCATATTACCTGAAATGTTGCTAGGACATAAACCAATGAGAATAAGCCAACTCAGTTTTTCTTTTACTGATGACGACAGGCAATGTACTAGTTGGTTTGTTGTTGGAGCTTTATGTCCTGGCAACATCTAAGGTCATATCAGAATGGTTATCGCCTTGTGACAGTGCACACTCATGGCAACTTTATAGTGCTGCCCCAATGGGAGACCAGGCCATCACCACCATGACCTGATATCTGACTCAGTCACATTATCCTGACACTGCGCCAACGGCCAACCAGTCCTATCCTAATAATGCCGAGCACCAGGCTAGGAAGTGACAAGTATAAATTGTTAAGTCATTGGTTTGACTCGACCAGGGTTCGAACCCACGATCCCACGATCTACCAACATAGGAGAGGGACTCTAACTCATTCGCCATCCCGTCTGGTTTCCGGTATTGGTAGATCGTGGGGTTCGAACCCACAAGCGCATGAATATCTAAGTTAGATAGGTAGAATCAAATCTGGGTCGCGGTTTGGTTTTGGAAATGTGACGCTTTCATCGGACTATGCAGCTTTAATAACTGGACCAGTATCTAAGTTCCACATATACGATATCTAGGTAATTGTTTTCAGCTTACAGACATTTGATTCTTTCATCGGAATATGCAGCTTTATTCAACTAATGTACCCTAAAAAATATATATATAACAAAATAAAATACATTTTTATTTATTAAAAAAGAAATAACAACAATTAAATAACAAAAATCTATATAGTGGCACCTTCTGGCCTCGGGTGGAGAATCCGCATGCGCGATGCACCCAGAAAAGTACGGAGTTGAATAATATTTAAACAAGATGGCCACCAACCCCTCCATGTTCCTTTTGATCAAAAACAAACCAGTCACGCCACCTGGCGTCGTGCTGGTAAACCATCGCAGGTTTGTAATTGCGTTCTTCTTTAGTGTTGCTCTTTTCCTGGCCGTTTTGTTTCCTGTTCATGAAAAAAAAAACGAGGCACGACTTGTCATGACGGAAATGTGTCGGGTGCACAATTGATCATCTGTCAGGAATCACACATTGATCTGTGCGCATGTATTTTTTTACATACTACATAATGAGAGTGTGATTTCTTCTTTTAAATTGATTTAAACAGTTGTATGGGTGCGATATCTCAAGACAATTGCTTGTGATAGCAGTACATTGAGCGAATAGGATATTCGAATGAGTTGAGCATCCGTCTCCCATTTTGTAGATGCTGAGTCAAACGTCGAACTGATGACTTAACCATTTATACTGGTCGCTTCCTAGCCAGGCAATCAGCATTATTAACATATGGCAAGGACTTGTGAGCTCAGTGTCAGGATAATGTGACTGAGTGGGACATTAGGCCATGGTGCTGATGGACTGGTCTCCCATTGGGGCAGCACTATAAAGTTGCCATGAGTGTGCACTGTCACAAGTCGATATCCATTCTGATATGACCTTAGATGTTGCCAGGATGTAAAGCTCCAACAAACACCAACTAGTACATTGCCTGTCGTCATCCCTAAAAGAAAAGCTGAGTTGGCTTGTTGTCAATGGTTTATGTCCTAGCAACATTTCAGGTCATATGAGGACAGATACTTATTTGTGATAGCGCGCTCATTGCTAAGCATTACACTACCCAGGCTCTCTGATGCAATCACCTTATTCACGCCTACATGTCTATGTGGTTCCTTGCCTGAGAGTTCAAAAAGTTTGTTTTATTTAACGACCGCTCCAGAGCACTTTGATTTTCATCATCTGCTATTGACATCATTGCTACCCTGGGAATTGAGAAGTAGGAAGCAGCCAGGTGTGGAATAACAACTTTATTTTCATGACAGGCAGGGTAACCAACCGGCTGAGTAGTTCAGCTCTACTCAATGCAGCTGTGAGTGACTGCTTACAAAGCCCAACGTGCAAGAAGACGTGTTGCTGCTACGGTGGGATGTGTGTGAGTGGCTATTCCGAGGCTCGCAGGGGCAAGTCTGGGGGTGGGGTTTTGAGGTTGAAGTTGATTGGCTGATGGAGGGTTTGTGGGGTTGGCCAGTAGGGTGGCTTGTTGGTGTGAGTGGCAGGTGGGAGCGGCTGCTTACCTGTTCTCTGCACCCCCAGCAATGACAGCAAATGAGCGCCACCCACTCATTTAATCCATTACATTGGAGGAAACCCTCTGCCGCCACATAGGCTAATCTTTCCCGTAAGTAGTAATGGGTCTTTAATATGTGCTTTCCCACCGACTGAGAGTTCAGTGCAGATCTGTTGTTCAAGTTTTGACCCAAAAAAAACATAAAAAATAATTCCTTGAAATTCCCCAACTTGCAACATACCACCAACTCTTATTGAAACATATTACTTCGCAGAACAGCAGAAATTGATTGTAAATGAATCTAACATGCTTCCGGGATGGAGTCCGGGAAATCACTTGTCTGCTGATGGGGGTTTTACGTGCTAACAACATATAAGGACTCAGGATTAACGGCAGGACAGTTCGGGAGGAGTGGAGGGGTTGGCGTTTTATTAATATATATATATATGCTGTATAAGAATTATACGAGGATAATAACCCGGAATATCCGTTTTTTCCCTTATCACTCGCTCAGCTCCGGTGGCGGCATGGGTAGCCACTGGTCAGACCCCAACTGGGCTGACCTCTACTGCGTGTGGCTGACCCACCCCCCCCACACACACCTATAGAGTCGATGTGGGATCTGGCGAGTCAGGGGGCGGGTCAGACAACTACTGACGCCGCGGAGAGCAGATGGTTCAATAAACCAAGTTGAAGCATACTCTAATTGAATGTTGGTGTTCTTCCATGAGTGACCGTGAGAGTGGGAGTCGGAGGGCCGTGGGCCATTACACTAATTTTCATTTTTCCTTAATTCCACATTGCTTGTGAAGAAATGATTATGGAGCAATGGACGTAATAATAAGAATATGAAAAAATTAACTTCTTGGTGATTTAATTCCAATGTTTATCTGACTCCTTTTGATTGTCGTTTACAGGGATTAGCGCCTGAACTCTTCATATATGAGACTGTCTCGAAAGGTGCTAAGCAATATGGGACAAAACCTTGTCCATTGTAACGATCAACATACTATCTGCTAATTGAACTACGCAGACTCAGATGAATGGTATATATTTGGACTTTTTCATTGCACTAGAATGGTAATTGTACATGTATGCATGAGTATAATGAGAGAAGGCCCGAGATGCTTAAGCCCTATAGTTCTAGTCTTTTATTGTGGGGTGGGTGGGATGGCAGAGTAGAATGTCCGTCGCGGTCCACCGCCAAGTTGTAGTGGCCGAGTTCGGGATTTGCTCGCTTTATATAGCAGGTAGCCGGGCCGAAAAGTCAAGAGTGTGCCAAATTCCCGTAACTTTTAACAAATTTCGTCTATCAACATCATATTTAATTTACATATGCACGTCCGCCATTTCTGCGTGGTTACTCGGCGTAGTTCCAAAAGACCCACTAGGTGTGGAAGACGTTGATGTACATATTTAATGCTAAGGTTTGAGTACAGGCGGCACCACCGGGCGTTTGAATAAGAATCCAACTCCAGCTTGTTCAATTACCCATGTTGCGAGCAACATCGACAATGCATTTGCTCAGGATAAACTGATTTGTTTTTTACATGGTGTTTCATAATCCCAATAGAATACATATTGATTTGATTGTGTTTTCAGTGTAACTGTTTCTGTGCTGTTTTGTGTCAATTATTACAATGGACAAAAAAAAGAGACGAGTTATCACCTTTTGAGACAGGCTCATATACTATATATATATATTTATGTACAGTCAGTTCTGGTTAATCCAACACATTATGTCAGATGCAAAATAATGTTGGATAGCAAATTGTCGGATTAACCAAGTTAGACTATCTTGTGGTCGTTTCTGTTATTTTGTATAAGCCTATATAGGCCTATGTGTGACTCGTTCAGGTATGCAATTGTTCATTTAAATAATAATAACACCTAAGTAATATATCTACATTCATTACAGATAAACATACATATCAATCATTGACACAAACATTATTTGATATTAAAACACTTTTACAAACTGGACTGCACAACCACTGAACGAAGGTCTAAATCTGGGATAATAGTGCTATTTTATGGTGGATGGATTTCAAGTGTCAGATTAACCAAAGCTATGGGCATGCTATAGACAGGTTTGTTAAAAAAAACACACAGTGTCAGTGTCAGTGTCAGAAAGCGAGTGTCGGATTAACCAGAGTAATTAGCATTGATTAAAATTGGGGAAATCCGTTACGCCTGAAATTGTGTCGGGAAGCAAAATAGTCGGATTAACCAGTGTCGGATTAACAAGAGCTGACTATATGGAAAAATCACATATATATATATATATATATATACATATATACACCTGGGTATAGAAAGGGATGGATCCTAAAAGCAATGAACTCAATTCACAAGAGATCAAAAGGCTCATTCGCATGTCGATGTCACGTGACATGCGAATACCACGTGACAGGGCGTGAGTAGGGAGGAGATAGCGCTGGGGGGGGGGGGGCAGTGAGGTGGGGGGCGGGGGGAGAGTCTGGAGCAACAACAAAAAGTACCAGCTGTGGACGCCTGTATGACGCCTCTGTATGATGGCTATTTTATGTGCGTCTGTCCAGACTCACTGTGAGGGGAAACATACAACAGCCTGGTCAACAAATACTGCCTGCATGCATGCGTAACCAGTGGTCCACAACTTGTTCATCAAAGGCTGTGGCATATGCTGTCCTGTCTGTGGGAGAGTGCATATACAAAAACGCTCACTGCTTATCGGAAAGAGTAGCCTATGTGGCGGCAGCAGGTTTCTTTGAAAGAAATATGCCAGAATGACTATATGTTTTGAAGTCCAACAGCCCATGATAAAAAGCAATGTGCTCTGGAGGTGTCATTCAATAAAACAAGCTCTACATTTTTTTGCACGCAAGTGTATAGAGGATAAAAACCCTTTCTGTACATTATAATGTACCACTGCCACTGTCATTGTTAGGGTGAGGGGGAAAATACAACTACCTCGTCAACAAATTCTGCATCGCATGCAAGTCTTTAGAGCATAGGAAGCTTTCTTGGTGTTTTTTTTCAGTTTTTTTGTTATACCCCTGTCACACTACGACGTAACGAGCCAACGTGAGCCTAACGTGGGCATTTTTCGTCATGACGTTGGGTTACGTCATGATGACGTCAGAATGACGTTAGAATGACGTCGAGCTACGTCACATTACGTTGTGTTACGTCGAGTTGCGTCAAGGTTTTGGACATGTTCAAAACTTTCGACGTAGGTCGAACGTAAGGGTTTACGTTCGCCGTACGTTCTGTTCACGTTCAGTGAACGTCAATGACGTTAAATGGACGTTATTTCAACGCTGCTCACTACGTTCAACTACGTTCCACTACGTTGACCCACATTAAACCAAGTGCAAAAGCCTACGAGGCTTAATGGGAACGTCAGGAGAACGTCCGAGAACGTCACGAGAACGTCAGGAGAACGTCAGGAGAACGTGCATTCAACGTACGTTCAACGTGTCATGACATAGCTAACGTCATGTAACGTTCTTCTGGCGATGGAATAACGTTCATAACGTTCCGTGAACGTAGTGACGTTGTCCTCTCTCGGGGATTGACGGTATCACTACGCTTTACCAACGTTACGCTCTCGTCCACTACGCTGCATCCACGTTCAACTTCTGCCCAAATTTGCATACTACGCCGAGAAGTTCAACGTTCTTCACGTTCTCCCTATGTTGACATCGTTACGTCGTAGTGTGACAGCCCCATTATACTGTATTCATTCTGTCCATAGCATATAAGCCCAAGTACTCAGGCTTGTTTTCAATGCTGGCCAGCTGTAGTGTTGGTGTTATCTTATCACGCAGTAGCTGCTGGCAAGGTGTTTGATTGCCTGCATTACGGTAGTGGGTAAATAGTTGGTTGATATGATTAGGAGTCTATGTTAGTTTTTTTTTTAATTCTTGGCATATATATATTTTATTTGTGTCTACTCTTACTACTAGACTAGCCTACCACCTCCTATATCATATGCTTGTACATAGTTATGTGGTGTGTTATCTGGCTAACTTAGGCATGGTTACCTTCCATTGGCCATCCCGCTGTTGGGCCATGACATATCACATGCCCTAAATTTGTCGTTCCTTTACCATTTGGGCATTCCACACCTTGGCAACCCATTTCCAGCGTGCTTCTTTCGTGAGGTTTTATTTGGCTTCTGGTCTGCCTTAGTAGTCGGCATTATTTGCTCTAGTATTCCTTTGTGGTTTTGTTAGGAGTTTTGTTATTTTGACTATAGCTATATGCTAATGTTTTTAAATGAATCATTCTCCAATTTTCTAGTAATTTAATTTAGTTTGTTTGCATATGTCATATGTGGGGTGCAGCTGGTCTAGTGTTAGGCAGATTTGTAGGGCTCTGTTCTGCAGCATTTGTAGTTTTTTTAGAAGTTCTTTTTTCGCACCCATGTAGTTTACATCCCCATCGTCAAAATAGGGGAGCACCATGCTCTTGAAAATTTGTATTTACATTTCTTGTGTCATGTGGTATTTTAGCTTTGGACCAGACGGAAGGCCAAATGAGTTAGAGCACACTATTCTTTGCCCTGTCCTAATAATGCTGAGTGCCTGGTTAGGAAGCGACACGTATCAATTTTTAAATCATTGGTTTGACCCGAACCGGATTCGAACCCACGATCCCACGATCTACCAACACGTGAGACGGACGCTCTAACTCATTCGGCCATCCTGTCTGGTTCTTATTTTCATTTTTGTTGTTTGGTGAAGTATTTATTCATCTGAATATGACATTTGTCAGCGGCGGAGCACTGGTCATCCGGCCATCTTTTTTTTTGGTCCATTAGTTGCTTAAGCAGGGGAAATTTCAGTCATAGACGACTGGTCTTCCTCATTCCACTGCTGGTCGATAGAAAGCCCGAGCCTACACTTTTACCGACCCAAAGGATTTTTAACCTCCCACACCCCATAGATATGGTATGAGAGCAACCAGCCTTTGATGACGCTGTAAGTTATACACAGCGGTGGAAATCCAAATTGGCAGAGCTGGGGGCACGGGGAATCGAACCGCCGACCCTCAGATTAGGAGTCTGACTAGAAAAAAGTCAAACACTCTAACCACTCCGCCACAGAGAACACCACCTCTTATTGAGGGATTTTCTTTTTGAGAAGGGGGGGAGGGGGGGTGTGGTGGTCGATGAAAGAGTTGTCTGGGGACGCTATTTATAGTGTTATATATTTGTTTGTTGGGGGTTTACGTCCTAGCAACATCTAAAGTCATATGAGGACGGGTAACGACTTCTGAGAGTACGCACTCATAGCTACTGTATAGTGCTGTCCTACTGGCAGAACAGGCCACCAGCACCATGACCTGATATTACACTCAGTCTCATTATCCTGATCCTGAGAAAACAGGTAGTAATGCCGAGCAGCAGGCTATGAAGCGACAAGTATCAATGTTATAAGTCATTGATTTAACTCGGCCGAGATTCGAACTCCCCACCTTCCGCACGCGAAGCCTGGGCTCTACCGATTCGGCTACTGCGTCCTGTTTTAGTGCTATATTTAGAATGGCCATGATTCAAGTGAACGTTTGGTTGGTTGGTTGTTGGAATGTTATGCCCGGGCAACATCTAAGGTCATATCAGGGCTGGTAGCGACTTGTGATGGTCAGACAGAGACCTTGTTTCTACTAGTGTTGTACTGGTAGTGTATGTGGGGCATATTGAGGTGTTGTGTCTGCAGATGTGTGTGTGTAGGGGGACCAGTGTGTGGTGTGTGCAGTGGGCGAGGGCAGTGTGTGTTTTAAGGCCGGTACACACCTCCCGTATCAAACCTAAAACTGAGTTTTAAGTCGCGAATCGGAAGGCTATGGTGTGAGAGGGGGTCACGCACCTAAAGACTGGAACTGACTAAAACTCAAACTTTGTCGTGAAACGTGACATGTGTACCAGGTTTGATAAGATTCGAAAAATGAATCGGGCAGTTTTAGTTGGGAAACAGAATGGGTCGGGTTGCAAGGGGAGGGGGGGGGTCACACACCTAAAGACTAAAACTTAGTCGGGAAACGGGACAGGTCGGGTTGTGACGGGTCCCGTCGGACAGTCAGTTTTAGCACGTGAATCGTATATGGAAGGTGTGTACCAGGCTTTAGGGCCGTAGGTTGGTAGGTTGTTGGAGTTTTACATCATGGCAACATATAAGTTCATATCAGGCCGGTTACAACCTCGTGACACTGCACACTCATGACAACTTTATCGTGGTGCCCCAGTGGGAGTCCAGGCCGCCAGCACCATGGCCGGATACCCCACACAGTCATAATTTGATTATCCTGATAATGTGCTAACCAGTCGTGTGCTATCATATTAATGTAGTTTGCCGGGATAGGTAGCGACAAGTATACGTTTTATAAGTCAATGGTTTGACTCGGCTGCGATTCCTACTCCCGACCTTCCTCGCGGGAATCCTGCGCTCTACCGATTCAGCCATCGCGTCCGGTCATACACTATGAGAAACATAGGGTGGTGACTGTTACTGTACCTGACACATCGCGTCTTCAGCATCCACACGTACCTGTAAGGACCAAGAACAATTTAAATGAGCATCATTTGACAATATAGTGGCAATTATTTCATCAACAGTAAATAACATTTATTAGGCCATATTAGCCAGCAGCCGTAACATTACATAGCGTATGTAAATCAAACGCCATTATATGTTTGAACATTAACAACATTACATTGCCAAAGTGATTCCATGTTTGAACTTCAATAACATTACATAGTCAATATATACCGGACATCATTGTAAATCATCAACAACATTACATAGCCAAAGTAATTCCACATTTAAACATCAACAACATTACATAGTCGATGCAAACCGGACGTCATTGTATGTTTACACATCAACAACATTATATAGCTGAAGTAATTCCATGTGTGTGCTTCAACAACATTACATAGTCGATGCAAATTGGACATCACTGTATGTTTAAACATCAACAACATTACACAGCCAAAGTAATTCCACATTTAAACATCAACAACATTACATAGCCGCTGCAAACCGGAAGTCATTGTATGTTAAACATGAACAACATCACATAGCTGAAGTAATTCCATGTTTGAACTTTAACAACATTACATAGTCGATGCAAACCGGACGTCATTGTATGTTTACACATCAACAACAGAACATAGCTGAAGTAATTCCACATTTAATCATCAACAGCATTACATAGCAGATGCAAACCGGAAGTCATTGTATGTTTAAACATCAACAACATAACATAGCCAAAGTAATTCCACATTTAAACATCAACAACATTACATAGCAGATGCAAACCAGAAGTCATTGTATGTTTAAACATCAACAACATAACATAGCCAAAGTAATTCCATGTTTGAACTTCAACAACATTACATAGTTGATGCAAACCGGACGTCATTGTATGTTTAATCATCAACAACATAACATAGCGGAGGTAAACTTGGAAGCCATTATTTGTTTGAACATAAACAACATTACATAGCCAATGTAAAATTAAAGCTTGTTTTATTGAATGACACCTCTAGATCACATTGGTTTCTATCATCGTCTATTGGAAGTCAAACATATGTTCATTCTGACATATTTCTTTTAGAGGAAACCTGCTGCCGCCACATAGGCTACTCTTTCCGATAAGCAGCAAGGGTCTTTCGACTAGAGCTAACCGGAAGCCAAATTACGGAAGAACCTCAGCCATAGCAAACCGGAAGCTAATCTTATTCGTGCGCATGTACGGCCTTCGTCTACCCCATGTCACGTGATGCTGGTAAATAGTTCTCGGTGCCAGCTTGTCGTGTTTGCTGAGTGAATCTCCACAGCAGATGGCTGCCTGGTTGCAAACATCACTCCACGTCTACCGCTGTTCACCCCCTCCCCACATCCACCCCCCCCCCCCTTACGCCTGACACTTCATCAGCTCCCCTATCTCCCCTCTCTTCCCCCCCCTCCACACCCACACGCGCAGTGTTGACCAACTTACAAAACTTCCCGGAAGTAACGCCACCCGGATTACATTGTGAGATAACATCCCTCGCAGGGTCAATTAGGTACCGAACATTTCTTCTTTTCCTTCTTCTTCTTTTTCCACTTTGCTTCTTCATCTAGTTTGTCTTGTTTGCCTATATCATCCCTCTACCTTTCCTGTTCCTTCCACTCCTGTTCGCCTTCCCCTTCTGCTTTGTCTTACCCTCCCGTCCTTTCCCTTTTCTCTTCTCCTTCTTCTTTGTCTTCTTTGACTTGTTTGTCTTTCACTTCTTCTTTATCTTCTTTGACTTCTTTGACTTGTTTGCCTTTCTCGTCTTGTTTGTCTTGTTTGTCTTGTTTGTCTTGTTTGACTTGTTTGTCTTTCTCGTCTTCTTCGTCTTCTTTGTCTTCTTGGACATCTTCGTCTTCCTCGTCTTCATTGTGTTCTTCATCTTCTTTGTATTCTGTCTTCTTCATCTTTTTTGTATTCTTTGTCTTCTATGACTTATTTGTCTTCCTCGTCTTCCTGGTTTTCTTCACCTACATATTCTTCATCTTCTTCTTTGTCTTCATCTTCATCTTCTTCATCTTCTTCATTGTTCTTTGTCTTCTCCTTTGTCCTCTCCCTCTCTCTCCGCTTCCAGTCTCCTCCTGCCCTTCCTCCATCTTCTCCTGCCCCTTCCACTTCTTCTTCATCTGCTTCTTCATCTACTCCTTCTTCACCTACTTCTTCTTCATCTAGTCCTTCATCTACTCCTTCTCATCTACTCCTTCTTAATTTACACCTTCTTCACCTACTTCTTCTTCATCTACTCCTTCTTCATATACTCCTTCTTCACCTACTTCTTCTTCATCTACTCCTTCACCTACATATTCTTGTTCTATTCCTTCTTGATCTAGTCATTCTTCATCTACTCCTTCTTCATATACTCCTTCTTCATCTACTCCTTCTTCTCCTTCATCTACTCCTTTAACTACTTCTTCGTCATCTATTTCTTCATCTACCCTTTCTTCATCTACTCCTTCTTCCTATGCTCCTTCTACATCTACTCCTTCTTCAGCTACTCCTTCTTCATCTACTCCTTCACCTACTCCTTCTTCACCTACACCTTATTCATCTACTCCCTCTTCATCTACTCCTTCTTCACCTACTCCTTCTTCATCTACTCCTTCCTCATCTACTCCTTCATCTACTCCTTCTTCACCTATGCCTTCTTCATGTACTCCTTCTTCATCTACTCCTTCATCTACTCCTTCTTCATCTACTATATCTTCATCTACTCCGTCTACTCCTTCTTCATCTCCTCCTTCTTCATTTACTCCTTCCTCTACTCCTTCTTCCTCTACTTCCTCTTCATCTTTTCTTCATCTACTCCTTCTTCATCTACTCCGTTTTCATCTACTTCTTCATCTACTCCTTCTTCATCTACTCCTTTTCATCTACTCCTTCTTCATCTACTCCTTCTTTCTCTCCTCCTTCTTCATCTAATCCTTCTTCATGTACTCCTTCATCTACTCCTTCACCTACTTCTTCGTCAGCATCATTAGGATAACAGAACCAACATTAAACCATCTTTATCTGGACATTTTCTCTGCTTCCTTACATAGAAGCCATACCCTACACCTGCTGCATGTATTTCTAGCACTTCACCGATCAAGCTAAACGCCCCAAGTATCAACACACAGTTAGGCCACCAGCGGAACACAGGAGGCTTGCTTGATTATTGCTGACGGGTGGAATGGAAACCTGTTGACATTCGTTCCTTCAGATTCGCATCTGAAGGCAGTCAGTTGGTGGTTGACGTCTGTTCTGCGCATGCATGGTGTGCATTAGCCGCAAACCGGTCACAAGTTGACAGACAACGTTAAAGTAACTAGTTGATGGAAAACTTTGAGGTAAACAGTTGACAGATAACTTTGAGGTAACCAGTTGACAGACAACATTGATGTAACTAGTTGACAGACAACTTTGATGTAACTAGTTGACAGACAACTTTGAGGTAACCAGTTGACAGACACCTTTGAGGGACCCAGTGGAAAGACAATAATAAGGTAACCATTTGACAGACAACTTTGAGGTAAGCCCTAGACAGACAACCTTTTGAGGTAAACAGTTGACAGACAATGCTGAGATAACCAGTTGTCAGACAACTTTGAGGTAACCAGTTGACAGACAACTTTAAGAGACCCAGTTGATATACAACTTTGAGGTAACCAGCTGACAGACAACGTTAAGAAACCCAGTTGACAGACAACTTTGAGGTAACCAGTTGACAGACAACTTTGAGGTAACCAGTTGACAGGCACCTTTGAGAGGGTTTCATTTCATAAAGTTGGGAACAGCTTCCTCTCCAGGCAAAGGTTGTCCCATTTATAGACGCCCAAATAATGCGTCACTTCCTGTCAGTTTCCTGCCTCCAACCCTGGAACCTGGCACGGCTTCAAATCCAGCAACAGGAGCTCCAGGTGAGTCGTCACGTGACAAGCAAATAATAACGTGGCATAACCCAATGATTTTGAATTCATGTCATTTTCAGAGATAAATATATTTGGTTGATCGCTATAATCTACCTTACTTTAGTTTGAAGTAAATTTTATTTTAAGCAGCTAAGTTTTGAGATATTTGATGTGCAATAATGCAAAGTTAGTTTTGGCAAACTCTGACGCTATAGACCTATTTCATATGACGTCAGAATGGGTATTTAGGTCAGTGCGCGCGCTGATTGGCTGCAGGACGACACTGTCACCCCCCCAACTCAATGGCTATGAGCAATCTTCATACAACAAAAGTGAAATATCTCTTAAACTACACCACTTAGAAACAAACCGGTTGGAACACATATAGAAAACATATTCACCGAATAGATTATATTAAATGTATATGGTTAGGGTTCTGCTTTTCTGTTAATTTCGAATACAATTGACGTTTTGAACTGCATGTATAGACAAACTCAATGCATTTTCAATGGCTGTGAGCAATCTTCATACAGAAAAAGCGAAATATCTCTAAAACTACACCATCTAGAAACAAACCACTTGGAACACATATAGAAAACATATTCAACGAACAGATTATATTACTTTTATAAGGTTAGGGTTCTGCATTTCTATTAATTTTGAATATAATTGATCTTTTACACTGCGCGTATAGGCAAATTCAATGCATTGTCAATGGCCATGAGCAATCTTCATACAGAAAAAGTTAAATATCTCTAAAACTGCACCATCTAGAAACAAACTCCTTGGAACACATATAGAAAACATACTCAATGAACAGATTATATTAAATTTATATGGTTAGGGTTCTGAATTTCTATTAATTTTGAATAACATTGACGTTTTGCACTGTGCGTATCGGCAAACTCAATGCATTGTCAATGGCCGTGAGCAATCTCCATATAGAAAAAATGAAATATCTCTCAAACGACACCATCTAGAAACAAACCGCTTGGAACACATACAGAAAACATATTCAACAAATAAATTATATTAAATTTATAAGGTTAGAGTTTTGCATTTCTATTAATTTAGAATAAAACTGACGTTTTGCACTGCTCGCACCGGCAAACTCAATGGCAGTGTGCATTTGTTTTGCAGCCAAGCTGCGCGCGCATACACAATGTTTATAAACATTGAAAGGGGTCCATAGGCTTCTGCAGTAACAGGTTCGATTAAATTTCCTCAGTATTGCCTTCTATCTGGTCTCAACTATCTAATACATGCAGCAGTATCTTAAGTCCCAGTCACACTTACCCGGATCAGAGGCCGGACGAGCCCCGGACCGTCATCCGGGGTGGTCCGTGGCGATCCGGCGTGATCCGTGGCTGGTCCGGGGTCAGCCCCGGATGTTTTAAAATGTCTAAAACATCCGGGGCTGTCCGGGGCATCCAGGCTCGGTCTGGCATGGTAGTAGTAGTAGTAGTAGTAGCAAAACAGCCCAAGAAAAGCCCTGGACAGCCTGGACAGGCCCCGGTTCACCTCGGACTACCCGGACCACCCCGGACCACCCCCGGATCGCACCGGCCGTGTGACTGCGAGGCAAAAAATGATGAAACTAGCGATCTTATCCGGGGCTGTCCGGGACAGTCCGGGCAACTGGTCCGGGGGTGGTCCGGGTCAAAATCCATGGCTCATCCGGGTAGTTGTGAGTGGGGCTTAAGTTTGATATGTCGGATCACATCTAGATAATTGCTTTTGTTTCGAAACTTGGATGTTTTCTTCAGACTATGCAGCTTTAAGTGATTAGGCCTAAATATATATTTGTTAAAGTTGCGTTTCTGGTTGCCGGCAGGAATTGTTTGTTTGTTGTTGTTTTACATCCTAGCAACATCTAACGTCATATCAGGAGGGTACTGACTTGTGACAGTGCGCACTCATGGCAGTTTTATAGTACTTCCCCACTGGGAAATCAGGCCGCCAGCACCATGACCTGATATCCCACCTAATCACACTGACACTGAGTCCACCAATCCTTTCCCTATCCTATTAAAGGCGCTGTCGCACCTCGCCGGATTTGGGAAAGGGAAAGAAACCGAACAAAGTCCTTTGATACCCAGCAAAGTGTGGTTTGTGTCCGTTGCATATCCGTTGATATCCTGCCCGATCTGTTACAAGTTTTGAGCATGCACAAAACTTGTAACGGATTGTGCCGGACTGACTTATGCGGTTATTATCCGTTACCGTATGTCCCCTGTGCGTTCCCCGTGCGTTCCCCTGCGTTCCCCGTGAGTTCCCCATGCGTTCCCCGTACGTTACTCTTCCGCTACCCCTCGTTCCCTCCGTTACCCCTCCGTTAGCCCTCCGTTAACCTGTCCGTTACCCCTCCGTTACCAGTCCGTTACCCCTCCGCTACGCGTCCGTTATCCCCCGTTAACCCCCGTTAAGCCCCTGTTAACTCCCCATTAACCCACCGTTAACCCTCCGTTACCCGTCTGTTACCCGTCGTTACCCGACGGTTACCGTCCTCATCCGTCCGGTCCCTGTCCGTTCACCATCCGTTACTGTCTGTTACTGTCCGTTACCCATCCGTTACTGTCCGTAAAGGCCCAGTCAGACCTTACCATACTGAGTACGGGACACCACGGACAAAGAATTGTCTAGTCCGGTGGTGTCCGTGTCGAACTGTTGCAATGGCCGCCGGACGAAACGGACGCTAAACGGACATTAACAAATAATTAAACTGACGTCAAACAGACGTCAAACGGACGTTAAACGGACATTAAACGGACGTCAAACGGACACCTACCGGACACTTACTGGACACCTACCGGACTGTCCACGGACACGCCAAAAACCGACGGACCGAATTCCCGTAGCACCGTCAACGACTCTTCAGGATACAAAACGGACACCTAATGGATGAGTAACGGACATGAAAGAGACAAAACGGACAAAACTGGCGTAAACTGGCACCAACCGTACACGTCTGTCAGGCAGTGTCCAGTACAAGTTTTGAACATGATCAAAACTTGTACCGGACACCGCCGGCCACCACCGGAGATAGAAGGGACACGCCGGATTGGTACCGTATATAAACCGTACATTACCATACTTCACCGGACAGTGTCTGGTTTCTGTCCGTTTCCTCAATCCGGTGAGGTCTGACTGGGGCTTTACAGAATCGATACATTTTGTCCAACTCTATTCCTCAATCTGGCGTTATCTGTGGCGGGGTGGTTAGAGTGTCTGACTTTTTTCTAGGTCAGACTCCTAATCTGAGGGTTGGTGGTTCCATTCCCCATGCCCCCACCTCTGCCAATTTGGATTTCCACCACTGTGTATAACTTACAGCGTCATCAAAGGCTGGTTGCTCTCATACCATGTCTATGTGGTGTGGAGGTTAAAAATCCCTTGGGTCGGTAAAAGTGTAGGCTCGGGCTTTCTATCGACCAGCAGTGGAGTGGGGAAGACCAGTCGTCTGTGGCTGGGATTTCCCCTGCTTCAACAACTAATGGACCAAAACAAAATAATGAGAGACAAATAAGTGTTCACACTTCCTTTCTACCATTCGCTATATCGAGGTGAGACAGGGGCTTAAAATGCCGAGCGCCGAGCTAGTAAGCGGCAAGTATCAATTTGATAAGTTATCAGTTTGACTCGACTGCGAATTGAACTCCGGACCTTCCGCATTGAAAGCATGCGCTCTACCGATTCGGCCACCGCGTCCAGTTGCGGACAGGAAAAAGGTAGATTAGGTCAGGAATTAAATACATTTTTTAACCATCAATCCGGTAACCATTTTGTAATTTGGAACAACAACTCATATAATTTGTCAGAACATGTTTCATCGAAGCAAACAACACTTGAAGAGTTCAGACGCAAAACCACGTAAACACCCATCCAAAAATGCAGATAAACATTGGAATCAAACCCTCAAAAACTTTATATTTGTTCATTCCTTCTCTTTTGTTCATTGCTCCATAACCATGTGCTCATATGAAAAGTGGAATTAGTGAGAGTTAAAATTATTTTCAGGTAGAAATATTTTATTTAAACTAGATTTCTGGATTGGCGTTTACATGGTTTTGCGCCTGAACCCTTCACTTGTTTTCGGCAATTTTTGGCAGGGTAGGACGGCAAGTTTTTTTAATTAAGGCCTTATTTCAGAAAACTGGCCTTGATGGCCCCAAACTGATATTATGGAAGGAACATTCCAATATCCAATGAAATGTGTGGATCCGGATCGAATAGAGGGATGGATATCGACTTGTGGTAGTGCAACCACACAGGGACTTTATAGTGCTGCCCCACTGGGAGACCGCACAACCAGCTCTGTAGCCAGATATCCCACTCAGTCACATTATCCTAATGTTAAAGCAGCATAGTCCGATGAAATCATCAAATTTTCCAAACCAAAACAAGGATCTAAATTTGATTCTACATATCTAGCTTAGATACTGATGCACTTATTAAGCATTTGGCGTCACACAGAAGGGAATAGCGAGGCAATTGAATAGATCATGTTACAGCAGAATGCTATGGTGTCAGAGTTTTGGCAAGCAAGCCAAAATTAATTGTGCATGGTTGCACTTCAAATATCTCAAAAGTTAGCCACTTAAAATAAAGGTTACTGCAAGGTAAAGTAAGGTACATTACAATTAGACAGCGACACAGCATATTAGTTTAAAGTTGGATTTAATTTTTAAGTACCAGCAGTGTAAGTTTTTTGATCAGTACAAAGTTCAATTTCAACGACAAATTCAATTACAGTGAGGTCAAGAAGCTTTTAACCCTTGCCATTAACAATGTCACGTAGGGGTGGGCAGGCTAGTCAGTGTCCTCCTTATGTCCGTGTCTATGTGAGCTCACCGCTGCAGGACCTGGGCTTATACAGGCTCGTAAGGTTAATTAGTTCAGTAATACAACTGCAAATGGCAGATCGATAGCATTAGTTAGGTAATCAGGTTTTATATCTTGAAAGTGAATATAGGTGGCGCTAGCGTACAAGGCATATAGTAGTAGAACCCTTCCTTGAGAGGTGGCAGCATAAGGCCTTCTTAGTTACTATCAAGCTATGGCTGTGTACAGATGTCAAATTACCCACATTGCCGAGCATCACGGACAATGATCAACCTAATGTATTTATCTCATAACATTTCTGAAACTCAAACCCATCGGACTATGCAACATTAAGCCAACGAGTCATTGTCATATCCTGTTAATGCCAAGCACCAGGCTAGGTGGCGACATGTATCAATTTGGTGAATCATTGATTTGGCTCAGGCTGGGCCCGAATGGGCAACCTTCCGCATCTGATTCTAGTCAGCGCTTTTACTTTTACCAATTCGGCCACACAGTCCGGAATGTCGGGCTGGACCATAAGTCATCGGGTTCAATGGGCACCTTTCATGAGCCATTTATCTCACTATACACTTGGTGACAGCACCCGTTCCCGGTCCAAGTCTGCCATTATGGTTGGATAGAAGGGTGGAGGTGTGTGTGTGTGTGTAGGTGTGTGGTGGGGGTGGTGGTGTGTGGTGTGTAGTGGGGGTATAGGTATGTGTGTGGTGGGGGTGGAGGTGTGTGTTGGGTGTGTGTGGTGGGGATGTGGTGGGGGGGTGTAGGTGTGTGGTGGGGGGTGTAGGTGGTTGTGGTGAGGGTTTAGGTGTGTGGTGGGGGGTGTAGGTGTGCTGGGGGTGTAGGTGTGATGGGGGTGTAGGTGTGTGGTGGGGGTGTAGGTGTGTGTTGGGTGTGTGTTGGGGTGTGTGGTGGGGGGTGTAGGGTTGTGTGGTGCGGATGTAGGTGTGTGGTGGGGGTGTAGGTGTGTTGTGGGGGTGTAGGTGTGTAGTGGGGTGTAGGTTTGTAGTGGGGGAGTAGGTGTGTGGTGGGGGTTTAGGGATGTGTTGGTGGTGTAGGTATGTGTGGTGGTGTAGGTGTGTGGGGGTGGTGTGTGGTGGGGGTGTAGCTGTGTGTGGTTGAGGTGTATGTGTGTGTGGTGAGGGTGTAGGTGTGTGTGGTGGGTGTAGGTGTGTGGTGGGGATGTAAGTGTGTGGTGGGGGTTTAGGTGTGTGGTGGTGGTGTAAGGGGTACTGGGGGTATAGGTGTGTGGTGTGGGGTGTAGGGGGTATAGGTGTGTGTGGTAGGGGTCTAGGGCTGTCATGGGGCTGTATGTGTGTGGTGGGGGTTTAGCGAAGCTAAAGATTGTGAGGTGCCGCTCTGCAAGACACCCCTACGCCTTCACCACAAACCAGATACACCCCCACCACACACACTGTCAACCCCCACCACACACACCTACACCACCCCCACCACATCCCTAATCCCCCACCACACCCATACACCCCTACATCCACATACACCCCCACCACACACACCACACTCCTCAACACACCCCTACACCTCCACAACACACCCACCACACAAACATACACCCCCACCACCGACCCGCCATACACATTTACACCCCAAACACACCCACCACACCATACCCACTCACCACACACCCCTACACCCCCACCACACACCCCTCAATCCACACATACCCCCACCACACACACCAACATCCTCACAACACCCCTACACCTCCACCACACAAACATACACCCCCACCACACACCCACCACACCCCAGCCACACACACCCCACCATACAAACTCACCACATACCAAGGCATACAGAGACCGGCATGGTGCGCCATCTGATGAGAGAGTCATACAAACTGAAAAGTCCCCATTAGCCGCAGCCGAACAACTTCATTGCCTCCCACACGCAGAGCCTATTTGATGCACACGTTAGTGGACTACAGTAAAACCTCTCTAACAGACCACCTCCACAGATTGACCACTCCCCTATATCAATCGCTTTATTTGGGTCCCCAAGCGATTGTGTCATACGATACCATTGTAATGATACAAAAAACCTCCCTAAACCGACCACCTCCCTAAATAGACCAGTTAAAGTCGGTCCCATGGTCGGTCGATTTAGAGAGGTTTTGTTGTATTGTGAGTGAGGTGCCTGTTGCCGTTTCCGCGGCACACCAGTTTGCGAGGGACACATGCATTCAAATGCATTGTCAATGGCCATGAGTGATCTTCCTACAGAGAAAGTCAAATATCTCTCAAATTACACCACCTAGAAACAAACTGCTTGGTACACATATAGAAAACATCTTTAAAAAGATTATATTAAATTTATACGGTTAGGGTGCTTGATTTCTATTAATTTTGAATCAAACTAATGTTTTGCACTGCGCATACCGTCAAACTCAAGGCATTGTCAATGGTCATGAGCAATCTGCATACAGAAAATACAGCAAAAGTGAAATATGTCTAAAACCACACCACCTAGAAACAAATCGCTTGGTACACATATAGAAAACATCTTTACCAAAAACATTATATTAAATTTATAAGGTTAGTGACAATGCTGTTCGATTTTGACGCATGCGCAGAAGCGATGTGTCCCTCGCAAACTGGTGTGCTGCAGAAACTGCAACACCGGCGCGGTGCTGGTTCAGGGCTGGTTCCCGACTGGTTCCCGACTGGTTTCCGACTGGTTCCGGACCAGTCGGGTGGTTCCCGGGCTGGTTCCGGGTGGTTCCGGGCTGGTCCCTGGCTAGTTCCGGTTGGTTCCGGGCTGTCACCGGACTGGTTCCCGGGCTGGTTCCGGACTGGTTCCCGGGCTGGTTCTGGATTGGTTCCGGGCTGGTCCCGGGCTGGTTCCGGATTGGTTCCCGGGCTGGTTCCGGACTGGTTCCCGGGCTGGTTCCGGGCTGGTTCCCGGGCTGGTTCCCGGGCTGGTTCCCGGGCTGGTTCTGGCCTGGTTCCGGGCTGGTCCCGGGTTGGTTCCGGGTTGGTTCCGGGTTGGTTCCGGGCTGGTTCCGGTTGGTTCCGCGCTGGTTCCTGGACTGGTTTCAGGCCATGAACTGCGGTCATAGAGCGGCGTAATTGCGGCACACATCATGTCAATTACAAGTACCTGTATTGTCCGTTAGGCGGCGGGGGCTGCTGTTATTGGATTGTGAGAACGTAACACACCAACAAACAAACAAAAAGCTCTTATTGGAGACGAACAAAAACGAACGGCAGATAAATGAAACAAGTCTTTTCCATAATTAGTTTTTTTTGTACATATGTTTATTCTGCTGATTAAGTCTTGTCAGTGCCGAGGCATTGGTCTTCCAGCCATTTTTCAATTCAGGATTAATTACACAAAATAGGTTTTTAAATTTAAATTTTTTTTTATTGACAAGGTATTTACTCTCCCATAACATATTAGCTCCCACGAGGGTGCTTGTTTTCACCGTTGGAGAGCTGTGGTGCTCTGTCTTAGTCTGGTCGCTGGCCCAGGAGAGCCTTTTACGATTTGTATGTTCGCAGCCTATGTTAGTTTTTTTATATTTTCCCAGAGTTTTGTCTAGTCTGAGTATAATACCTAAGCCTACTATGTACATCTACATGGGTGTCATGCAGGCTTGAGGGAGAGGATCCGGTCCCATTTTTTATTTGTTACAGCATCCTATCACCAAAGCCATATCCTTAGCTAGTGCAGGTATACAATTACTGTTGAATACACGATTTGTAGCATATAACACAATGAAATTCTGTAACTCACAAGTTCCGTAGCAATATGGCAACACCAGTGTCATATGACTAGATCAATATTAGCCAGATCGATGTGAGTATTTACATGGTATTTAGAAAAGTAAAGCTTGCTATATTTTAACGACGCCTCAAGAGCACATTAATTTTCATATCATCAGCTATTGGAAGTCAAACGTATATTCAAACGGACATATTTATTTTTTAGGAAACCCGCTGCCGCCATATAGGCTACTCTTTCTGATAAGCAGCAAGGCGTCTTTTATATACACTTTCCCACAGACATGACAGCACATACCACAGCCTTTGATGAACCAGTTGTGGACCACTGGTTGGAATGGAAAATAGCCCAAACTGCAAATTGGTCCACTGAGCAGGATCAATCGGATGACCTTCACAGGTGGATACTCTACTGCCTTAGCTACGTCCCGCTTCTATATGGTATTTAGAATGTAAGCAGTGTATGTGTAAGCCAAGCAAGCCCCTGTCAGACAAGGCAAACACTGAGACCCGCTAGACAAGTCAGATCTAGTCAAATCAAAACGCCTCGCCAAGATGGGATGGCCGAATGAGTTAGAGTGTCCGTCTCCCGTGTTGGTAGATCGTGATATCGTGGGTTCGAATCCTGGTCGAGTCAAACCAATGACTTAAAAATTGATACTTGTCGCTTCCTAGCTATACATTCGGCATTATTTGGATAGGGCAAGGAGCAGTGGGAAGAGGAAGACCATTCGTCTGCGTCTGAAATTCCCCCTGCTTAAACAACTAATGTATCGACAAACAAATAACAAAATTGATTGCCAACGGGTCGCTTACCTGTCGCCCATCATTTTGAGCACAGCCATTTTGGTTTCAAGGAGGTTTTTTGTGCAGAACCTTCAAAATCCTTGCATCCAAAATGGCCGCAATTAGATCGCCAAGCGCTCAATGACCTATTGGTGACCATGGTTTTCCCTTTTCTTTTCCTTTGGTCTCAATGTGGTCACTTCCTTTTAGTCGCAAAGTGGTTGCAAGTGGTCACAAGCTGTAGTGTGACTGAGGTCATAAGCACACAAAACCCCCACCTAGTCAATCAATCAAGAACCAAAAAAAACCCTCATGACATATACACCATGCTTTATCAAAATATCACAAAACAGCATTATGAGATGGGATGGCCGTATGAGTTAGAGCATCCGTCTCCCCTGTTGGTAGATGATGAGATCGTGGGTTCGAATCCTGGTCGAGTCAAACCAATGACTTAAAAATTGATATTTGTCGCTTCCTAGCCAGATAGGATAGGGCAAGGAGCAGTGGAATGAGGAAGACCAGTCGTCTGTGACTGAAATTTCCTCTTCTTAATCAACTAATGTACACACACAAAAAATCATCAATATTGAAACTCAATCTAGGTACCTGTCTGGAGTGAGGCCTGAGATGACTGAGGGTTTCTTGCATTAACTGCATTCTTTTTTTGCCTAATTGCCACTTATCTGGCCTACTTAACCTTACACTCCCGCCAGGTGTGTGGGTGTGGGCAGGGGTGGCAGGTGGCTACTCACAGCTGCAAATCTTTTATATACTGATTGAGTGTTAAGCGAATATTTTCCCCTTTGCACCTGCAAATTTGTATTTCCTGATTGAGCGATAAGCGAGTATTTTCCCCATGGCAACTGCAAATTTGTATATTCTGATTCAGCACTAAGCAAATATTTTCCCCTTCGCAACTGCACATTTTTATATCCTGATTGAGCTCTAGGCAAATATTTTCCCCTTCACAACTGAAAATTGTCATATCCTGATTGAGCTCTAGGCAAATATTTTCCCCTTCACAACTGCAAATCTTTATATCCTGATTGAGTGCTAGGCGAATATTTTCCCCTTCACAACTGCAAATTTCCATATCCTGTTTGAGCACTAACCGAATATTTTCCCCTTTGCAACTGCAAATTTTTATATCTTGATTGAGTGCTTAGCAAATATTTTCCCATTTGAAACTGCAAATTTGTATATCCTGATTGAGCGCTAAGCAAATATTTTCCCATTTGAAACTGCAAATTTGTATATCCTGATTGAGCGCTAAGTGAATATTTTCCCCTTTGCAACTGCACATTTTTATATCCTGATTGAGTTTTAAGCGAATATCACCACCCCACTCCCTGGCTTGTTTTATATATTAGGGTTTTGGGTGGAGGAATTTGATGCAGGCGGGATATAAGAAGGGTTGGAACACTGGGGATGGTCCAATGATGCCTTTATGATTCCAAAATTAAAAGACTACTCAAGATTTGAACCAAAATACCTACCTTAGGCACCGGGTGTGGTGGCCGAATCGATAGAGCGCAAGTATAGTAGTGTGTACATGAGCTCCACTACCACAAGGTGGCGGCAGACACTACGCCGCACACCTATGCAGTTTCACTGAACTTCCTGAGGTGGTGGCACGCTAGCTACCGGGCAGAGCCCCCTACTGGGCTGCCCTCTACTGTGCGTGGCTAGCACAGCCCCCACCCACCTATAGAGGCGACGTGGGAGCTGTCGAGTTAGGGGGCGGGCCAGTTGACTGTTGATGCCGCGGAGAGCGGATAAGTTTTGGAATAAACCAGTTGAAGCATACTTTTACTAAATCTTGGAGTTCTTCCATGAGTGCGTGGCAGTGAGGAAGATCGTGTACCATCACATAGGTATCGAGTGCGGGTGATCGGGACTATAATTCTCGGTTGAGTTCAACCATGGGTTTACAAAATTAATACAGTAAAACCTCTCTAACTGACCACCTCCACAGATCGACCATTCCCCTATATCGATCGCTTTATTTGGGTCCCAACAATACCATTTTAACCATATTCTAACTCCCTAAACCGACCACCTCCCGAAATTGACCACTTAAAGTTGGTCCCAAGGTCGGTCGATTTAGAGAGGTTTTACTGTATTTGTAACTTCCTAGCTTGATGCTCGACATTAATAGGATAGGGCAAGGACTGGTTAGCTCAGTCAGTGTGAGAATAATATGACTGAGTGGGTTATCAGCTCATGGTGCTGGCGGGACGTAAAACTCTAACATAAAACTACATAAAATGGTCGAGTCAAACCAATGACTTAAAAATTGATACTTGTCGTTTCCTAGCCAGCCGCTCGGCATTATTAGGATAGGGCAAGGAGCAGTGGAATGAGGAAGAGCAATTGTCCGCCGTTGAAATTTGCCCCACTTAAACAACTAATGCACCAAAAAAAACACAAAAAAACACACAAAAAAACGTCTAGCGTAAAACAAATAACCAAACAAATTATGTGAATCTAACCATTGAATCTAACTGCAAACAAACGCTAAGTCTGGGAAAGCCCATCATATGGCTGACTTCAGACTTTTAACTTCTAAAGTGCCGCCATCAATCAAAATAGTTCAATAAGTATCGACACACATAATTTTCCATCACCCATTATATTCTCATTCCTTCAGTCTATTCATCATTACGATGATTTGCATAAAACAACGACCAACATGTATGGCTGCAAGACCAATGCATCAGCACTGTCAAATGCATTATTCTGAAGAAGTAAATATTTACCATAACAATTTCTTTTTTTTTCATAAAATGAGCAACTTCTGATTGACTTCCTAATTGATTAGCAATTGTTTCTCAATGACATTTTTGAAAGCATAGTGTTCCTTGTGGCTTCTATCCACTAATTGCATGTGCTGGGCTGCTCTTGTGTGGTCTGAACCACTTAGCCCCAAACCGGAAGACAAGAGTAGTTGCCCTTAGAATTAGTGAGTGAATGCCTAAGCACCACATCACTCACTCCATGTTAAATGTGTGAGGGAACTGACATTGTTAGACAGTTCAACCAAATTAAATTCACATACTACAGCTGTAGAATATAGATTGGTCACAATTTTAAGACTGCACACCAGACAGGTTTGACAAATGAGTTGAGCATCCGTCTACTGCTTTGGTAGATTGTGGATTTCGAATTCATGTATTCTAACGCTGGTGGAGTCAAACCTATTGTAGAATGGCTAAAGCTCAAATCTGTGGTTGTGTCGGCAGGCTATAAGTAAAATTAATACAGACAAAGAGAAAGGAAGAGTAAAAAGTGTGAAAGAAGAGAGAGAGTCAAGCCCTCAGGTTTATTATTTATATGGTATATGGGTTCATTGTAGAGTATCACCCCACCCTTTTCCCCCAATGGGAAACAAGCATTCTTAGCTCTACCAATAGGGATCCAGCATTCCTGGTCGCCATGGTTACCAGTGATCTGCCCACCACCACCAAGCTGTGCGGCTCCCCTGGCCACCATCTGGCTTGAGCCTGAGTGTGGTGATCCTACCTAGCAGAGGGGGGAGGCGGTAGGCTCTGAGTGCCCCTTACACACAGCCCTGCCAGGACCACTATGTCTAGTTACATCTCACTCAGGCACCACCAGCACCTACATATACACATACATGCGTCTGGTCACGTATACCCCATCAGTAATAGAACATTTGCATTCCCCCCAATGCAGTAAATCGGAATATTTTACACTATGATTTAAAAATTTATACTTTTTGCTTTCTAGCCAAACTGGTTGGCTCAGTGTCAGGATAATGTGACCGAGTGGGATATTAAGGTCATGGTTACAGTAGCCTGATTTCCCAGTGATGCAGCACTATGAAGTCACTCACCACTGAATACAACCCAAAACACAGCCCACACCCCACACCCAATGCACAGCCACCCCATCCCACCCCAACCCACCTCAACCGACACCACACTCACCCAACACCGACCCCACACCCACCACCCCTACACCCACCCTGAGTCCACCCCCACCCCCACCAACCCCACCAACCCCACACCAACCGCCATCCCACCCCTACCAACCCTACACCCAACCAGACCGCACACCCCACCCTCACCAACCCTACACCCAACCAGACCACACCCCCCCACCCCACACCCCACCCTCACCAACCCTACACCCAACCAG